>CM049568.1:42171230-42220409 GCA_027123335.1 Amphiprion clarkii
CTCTGCTACATTTTGGATCGAGGACCACTTTGCACCATTTTCCAGATGTGCTTTTTCCTTCTTTAAAACAGACAGCGGCGGAGGCGACGAAGATCATGATGATGATGATGATGATGGAGCCACAGTCCAACACTGGCTGGATCAAGAATCTTATCTCGATTTACACCCTCCCTGGCATTGGTGAGGAGGAGCACTATGCCAGCTCAGAGGATGAGTGGGACATCTGGGACTTCGACATCCCTGAGTGTGAGCAGCAGCAGCAGCAGCAGCAGCAGCAGCAGCCCCCAGTGATGGCTCTCATCATAGAGGTGTCACTGGGAATGTCGTCAGAGCCCCGGTCTCACAGCATTCTGACCTCTGACAACCCTCCTGTTGGGGTGGTCTACCTGTGTGACGGCAAGCACTACATCGCAGCTATCATCACTGTGGCTGCCTGTAACCCAAATCGTCAATTTCAGTCATTCATTCTAACATGCTTTGCTTGTGTATTCATCAATTTTTTTCATCACAGTTTCTGCTTTAATTGTCACATTTTAGCCATTTGCCTGTACATTTATGCAATTTTTCATCATGCTTTCTGCATGAAGCATCAAAATTTAGTCACTTTACTGTGATTACTGTGATAACACTTTTTTAAAATTCAACTTTGGATCTGGTCCTGCTGTTGCTGCTGCAGCTGCTGCTGTCTGTGCTGGAGGTTTCATGCACTGATCTGATTTCGTTATGCAAATAATGTCACATAATGAAGTGTGAAGGTGTTGATCTCTCTTGTTTGTTTTATGTCTGCCTGCCTGCATGCCTCCTGTAGAATCCAGTGGGACTTCAAAATGACATCTCAGCTTATTCTGGGGTTAGGGTGAGGGGACTGTCCCCTCCCGGAGGAGAAGGATCATGCACGGTCCATCCACCCGTCGTCATTGCCGGGACCCCAGTCCCATATTGGCTGGTGGGCATGGCGGCGTCTCCTGCCGCGTCGTACCACTGTCCAGCCCTCCTCCATCATATCCTCCTTGTAAAGGATGTTTTAATTATTGTTGTTCTAAAAAACAACTAAAGGTGCTTTCCTAATTGGAAAGGATAGATCAAAAAAAAAATATTTTCTTGTATTTTATGTAAAAAAAAACAAAATCTAAAAAATAAAAAACAATGAACAAAAGAAGGTGTGCCAATAAACAACGACGTTTCGACCTCTTTCAAGGTCTTCTTCAGGTAAGGCACACTAAAATCGCTAGGTTAGCTAGCACTACAACTGGCTGTGTGGAGAGATGTTTCTCCTTCGCTGTCCAGCTGCAGAATGAGCTCTGCCAGCCAGTGTCTTCCTTTTATAGCCGTGCTTCAACCAATCGCCTTCTTGGATTTACTTGCCGGTGATCTGTAATTCTGTATGAATTGGTTTTTAACATTGAGTTTTTACCGTAATTGTAATGGAATAAGTTTTTAACATCTAATTTTTACCCTAATTGTAATGGAATAAGTTTTTAACATTAATTTTTACCTCAATCATAATGAAATTTTTTTTAACGTTCCATTTAAACCTTAATCCCAATGAAATGATTTTTTTGATGTGACATTTTACTCTAATCACAATTAGATACATTTTTGACCTAGTTTTAACCTATTTTTAGGATTTTGGTTAGGGTTAGGGTGGGTTAGGATTAGGGGGTAGGGGAACCACATAGACACTGAATGCAATCTGGTCCCATTCCATATTTCCACAACTTTTTTGTATCTACTGTACACGTTCCGGAATTGCAGAATTGTATCTACATAACACAATCTGGAGTTTCAGATTCCAACTTCCTGATTCCAAATTCCAACTTCCTGTTTATACTTTTTTATACCACTAGATGGCAGTGTCCACTTAATAATTGGCACCCTAACCATAACTTCCAACTCTAATTATATGTTTTTCCATAATTACATATTATGATCTATAATGATGTTTTTTCATGGGATATGCCATGATAGCCATCCTTTTCCTCCCTGACAGCTAAATTGTTTATTGACCCCAATTACCCCAATGACCCCTATGACCCCCAAATTCGAACTTCCTGATTCCAAATTCCAACTTTCTGATTCCAAATTCCAACTTCCGGATTCCAAATTCCAACTTCCTGTTTATAGTTTTTATACCACTAGATGGCAGTGTCAGATTCCAACTTCCTGATTCCAAATTCCAACTTCCTGATTCCAAATTCCAACTTCCTGTTGATACTTTTTATACCACTAGATGGCAGTGTCCACTTAATAATTGGCACCCTAACCATAACTTCCAACTCTAATTATATGTTTTTCTATAATTACATATTATGATCTATAATGATGTTTTTTCATGGGATATTCCATGATAGCCATCCTTTTCCTTCCTGACAGCTAAATTAAGTGTTTATTGACCCCGATTACCCCAATGACCCCATCGATTGCTATCGAGGCAACATGGTGTTGACTGATGGCGTGAGACCTTTGGGACCGGTGGAGCCGATGGGCCATTTATTAGTCAGATGTGCCACGGACACTTTTTGGTCAATGTTTTCTGATCGCGATGCAACTAGTGGGGTGGGAGGGCGTGTGGTTGGATCGTTTCACGCCTGGGGTCATGCTGGTCAAAAGACAACATAAGTCAAAAAATCGGTTTGATGCTAAAGACAATGTGATTTTCATGAGCAGGGGAAGCCCCAGACACAGTGTAATCAATGAAGGGGGTAGCCGACCCCTTCTGGTTAATCTCACGTCCTAGTGGGTATAGAGGCTGGACACTTGGTATAGTGGCTACTGGGCTGTTCTTGTTTAATTTTTGTGATTTCACACACTGTCCCTGGGAGAGTATGACATTGGATTCCAATTTTCACATTGCACATTCCTAAAATTGGCGTGTGTGCGTAGGCCTCCCTGTCCCTAACGCCATGGTCCCTTCGGCGTCCTGCTGTGCCCAGCAGCTGGGATTTTACGGGATAGTAATTGACACCTTTCTTGGCTGATGTAGATGGCAATGTGCGCCGCTCACCTGGTAACATTCCACATTGTAATTGGGCCTCATACAGTTAGCTTCCAGAATATTCAGGCTCAATTTTGGGGCAGTTCTTGAGGGTCCACTGGCACAAAAATGACAACCAGCCACGGCGGCGATGCCAGCTTGGAGACAGAAGTGCTTGCACATCACAAGCCGGCCGTATGGCCCAACAGGGTCCCAAAAGACTCGCCGCATGGCTCGCTCGATTTCCAGTGTGACCTTTTGAGGCATCTGTGTCGGCATCTGTGTCGGCACTGAGCGGGTTGGGGGATGGGCAGGGGAGAGAGAGAAAGAGAAGCTAGACAGAGAAAAGCTGCTACAGAGACAGCAGGGACTGGGGTGAAAATGAATGACTGCAGGAAAAAGTAAAAGTTGGAAGCATTTCAGTTACATTGATGATGTTTGTTTTATATGAGACAAAACTGAAGTAAGTGTGTGTGTGTGTGTGTGTGTGTGTGTGTGTGTGTGTGTGTGTGTGTGTGTGTGTGTGTGTGTGTGTGTGTGTGTGTGTGTGTTTGGGTTTAACTATTTATGTTGTTTTGGTGCTAAAACTAAACCGGAACACGCCAGTGAAATAGAGGAGTGTCGCATTGCACTGAATTGTCTGATCTTTGATGAGAGCTGAAGAACAGAGGAAGAAAGCACAGAGAAGGAAAAGGAGGTGATGTGAGACTGTAGCTTATGCAAGTTTAATTTATTGCATTGCATTCATTCCACAAGCCACTGTATGTGCTGTGTAACTTTTGCATTGTTTAACGGTCTGTCACCCCTACAGGCCGGGCCATGAACAAACAACCGAGCAAAGAGAGACTCAAGGACAAGGTGAAGGGGATATTCGGTCTGGGACCACCTTGTCCGCCGAGCAAACAGAGCGACACTTAACCCTTGGAGCTTATCATCACGACTGACATCATCAAGGAGCTCCACCCAGACCGCGGTCTGAGCAGCCGTGTTTGCATGATGAACCGCATCTGCGATCTTGCCAAAATTAAAAAAATTGTCCTAATACTGTATTGAGAAAGTCGCTCATTTTTAGTTGTAGAGACTCGACTGCCAACTGTCCCTAACACCATGGTCCCTTCGGCGTCCCGCTGTGCCCAGCGGCTGGGATTTTATGGGGTTGTAATTGAGACCTTTTTTGGCTGATGTAGATGGCAATGTGCGCCGCTCACCTGGCAACATTCCACATTGTAATTGGGCCTCATACAGTTAGCTTCTACAATATTCGGGCTCAATTTTGGGGCGGTTCTTGGGGGTCCACTGGCACAAAAATGACAACCAGCCACGGCGGCAATGCCAGCTTGGAGACAGAAGTGCTTGCACATCACAAGCCGGCCGTACGGCCCAACAGGGTCCCAAAAGACTCGCTGCATGGCTCGCTCGATTTCCACTGGCACCTTTTAACCTTTCCAAGCTAATCGGCCATAACGTGGCAATGCAGAGGGCTAGATACGCGGGGCCAACTGTCCCCGAAAGCTCTCAAAGAGCTCTGTGGCATATGTCAGAACCAGGTCTGTAGCTCGTCATTTAGCATACCAGCTCCAACTCCAGTCAAACTCCGCAGGCCCTCTCAGAGTCCTACTCCCTCACACCTTGTGGCTCTGGCTAGTAAAAAGGAGCAAGTCGCTCATTTTTGGTCGTAGAGCCTCGAGCCACACATGTACGGAAAGGCGTGGATGTGCTGAACGTAGATATGTGAAAACCTCAGCTCTAGCCCTCTGCTGTGAGGAGCTAGATGGCACTAAAGAGAGACTCAAGGACAAGGTGAAGGGGATCTTCGGTCTGGGACCACCTTGTCCGTCGAGCAAACAGCGTGACTCTTAACCATTGGAGCTCATCATCACGACTGACATTATCAAGGAGCTCCACCCAGACCGCGGTCTGAGCAGCCGTGTTTGCATGATGAACCACATCTGCGATCTTGCCAAAATTAAAAAATTGTCGTAATACTGTATTTGTACATTTTCGTTTTTCATCCTTATATATCACCACAATTCATCCACAATAATGACCAGGGCAGTTAGTTTCAAAAGCATTCATCATCTTGTCAGGGCGTTCCAATTGATGACTTGTCTGGAAACTGCATATAATTTTGTTATATGACAATAAGGCTTTAATCCTAACAATTCTAAAAAGCTTTTTTTTTTCCAGCTCAACGAAATTTGCTGAGTACATACTGTGAGCAACTTGGCCTGTGGTTATCTATAGAGAGCGAGACGGGACAATTCTTGCATAGATCCCTGCAGAGGGTCTCAACAAGAGTGAAGGCTTGGTCATAGAGACGATGGTTGTATAAACCACAGGCCAAGCCCGCGGGGGCCAGGGGACGCTTATGCCAGCATGTGTGTTTCCCAGGCACAGTGGGCTGGGAACCCTATTGTTTTTGCTCAGATTATTAATTATTAATTAGGGCCTGAGCATGGAGTGCAAGGGCAGTGGTGTCCTTTGTATGTATTACAAAGCACCCTGTTGTTCCTGCTTTGTTTCTTCGGTGGCTTCTTTTTGTTACGCCTCTTTGAACCCCAATTTGACCCCTTAAACATGCTCAAAAGCTCCCCAAATTTGGCACAAAAATCAGGCCTGGTTAAAAATTTGATAATCTTGTATGTCCATCCATAGCCACGCCCAAATGGCTCCACAGCGCCCCCTGCATTTAAAAAAAAATTATGTAAAATCACTGCTTTATTGTACAAACATGAAATTTGGTGCACGCGTACAGTATCCTGAGATGAACAGATTTGCACAGTCAAAATTCCAAACAGCTCCACAGTGCCCTCTATATGCCCCCTAGAATACATGGTGCGCAGGCTTTGGAATTTAACAAACTCCTCCCAGGAGTTTTGTTCGATCTTCACGAATTGCCATTCTCTGGATACGCTTCATAAATCTGGGCTCAGATGAAGCTATTTCCTTTGAATAACGAGGCTGTACATATTCATTTCTATGCAACTATGCAATGGACATGCTTAGAGGACTGAAATTCATGTTTCTGGGTCGCCTTCAACTATCTCTTTTACAGAAGCAGTGACGGACAAAGGATAAACACTGCTGGAAAGCTGTCTAAGAGCTCTGTTACACATATCTATGCCATGGAGGTGGCAGTATTCCAGAGTGAACTCCTGATGACAGATGATGGAGACATGAGAGGTATTACGCCTGAACGACCTGGATGATATAACTGTAACAACAATAATGACAGTGACAGTTTAGCTGTTGGGAGTATTTCTTTAACTCCGTGTCATCAATTTGAAGCATTAAAGAAAAAAAAATCCGCTTCGCCATATTATACTGCATTATCTAGATCAAATGTTCAACTATATGTGCCACAGAGGTAAGACATAAATTCTTCATTTAAATTCACTCCAAAGTGTACATCCACATTTCATTACATTGTATAATGTATGCATGTAGATTAAATCTTGGACTTCCTGTGTCAACAGGAAACAGGAAGTACATAGAGCAGCAGCGACCTTGAGCACATGGTGAGTAAGAATTTGTTCTGTGATTCAAGGGGTTTTGTCTCATAAAACATGTTGAAAATGATTAATTTTTCGACATTTTTCACTGTTTAACATCACAATCTCATGTTTTTCCATGTTTTTTTTGGTTTTTTTTTGCACTTTTGAACATTTAGAAAATCACTTTTTCGACACAATACACTGTAGATGTGAATGTGGAAATTTTCCAAATTTCAATCTAACCCAGTTAACCCTTTAGGCGCCACAGTTTTTTCAATAAAATATTCAGTTTTGATATCACTTTTTCAAAAGGTTGTAACTTGAAAATGATTAGAGATAAAGGCATACTGTAAATGAGTAAAATCATCAGTATGATCCAAAGTTTGTGATGGGAGTAAATTCACTCATCTAATTTGCATATCATGACGTCACCAGGTGGCGGACATATGGATTACATAACTTTTACAGATGTTTATCGATCAAGATGGCATTGCTTGGCTCAGAATTTGTCAGATTCCTTTCTCCGCGATACCCCGCAGGCTCATCTAAATGTCTGATCCACTTGTGATACTGTTTTTCATCTCTCAAGCAAATCCAGCCATCATAATCGTCTTTTACGGCGGGGCCTTGAACGCCACTGCGCCCTCCGCCGCTATTATCAGTGCATTTTCTCCCGCGTCTGCTGCTATTTCCGCGGTTTTTTGCATCCCCGCTACCCACCTCACTATTAGCGGTGTTTTGACCACCCCTGCTACACCCACCACGCCACCCTGGACACGGTGAAGCAAAGCATCGGCTCCAGTATGTGCTGCTTGTGGACTGTCATGGTGCACGGACTCGCTGCCGTTACGCACAGACGCAGCATCACTTTCTGTCTCACTGGACGACTAAACGTCTTCATCAGAGGGTGAATATTCCTCTTCAGAATCTGAGTCAGCCATTACTTGACGAAGTACTTTGTCAACAGCCTGTAGCCAGCACTCGTAGGAGGCGGTCGCACTTTTCTTTGCTCCATAGCTCTGAAAGGAAAACTGAGTGAGCTTTACTCTGGTACCAGCAGGGAAAAGCATTCAGACTTTTCCTGACATAATACACTGCTAAACTGCAAAAACGAGCCGAACAAACATCTTCGTCCCTCCGAGGTGAAGAAACAGCCGAGGATTCATCGTTTTACACCGGACGGCATTAAGAGGCTCGTCTGCAGGTGTAGAAGTGCTGCTGCCATGACTAGCGAGAAGTGCTAACTAGCAGCAAGATGCCTCCCTTTTCCATGAATGATTATCACAAACTCCTCCAAAAGATAACAGTACTGGAGATGAAATTGCACCATTTGGAAGTGAATGTGGAGGTAAATGGACATTATGGGAATGAGACCACTCTACCGATGACTCAAAGCAGTGGACAAGAGAAGGCTAACAGACAGCTAATTAGCACCACCATCAAGGACCAGGAGGCCTGTGGAAACAGCCGTAAATCAACCGGCAGTCCTCCCTGGAACTTGCTCGGAGCAAAGCCAAAACATACCTCAGGTATGAATACAGCTGATATGGAAAGACAGGCTACAGGCAGAATCCAACACGCAGAGATTACTGATGAAACTGGTTGGCCTGCTCTGCCATCCCACAGCAATATTTCTTCAACCCCAATACAGAGAAGAGAAGAGTCCTGGACAGTGGCTACAACCAGGAATAAGAGCAAACAAACCCAAGAAACAGAGGTTCAACTGGAGAACAGGTTTGCTGTACTGCAACAAGACCCTGACACTCCAAAAGAAAGTTCATCCCCTGAAAGAAGACAAAGGTATGACACAGAACGTTGCACTAAAAGGCTGCAGAATGAGCTAACCGCTGAGCCAAAAAGGCTGAGGAAAGAGCTAACTACTGGGCCTCAAACTTTGATAGTGGGTGACAGAGCTGTGAATGATTTAAAGCACTTTTCCAGCAAAAAAAAAACACCAAAGTGTTGTGTTTTAACAATGATATGGTGTCTGACATTTCTAAGAAAATTCTGAAGATCGCTGCTGAGCATCCCACAGCTAAATCTCTTGTCATACATACGGGAGCCCTCGATGTTGAGAAGCAGCAGTCAGAAGTGCTCAAACAGGACTTCATGAATCTGCTGAACAGACTCAGAGGTCTGAAACCTGTTGTTTATGTGAGCGGACCACTACCGACAGTCCGGAGAGGAGATGAGAGATTTAGCAGGCTGATGCTGCTAAACAGATGGCTCAAAGCTACATGTGCTGCTCAATCAATAAACTTTATTGACAATTTCAACATTTTTTGGGAACGCAGGCACCTCTTTAAGGCAAATGGAATCTTCCTAAACAGATCAGGATTGCTGCTACTGTGCTCAAACATTTTTTACTCCGTGCGTCAGACACCAGCCAGGGTCAGAGATAAAAGCCTAGGACATCGGAAACAACAACAGATTGCACAGCATGCTGGGGAAGAACTGTTACTGCCGGAGATAACGACTGACCAAGGACAACAAGGAACCCAGGAAGAGGCTCCAACTACATCATCGCCTCCTGCCCCTCATCCAACAAACCACTGCCCATCTTCACCCCCACAACAAGAGGAGTGGCCTCCACTCCCAACAGGAGGATATTCTCAACCTCAACCAGCAGAAACCCCCCCTAACTCTCCGCCCTCCCCAGCCAGTCTCTCTCCCTCCCCCACTCATCTGGATTTCACAGATGAGATGAAAAGGCGTCTCAACGCTGGAACAAAACTGACACCGCGCCGAAATCCCATATGCTTGCCAACTAGTCTTGTCTGTGCTGAAAATTCAGTTGTCTCTGATGTCTGATATGTACCGGGTCCAGGCTTCAAAGCTAATATTAATGTTTTCAACCAGGAAAAGCCAGGGCCTGATGGAAACCAGGTAGCCAGTATCTCTGTCCTAATAGGCAACAGAAAAAGAAATTTGGCTATGTCAAGACACAAAAAGAAAAAGCCTTCAAATAAGGCAGGCAAAACTCCCCAAACATTAAAGATGGCTCTATTAAATTTTAGATCTTTAGCAGGGAAGACATTTTTAATCAATGATTTTATTATTGAGCACAATCTTGATTTTATGTTTTTAACTGAATCTTGGTTAGACCAAAATAACAGTGCAGCTGTTCTCATCGAGTCGACCCCTCCCAACTTCAGTTTTATCAGTGAGGCCAGGGTGCAAAAGAGGGGGGGGCGGTGTTGCAATTTTATTCAATGAATCGTTTCAATATCAGCAATTATCCTCTGAACATTTCTCCTCGTTTGAGTACGTAGCTCTTCACCTGAAGTCCTCATCTCGAGTTGTGCTACTTAATATTTACAGGCCTCCTAAATACTGTGCAAATTTTTTTGATGATTTTAGTGATCTGCTGTCTATGATCTGCATTGATTTTGACTGTGTAATTATTGCTGGCGACTTTAACATCCATGTTGACAATCCCCAGGACAAAGGGACTAAAGACCTGTGTAACACTCTTGACAACTTTGGGCTGGTCCAGCATGTAACAGAGGCCACACATGACAAAGGGCATACGTTAGACCTACTTATCTCCAAGGGTCTGAGTATTTCCAATGTCACAGTGTCTGATGTTGGCCTTTCTGATCATTCCTGTGTTTTCTTTGAGAGCACCGTCTCAGTGCAATCGACAGTTTTTACAGAGGTAACCAAAAAACGGTGTATTACTGAAAGCACCTCTGAGATGTTTAACCAGGCTTTCTCTTCAACACCAGCTCTGTCTTGGGGTTTAGTCGATGAGCTGATAGGTAGCTTTAATGCTAAAATTGTAAATATTATGGATGCCATTGCTCCAACTAAGGTGAAAGTGATCTCTGGTAAGAAAAAATCTCCATGGAGAAATGCCACACTGGTCAGAAATAACAAAAGAGAGTGTCGGAAAGCTGAACGCAGATGGCGAAAATCAAAACTTCAGGTTCATTATAACATTTATAAAGAGAAACTGTACACTTACAATTTACAACTGAGGAATGCAAGACAATCTTATTTCGCAGATATAATCACCAAAAACAGTCACAATACACGAGCCTTATTTGCTACTGTGGACAGGCTAACAAACCCTTGTGTGTCAGTAGCCCCTGAGTTACATTCTACCAAGGCCTGCAACGACTTTGCATCATTCTTTATAGAGAAAATCCAAAACATTAGACAAGCAGTTAGTGCCTCCACATCAGGTTCAGGACATGTCCTGTGTCAGCGTAAAACCAATTTAAACACCATGACACAATTTAATTCTATCAATCGCAAAAACCTGGAGGACATTATACATCAACTAAACTCCTCCTCCTGCTGCCTGGATATTCTGCCTACAAGGTTTCTCAAAAAAGTTTCTCAGGTACTGCTGACAGATCTTTTATGGATTGTGAACTTGTCTCTTACGTCAGGCTGTTAGAGTTTTCTTGAGGCTCAGATGCAGGAAGGAGAAGGAGCACAGATGTTGCAGTAAACGAGCTTTTATTTACAAACTGTAGAATGTGCAAAACTACAACTCCCAGTGTCCTCAAAAAAAAATGGAAATCGTCAGAATTCCAAAACGGTTAATACGCTGACTTGCTAGCGCCTCTAGTGACTAGGAGCTAACAAAACCTATCGCGGACTATAAGGGCCAGAAAACAATGCTGGAAAACTCGGAAGATATCTACAATATTACTATGACGCGAAATCTTGACATTTACTCAAGTGCTAGGGAAAGGGTGGGTCGAAAACCCCACCTACGCTTTAGATGCTTAGTCCAAAAATTCTACGAACCAAATAACACATTTATCTACACGCTACGGGTCTGTACCCTCCGTGAATCACCACTACAATGACTATGTCTACGTGCTAGAGTTAACAAAAGACCTACTGCGAAGTACTCATTAACAGAACCAACTACAAAGAACTCAAAACGGAGCCTGCTCGGACCGGTGCTACAGCTGGCAACTGAGACGTGGGGGGCTGAGACTCGAAGGCGGCACGGATGTGCCTCTGCTGCGGAGACGACTGGTGAGGGCGAAGCCGGAGCTGGTCGAAGGATGGCTGAAGGTAGCAGATGAACCGGGTGAGTCCACATCCAGGGGGGGGTCGGGTGATCTCCACCGGAAGGCAGTCCTGACCAGAAGCAGAGCAGAGCAAATTACTTGGCGTACTGAGGCAACGGTAAACTGAAGAACTGAGTCAGTACTGACGAGCAGCTTTTACGATCCGGCGTTGACAGAAGCGTGGAGCCCGGTTAAGTAGTGCGGGAGGAAGTGGCTGATTGGCTCCGCACATCTGCTCCCACTTCCACTGATGACCCAGAAGGAGCTCCTCCACACCTGTTGCCGCCTCCTCAACAACAAGCATTCCTAAAAAGGAAACACACACAACAAGGGGAGGAGGGGCACTAGCCAGAGCCTGCAGAGACAGGCCTGACACAGGCGTCTTTCCTCAGGCTTTAAAAACTGCTGTAATTAAGCCACTTCTAAAAAAGAGCAACCTCGACAAGTCACAAATGAACAGCTACAGACCAATCTCTAATCTCCCATTTTTAAGTAAGTTCATTGAAAAAGCAGTTTTTCAACAGCTAAACAATTACCTAACAAAAACTAACAGTTTCAATGTTTTTCAGTCAGGTTTTCGGCAGTATCACAGCACTGAGACAGCCCTTATTAAGGTGATTAATGACATCCGCTTAAGTACAGACAGCGGCAGGATGACAGTCTTAGTGCTGCTGGATCTAAGTGCTGCGTTTGACACAGTCGACCACAATATATTACTCAACCGACTGGAGAACTGGGTGGGACTGTCCAGCACAGTACTCAACTGGTTCAAATCTTAACTAAAAGACAGGAATTACTTCGTGTCTATAGGTAACTTTACGTCTGAGCAGACAGCAATTACATGTGGAGTTCCCCAAGGTTCCATCCTGGGGCCTCTTCTGTTTAACATCTACATGCTCCCACTGGCCCAGACTATTGAAAACAATAACGTAAGTTACCATAGCTATGCAGATGACACGCAGATTTACATTACAATGTCCCCAGGAGACCATGGCCCTATACAGGTGCTGGGAAAGTGTATTGAACAGATAAATGAGTGGATGTGTCAGAACTTTCTTCAGCTAAATAAAGACAAAACTGAGGTAATGGTTTTTGGAGCCAAGGAGGGGCGATTAAAAGTGAGCTTAGAGCTTCAGTCTCTACAGCTAAAAACCACAGACCAGGCTAGAAATCTGGGTGTGGTGATGGACTCAGAACTCAGCTTTGAAAAACACATCAAAGCAATTACAAAGTCGGCTTATTATCACTTAAAAAATATCTCAAGAATTAAAGGACTGATGTCTCAGCAGGACCTGGAAAAGCTCGTCCATGCGTTCATCTTCAGTCGGCTTGATTACTGTAACAGTATCTTTACAGGTTTACCTAAAAAAACACTCAGACAACTGCAGCTGATTCAAAACTCTGCTGCTCGAGTCCTCCCTAAGACCAAGAAAGTAGATCACATCACTCCAGTTCTGAAGTCTTTACACTGGCTTCCTGTCACTCAGAGGGTAGACTTTAAAGTCCTGCTGCTGGTCTACAAAGCTTTAAATGGTTTAGGACCAAAATACATCAGAGACCTCCTGACTCAGTATAAACCAACCAGACCACTCGGGTCATCTGGATCAGGTCTTTTATTTGTTCCCAGAGTGAAAACCAAACATGGAGAAGCTGCATTCAGCTTCTATGCTCCGTATATTTGGAACAAACTGCCAGAAAACTGTAGATCAGCTGAAACTCTCAGCACATTTAAGTCCATTCTGAAGACTTACCTGTTCGCAGCTGCTTTTGACGAAGTTCTTCTAACAGTTATTTTAAATCTTATTTTATGACAAACTCTGCTTCCCAACTTCTGTTTTTGATTCTTTTACTCTTCTGCATCCTTAAATTTTAATGATCTTTTTAATGATTTTATAAATGTGTTTTCTTTCTTTTTATAATTGTGTTTTATCTGCTGTTTTAACGTCCTTGTGAAGCACTTTGAATCACCTTGTTGTTGAAATGGGCTATATAAATAAAATAACTTGAACTTTAACTTTAACAGTGAACAAACCTCTCAGAATGGTCAGTTTTCTCGCGCTGTCGTGCGCTCTGCTGCGCTCCGACTGCGACCCTCGTCTCCTCGACCGGGAGGCGGTTTTCAAACTCTATAAACTCCAAAACTTTGAATGAAAACACGCCCACAAATGATGCTCAGATTGAAGTTCCAGATGTCCGCCATCTCCTGGTGTAAAGTAGTAACCATATGAGGCACCATATTTGCAGCTATAGCTTGTTATGTTCAGCAATGTTGCTTTTCACAATATTGCAACTTTGGCGCTTAGAGGGTTAATATATGTATTGAAATACAGAACATGACCTGTGTCACTAAAAGTGATAGAGACATGGGAAATTGAGGGCCTGAAAGGCCTTGATTACAAAGGGTTAAACTTCATCTTAATAACCCTAACCCTATAGTATTTAATAACTTTTTTTAGTAAGTTGTAGCAAGAAAGTATCTTCCATATATCACATTGCAGGATATACATTAAAAGGTTGACTTCCTGTACTACAGGAAGCAGAAAAAAACTAAAGTTACTCATTGAAATCTTCTCCATATTTTCTATCACTTGTCAATTTATTGTACAATGCATGCATGTAGATTAAAATGTGGATTTCCAGTGTCAGCAGAAAGTGAAAAAGGACATTGGCAGCATTGACATCAAAGTAAGTGTTAAATCTGTAATTCATTGATTTTTCTTTCACAAAATATGTAGATTCCTTTTGGTTATGCCATAATTTCACTGTGTAACATCATAATGTCATGTTTATCATTGCTTTTGAGTACTTTTGAACTTTTACAAAATTATTCTTTTACTGCCTTTTTGTGTAGCACGTGAAGACATTAACTATAGATGTAAAATGTGAAGTATTTCCAAATTTGAATCTGTGTCTCAGCGGACGAGGCTGTAGAAAATTAAGTAGCTTGATTTGACATTTCCATTTCTGATATGCATGACTTTCTGAATTAATTTAGATACTGTAAGGAGAGATGCACTGACATCGGACGGAGAGGATTTTAATTCTGGTTGCTAACGATCTACATCACTATAACAATGTTCCGGTAACATGTTATGATCACATTTACTTCCATACCTGTGCATTATAGAGTCATTACATGTAATCTGTAATTTCCTTTCTGCTAAATAAACTTTAGCCAACGGATGACGACCCCCCTCCCCCCTATCAAGCTGTAGAAAATACAGTTTTGGACACATCTACAGTGGTAAGTGTTTTAATACTGTACACAGTGTAATATTACTGCTGAATTGTAGAGTCATTACATATCATATTTAAATGTATTACTTTATATCTCATTTAGCCAGCTGATGATGAACCCCCTCCCCCCGACCAGGCTGAAGGATATGCAGTGGAGGAATCAAATGTCAGGGTGAGAGTTTTAAAATACAATATTACTATCAATACATTGTCACGAAGAACAAAACAAATAATAAAAATACTGAGTCGCTGATGTTTTCTTTGTTTAGCCCTGCTGCAGACGAGTCAACTGTAGTTGGGCCTGTGAAATCTGCCTGTATCTTACGGCTGCTTTGACTATTGCTGTTCTATGCACTGTTATGTGCCTGCTGATGAAAAATATCAATGCAAGATCATGAAGCTGACGAGAGTAGTGATTACTTCTTGCCTGTGTTTCCTTTTTGTTACATGTTGTTGAACGTTTTTTCTCAGCTCATATTAAAATGTTTTTCATAATGTCTTGTGTCTCCGAAGTTTCTTTATCCTCTGCTGATTCCATCCATGAATGTGAGCAATCCCCAAGTGGGAAATTTAAAGAAAGCTGCATCCTGGAGAAGGCGTTGCATCACTCTAGATACAAGCATGGAGGAGATAAATTGGATAGAAAAAAAAATCCAAATTATAATCTATTGTATGTGTCATAGATGAGAATTTGGAAGTATTTCAAGGGCTTGTATCTCAGCGGGAATGATATGTAGGAGGCTGGTTCTAGGACCAGGTGGAATTGTCACTTGGTGATGGTGAACACAAAATGAGAGTGCACAGACAAGGCAGACACTGGTCAAGATTAACAAAAGATTTTATTGTCAAAAACTCAGAATAACTACTAACTAAAACGCTGTAGGAGCAAAGCGGGAAATGGACAGGCTCCTGGACACTGGCAGTCCAGTGGCGCACACTGATGGAGAGGGTGGGCAGCAGAGAGCGGCAGTGGCGGTCCATGGGATGGCCAGCGGGGAACCGATCCTCTTGGGGTGGGGGGGATCTGAGGCAAGGCAAGAAGCAGGACCGGGGGATCTGAGGTAGGGCAAGATGCAGAGGTAGTTGAATCACTCTCGATACAAGCATGCAGGAAAAAAAATGGATCAAATTAATTTCAAATTCTCATCTGTTGTATGTGTCATAGATTAGATTTTGGAAGTTTTTTAAGAGCCTGTATCACTACGAGAATGACATGTAGGAAGCTCATTCAAATACCAGGTGGAAGGGTGACTAAAGCTGCATCACGGAGAGGTATTTGCATAATTCTAGATACTAGCATTGAGGAGAAAAAATGGATCAAAGTAATTCCAAATTCTCATCTATTGTATGTGTCGCAGATGAGAATTTGGGAGTATTTGAAGAACCTGTATCTCAGTGAGAATGGCATGTATTGAGCTGATTCTTTGCCCAAAAGGAGAGGTAGTTGTAGTCGAAAACTCGAATTGTCTCTCCTTGTCTGTGTGCTCTCCCTTGGGTTCACCGCTCCCTCCGTGACAAAGGTACATTTAATTAGACATTATTTGGCCAAAAAAATCATTTCAAATACTCGTCTATATGAATTTTGATGGATGCTAATGTAGAGTTAATTTGAAGCCTAACGTTTTAAAGACAGAGGGAGACAGTGGGCTAATTCCACTATGGAGGAAAGCCAGGAGACTACTGCACTTAGCACAGGTTGCTGTTTCACCACTGATATATGCAATGGTAAGTTATGAAGCCACAAAGACATTCCAAATTGTCATCTATTTGAACTGTGCCACACACACACATGGAATTATTTTTACAGGCTCAGATCTCTGAGGCTGTATGAGGTATTTGGTGAATTATATTTGAAGGGAAAGTCTGAAGCTTGCTAAATCCAACAACATTTACTCTCCTCCCTAGACCAACTACTAAGAATATGCACATTTTCACCATGTAAACACAGCTGTCAAATGTGTTGGACTCACTTTTAAAGATTCATCAAGTCATAACTTTCTCTGTCAATGTCTGTGGACCGGTCAACAAGGACAAGTGGGTCATCATACTGATATAAATTTCTCAAGGGCTGTCCTTACACAATGAAAGTTCAATGAAGTTTTTGTTGAATGGGCAGTCATAGTTGGTAATTCATCATTTTATAGTCATGAAATGGTTGTCTAGGTAACAACAAATATATCAGATGTGGACTTCCTGTGTCACACGAGATAGAAAAAAGAATCAAAATTTACTCCATATCGTACTTCCACATTTCAATGTATTCTACAATGCATGCATGTAGATTAAAACCTGTACTTCCTGTGTCACACGGTCACAAGAAGTACACAGTGCAACACTGAGTACAGGGTGAGTAAAAATTTGCTCTGTGAATCAGTGATTTTTCTCTTATAAAACATGTTGAAAATTATTAGGTATTGCCATATCAGAATTGTAAAACATCACTTTTGATCACTTGTTTGTGTAGCACATGGCAGATTATGGTATAGATGTGAATGTGCACTGCCACCAGATTTCTATCTATGATTGAAACCATTAGAACTTTAAATCAGTGCTTGTGAGAGAGGAAGTGGATGGTATTCAGTGTTTTTTATAGTATTTCAGTTCTAATAGAGAAAAAAAAACTACATTCTTTCATTTTGAATAAATTAAAAGCTTGGCTTTCTGGGTAACAGGAAGCAGGAAGTGGACCAGCAAAGTTTCCCTCAGGTGAGGAAAAGTTAACTCTCTATATTAAGTGTTTTTTCTTCTTAGGAACTGCTTAAACCTGATAGTTTTTGACTTACATCAGTGTCTAACAATGTTAGAGACTGATGTAAGTCAAAAACACTTAATATAGAGAGCCAAACATTTCCTGTGTACCTCAGCCTCATCTGTGCCGTGTGAACAGTTTTTTTTTCCTAAGGCTGGGGAGATAGTGAGTTAAAGAAGGAACTGCTTGAATCCCAATTATTTCTCAATGAAAACTCATAACCAGTTACACAAGCACACCCTCTTTACTGACCTCTTTACCAATTAACCCCAAGACATACTTTGCCAAAATCCATAATAATCCATATAATCTTTATTTGCACCAGCCCCATGTGAAAATGACATCAGTCTGTATTTGTAGAGCATCTCATGAATGTCGCAGCACCGTTTAAATGTTTCATAGCACAGAATATAAGTGAAGAGTATATAGGGTTACAGACAAACATGGCAAACAAGAAACATGCTCTTCACTAGTTATTGTCATTATTATTACTAGTAATATTATTTTTGTGTCCACTAGAACCCATACAATCATCTAGTGTAGTCAAAGAGGAATGTGTGCATGGCGAATCAAATCCAAAACAATCCATGAACCAACGACCACATCTTGATTGCACTTCATTTTATTGACCACTAGATGTCCGACTCGAGCTCATTGAGGCCTCGAGTCATGAACCATGTTTTGAATGAAATGTCGAAGCTTCAACAAAGCCTCGATCAGCCATCACTACATATGGCTAACCTAACCCTAACCCTAACCCGCACGCACGCACGAACGAACGCCCGACCGACCGCACGCACGCACACACGCCCGTCCGCTCGACCGCATGTACGACCAACCGCATGCCCAATTGACCGCCCGATCGACCGCTCGACCGAACGCACGCACGATCGACCGCACGCCCGCTCGACCGCTCGCCCGAACACACGCACGAACGGCCGACCGACCGACCGAACGCACGCTCGACCGATCGACCGCACGCACGACCGAACGCACGGTCGTCCGATCGACCGCACGCACGCCTGACTGCCCGTTCGACCGACCGACCAACCGCACGCAGGCCTGACCGAACGCACGCCTGACCGAACGCACGCTCGACCGAATGCACGCTCGACTGACCGCACGCCCCGACCAAGGCTGGGCTTCTCGGCTTCGTTGGTGAGTAAAGGAAAATGTTTCCTCAATGGGGGGGAACAACAAGAAGAAGAAGAAGAGCCAAATTATAATGATAATTTGGTTCTAATCCATCGCGGATAGCTAGGTAGCTAGCTAGGTAGCTACCTACCTAGCTATCCGCGATGCTAACTGATCGTGTATAATGGGAAACGCAAATAGCGTTAGCATGGCGACACTCACAGCCTTGTCCCTAACACCTAAGAGTAGTCAGCTCGATTCGACCGAGGCTGCAGCAGTTGTGTGATTCGTTGCTGTCTGTTTGGGAATCTGTTCACGAGTCGGGTGGGTGGGTGAGAAGAAAACAAAGGTGTCGCGCCAGCCAGCCGACATGCTAATGGATGTCATGGGAAAGGGTTAGAGGTCACAGAGGAGAGGCCTATGCTAATAGCATTAGCATTCACACGATTTTCCTCGTGGTTTTGCTGCACCTTTTCATGCCAGTGATTGTGTGTTTGTGGTCATTTTGCTGCACCTACCTTTTCATGCCAATGATTGTGTGTTTGTGGTCATTTTGCTACACCTACCTTTTCATGGCAATGATTGTGTTTTTTTGTGGTCATTTTGCTGCACCTTTTCATGGCAATTTCTGTGTTTTTGTGGTCATTTTGCTGCACCTACCTTTTCATGGCAATGATTGTGTTTTTGTGGTCATTTTGCTGCACCTACCTTTTCATGGCAATGATTGTGTTTTTGTGGTCATTTTGCTGCACCTACCTTTTCATGGCAATGATTGTGTTTTTGTGGTCATTTTGCTGCACCTACCTTTTCATGGCAATGATTGTGTTTTTTTGTGGTCATTTTGCTGCACCTTTTCATGGCAATTATTGTGTTTTTGTGGTCATTTTGCTGCATCTTTTAATTGCAATTTCTGTGTTTCTGTTGCTATAAGACCAGAGAAACCATCGAGTTCCATGTTGCTGTGATGGCCGAGGAGAGGCACCTGTGGGTTTCCCTGCCTGCCTGCCTGCCTGAGAGACAAATGGACCGGGTGCAGGTGAAGGTTGTGTGGTTGGGGCTAAATTAACCCTAAGCCAGTGCCAAAATAGACAAAATGCACGAATATAGCTATAAAATAAATAAAAATATATGAAATAGCTCACGCATGCAGCTCAGCTTACATGGCTACGTTTTTGCAGCTGGACTGATTGACTCACACACGTTTTCCAGATGATACACATTGATGTGTTAAATTCACAAACTGATGACAAATTGTTTTTGCTGTGTAAAAAGTGTAAAAAACTGTGTAAAAAATTTGTTGTAGTTGTTGTTTTTGTTGTCTAGTAACTCCTCCTCCTCCTCCTCTCACCGGTCCTCATCCACCATGGTGTGTTTGGGTGTCGCCTGTGTGTACGTGTGGTGGGGTGGTTATGTTGGGGCTAACCCTATAACATTCCAATTAAAATACTGCAAAATGCAAGGCTTCATCCCCTGGTTGAAAAAAAATAAAAAATAAAATAAAATAAAAAAAGAAGCTCTCTGTGTATTCTATTCTCTATATATGCATGTTCTCATCATGCTTTCCTTGAGTAAAAGATTCAGAATCATCAGAAAATGCTGCAAAATCATCACAAACCAAGACAAAATTTAAAATAATTTTTGGATTAATGTCAAACATTTATTATTGTTTCATTTTTAGAATTCAACCTTTGATCTGCTGCTGCTGCTGCTGGTGGTGGTTTCATTCACTGACTGACTCTGGATCTAATCCCTAACTCTAAACCAGTCAGTAGACAGGATAGGACAGACATAAATTTCTGTCAGGTGTCTTACATTGTTTTCCTTTTCAAATGAAGTAAAATGAGAAATACAATACAAATACAAAGAAATACAGAAAAGAAACGCAGACTGTTAGCATGACTGGAGACAAAAAGCAAAATACACAAAAGAAATGTAAACTGTAGCATGGCTGAAAACAACTGACTTTTGTCTTAAGCTTCGCATGCTCTTTCACAGCTGACTCCATCTCCCTCTTCACTGTCAGTCGGTCGGTGTCCGGGCCCGCCTCAACGCTGACACCTGCCACTTTGCAAAGGTCGCCAGAGAGGTGGCTGACTCGGGGAACCCCCCACCTGTGTGGCTTCCTAAACCTGCGGACCAATAAGCGGCTCTCTGGGGTCAAGGAGCTGATCTCGGCCCGCGCCCACTGCGAGGTGGCCCGGGGAACAGACGCCGACAACCCTGGCTGACAGTGTGGTCAAGGTCATGTACTGTATGTGCAATGTATGAGGCACAGTACTTGTCTCAGCACAAGTACTCTGACCCGCTACACGGATGACCTTTTCTGGAAGGTCATCCGTGTAGCGGTGCCAGCCCTTCCTGGATGTATTATTATTATTATTAGTATTATCATCATTTATTTATTTATTATTATTTATTATATTATTATCATTTATTTATTTATTTATATTATTATTATTATTATTATTATTATTATTATCATCATCATCATCATCATCATCATTATTATTACTTTTAATACTTTTTATTTATTATTATTATTATTATTATTATTATTATTATTATTATTATTATTATTATTACTTTTTATTTTTATTATTATTATTATTATTATTATTATTTTCTCCCTCCTTCATCACCATCGCCTCAATGTCTTTGTCTCTTTCTGATTTTTCCCTCCTTCACCCCCATCAACTCAATGTCTTCTTCCGATTCTGAATTGGGTCCTCTGACCCACAAGTCCAAACGTGGCATCGATGTCAGTGCAGGCAGTGCACTGGCAGTGCCGGTGCAGGCAGGACTCTTGACCTCATCCAGGTCGGAGCCGTTATGCCTTGAGGGCTGATGGGTTCCTGTCACGGGCTGCAGAGGTTCTCCTGATATGGGATCTGTCAGAGCTGTACCCCGGCTCCAGACGCAAACGTCTATGATTTTAAACCCAATGTTTTCTCCCTCAACCCCGTCACAATCCGTCCACACGACCAAGGCCTGGCACTGCCTCACCTCCTTCCTTCCCTAGTGGTCGCTTGATTTGTATCATGTTGGGACAATACTTCTCTACCTCTGTAAGGGCGCCTTCGCATGAGAGGACATTTTAGCATTCGTTCATTGTTGCTGTGTTGTGCCGGCCGGTATTTAGCCTAAGATACCACTGGTTTACCACTGTGTGGCTTCATAAATGAGTTCATCGTGGAGTTGGAGGACAAAGTAGACTCCTCTGACCTGAGACGTCTGTTATTTAGCCTTAGATGGAGCTGAACTCGACTGTATTTATCTATTAATCTATCTATTTATTTATTTATCTATCTATTTATCCATCTATGTATTTATTTATGTATTTATTTATTTATAACTGCTGCACCAGCAGCAGCACCAACACACCACCAGCTGGATTTTGTTTCATTTTTTTGTGAATGTAATTCAACATTTTTAACATTTCTTTTTTTCCCCAAAAAAATGTTCAAAAAGTTCACAAAAATGTTGAAAATGTGGACATCAGAAGTTTTACAATTTTTATATATATATATATATATATATATATATATATATATATATATATATATATATATATATAATAAACTTTTTTTTTTTTAAAACACATTTTCAAACTTTAAAAAGGGTCAATTTTGACCTGCAGGACGACATGAGGGTTAAATCTGACTCTTAAAGCTTAAAATATTCCTGCCAGCACCTTTAAAATTCAAAATGATGACGTGATGTCTGTTAATTTGGAGCCAACTTTGAGTAAACATTCAGTAAATGTTGAATAAGTTCAATCTAGCAGCCTCCGCCTGTTTTTATCTTCTTTACTACAAATTAGTGGTGAGATGCAATTAAAAACATTAATTAATTAGAGACTTTGTAATTAATTACATTTCTGTCAAAGAGCAATATTTGACACAGTAAGTAAAGTTTTGCAATTCAAGTAAATTTTGGTTGACAGATGAATCGATGAATAGACATATACGTGTTTAGAATTTAAAATTTATAAAAGAAAAAGGTGATTTTGATGACTGAAAGCATGGATTTGGTTCGGTTTTCCCACTCTCTTGCACATAACATAAGAATAAGTAGTTTAAAAACCTTCAAAAAGGTGAAAATCCATAGATTCCTCCTCTTTTCAGAGTTTCTGGGTCTGAAAAATGGTGTCATTTTGATGGTTCTTTTTTTAGGAAGATACATTTTTATTTATAAAAATTATTTTATAAACTAAAGGTTTGTAAAAAGACAAACAAACCAATGCCAATCGTCACATAACTCCGCCTCTTTTAATAGCTTTATTATAAACGTTTTTGTAAATAAAAATGTCAGCGCTACATAAACTTTTTATAATTAAGTTATTAAAAGACGGGCAAACAAACCAACGCTGATCGTCCCATAATTCCATTGAGGGTCCACCTCCTAGGTAGAGTAAAAACTTCACAAAAATGTTTTTTCATTTCTATTTATCTAAATTTTTCATCTGTCTACTACATTCACAGATTACTGCAAACTCAAACTGCAATTAGAGCGATTAGATTCAACATTTTAAGACTTTTTGTAAACTGAAGCACTTTCAATGTCTTCTAAAGTGGTCTATTATGGGATGACTACACCATTAGCCGTTAGCCCATAGCAGGACTGTCGTAGCTAACGTTAGCGCTAATGCTAACAGCAACATGTTTTACACTGAGGTGATCAGAAAACTCTTTGTTGCACAATTTCCACACAACCAGGCTTTCATCCGAGCTGCCCAAAAAGCTCAATGCGTCTCGTCTTCCTTCTCTGATGTCACTCAGTGGATCCTGTTTATCTTCATCACAGCTATCAATCAGACTTTAGGGTCATTAGCGCCACCTACTGGGCTGGAGTGCTAATCAGTGTTAATGGTGTGACAGAAATTAGGGAACAGGTAAAGGTGTGATTACATGTGTTTTTGTTTCTGTAATTAATTAATAAAAATTAACACGTTAAAGCCCTGCTATAAACCTATTGTGTCCAGTGTTGTGTTTTGCTGATGAACCTCTCCTTCATTCCTCCCTAACGGCCTTCATCTTGTCGTTTCTACAGGAAGGTGGCTCAGCACGAGGCAGAGATGGCGGGCGCCATCATGGCCTTCTTCTTGTCCCTCGGCTTGGCGCTCGGAGCCGCCATCTCCTTCGCTTTCCGGGCCATGATCTAAAGTCTCCCGTAGAACCTTCAGTAGATGTAGATTCAACCTCTGACAACCTCCTCCGACATACCAGAGAGGAACCAGAACAGCCGACGAGAAGAACGGAGAACCTCAGTCTTCCACAGCAGAGACTCAACCAGCCAGCAGAAGCTGAAATATGTTACTAAATATTCCATGACTCAGATCATATCAGAAGCCAAAAATACCTGAATAAAACATCTCCATTTTTTTCTTCAGAGGTCTATCTGTACCTTGCTGTGGTTCCTTCCCCTCCGAGGATTCTGCTAAACATTACTTTCCTGTTGCTGTCTCTTGTTCTGTCCACTGTATCACCACTCTGTTCTTTGTGGTCAACCGAATTGATGGTTTTTCAAGGCAAGAGCTTTTTTACACACATCATATTTAGCCAGATGCTTCTCTGCTACTTCTTTTCTCTTCATTCTCACCTAATCTTATTTAAGAGAAAAATACAAAAGATGTGACAGACTGTTTCATTGTTGTAAATGCATATTTCTTTCTACCTAGAAATCTGTGCAAAATGGCTAAATTCCCCTGACTGCTAAATCCCCTGGTCCCAAATAAATCCTGGTTTAAACGTTGAGAACCCTTCCCCTTTGTAAACAAACTGCGTTTTTTCCACAATCTCCTCACACACAATATTTGGAAGCTTAAGGACACATATCCAAGACATCTATATAAAGCTCTAGATGTGCAATAAAACAACTTTTTGTAAAACTTGATGGGCACGACGTACAAGGGCCTACACAAGACCCCTCACTGTGCATAGTTTAAATTTAATTATGACAATGATGTAACCTATTTCTTTATTGCAGATCACCTCAATGCATTTTTATTTATTGGATTCAGATATTACTGGGGCATATTTAAAGCTCCATCTTTAAGTGTGTTTTGCCCAGGCATTATGCTGTGGCCCATCAAACAGTGTTTTCCTGATAAGAATTGATGTGTTCTCTTTTTGTTTGTTCATATATCTATTGAGTTATTGATAGTGGAAGTCTGAATCTGTGAATATCTTTCCAACTTTACTGAACTGTGGCCCCGAGGAGCCGTGGTGGGCGTCCTTTATTTTTATTTTTGAAAGGTGGCAACCCTAGATGTCACGGCAGCCGTGGCCCGCCATTCTTTTTTTGCTAACAACTCATTAGCACACGGTCTGTCTCCTGCATTCCAACTCAACAGCGAAAGAACAATCTGCTTCACTGGTGCACATGACGTGACATTTGGCATTAGCTTGCTTACGTCCTAGTCCTCCGTGTTACTCTCCTTGTGTCCAGGCCCAAAGGTCTTCATCAGTAGCTGGTACGTTGAATGCAATCTAGACTCCAAAAATACAGGTTTGTTTTTCATTGCGTCGACTATCAGCACGCCAAGGCTTCACATGTCTACAGCGGAGGTATATTTCGATACCCAATCATCACATTCAAACAGTTCCGTGGCTCTGTATGGTTCTGTCACAACCCCAGAACTCATCCAGTTCACAGTGTGTCTCGAAAGCTCCATATCAGCTACCTTGACGACAAGATCGTCTGTCAACAACACATTGGCCGGTGTCAGGTCTCTGTGTATCATACTACACTGTAAAACCCGGTGAGTTAGTTGAACTCAAATGGTTTTAGGAAACCAATTGCCTTGAACCATTTAAGTTTATTAACTCAAATAAAATATCTTTTTAACAATGATCAGAGTGAACTCCAAAGTGTAAAAACACCAAAGTGTGAGAAAAGAACAAAGTGTGAAAACACCAAAGTGTAAAAACACCACTGTGAAGCGTGGTGGTGGCAGCATCATAATGTGGGCATGCTTCGCAACAGCAGGCCCTAGAAGGCTTTTGACAGGTCAAGGGTCAAATAAAAGCAGAAAATTTTAGGAATACGTCAGAGTCAAAGGATCAGATCCCGTAATATTTACACCTTTTATGAACCATCCGTGCAGTAGATATGATCATACTTCACTACAAGCCTGCTTATGGTGCTTAAAGAAGTCAGAGGACTGCCAGAGTCTGCAGGATTTATCCTCCTGGGATCATGAATTCTGTGTAAAATGTAGGGCAAAATATTTGCTGACATATTTCAGACTTGGATTAAAGACACTAAATGATGGACTGCTATAGTTATGCCACGGGTCTGACTAAAAAACCCTCACGCCTGGATGTTCCATATGTGGTCGTGGCCTGAAATGTTTATGGCAGGGGTGTCAAACTCCTTTTGGTCCGAGGGCCGCATACGGCCTAGTTTGATCTCAAGGGGGCCGGACCAGTAAACTTATAGCGTAGTTACCGAGAACAATAAGTCTAGGTTTTTCAGATGTTTTAGTGCAAAGAAGAACAAGTATATTATATGTAGCCCTGTCTAAAAGACACAGAATACAGGGCATAAAAATCTGTTAAAAATGTATAAATAGTTGTTTGAAAAAGGCAGTAAATTCATTTCGTTAAATTTATTAAAAAATTGATTTAAATAGGATTTTATGCTCATTAAAATTTGTCAAAATTGATTTAAAACAGTCTAAAATCGGTTAAAATACAAGGTCAAAACTGGTTTAAAATACATTCAGGGGATGAAATGTATAAAATTCATAAATAGAGTTTAAAAAGTTATTTATGTATGTTTACTATGTATTCAGAAGAGTTATGTTCCTTTAAAACCTCTAATATTCATGGGAAAAGTAATGTTTGGTTGGTTTGAAGTCAGAACATGTAGACTGCTGTGCACCCTAACCTATTTTCAAGCCGAAATGTCCATCATTGTGTTTCTGTATTACCATTGGTGTATTAAAAAATTAACAGCCAATCCCAGCTTTCCCCTATGCCAAGGGGCGGGACAAGTGGCGCTGGTACTGTGACGGTTCAGGAAACATTCACTCGCTGTCGTGCTAAGAACGTAGCGGAGGCATCGTATTGTGGAGAACCTTTTAAGTGAAATATCTGAAGGTCGACTAACCGTGGTCCCGATATTTACTTTTGGTGTGATCTGCATGAAGGTAAATATGAGTGTGTAATTTGGGTTTTGTGCTGTGACTAAAGGTTATAGTAGTAAGGAGGTGGATGTGTTACGCCAAATGGCGGCTAGCTATTTAGCTTAGCGCACCATGTTAATGTGCCGAGATATCGTATTGTTTAGCTAAGCATTGTGATGTTTTTGGTTAAATCGGATTTACGTTAATTCAACATGAAATAGCGAGTGATATTTTTGGCTAAAGCAAGTTAATGTGACCCGCATGAAGGAGACAGACGTTGTGGACGGAGAGGACGGACGGTCGGAGCGTCGACAAGATCCTGCTGTTTCTTCTTTTCTTCTTTTCGCGGTTTCCCCCCCTGTGATTCCTGCGGACGAGTGATGAACTGCACATCATTTACCAGCTGGCCTTTGTGATCGTTGTTGCCCCAGTTCCCCCTGCTAACCACACAAACTGCTCATTCGGATTTTGTAAGTACTAAAACTAACACTAATGTGCACAATTTTATTTAATGCTCTACTTTGAGTGAAGCGACCTCACAGTTTCTGGTCCCGCCGCACCCAAGCTCCGAACCAGGCCTGCAACGGGTTTTTCTTTTCAGTGTTCTGTATGTTTGGGGAGTGGATGTGTGTGTGTGTGGGCCCACAATTATAGGAAACAGTGTGTGAATTTTGTTCTGACTTTATATGAAACTGGTTTAAGAGGTATTTACAGGTACATGATTGGTTGATTTAAAAGGACATCATTTGATTTAAAAGTATTAAAAGGTACATTAAGTAAAAGGTGGTTAAAACTACTTAATTTGGAAGGTATATTGTTTGATTTAATTTTCTCAGATTTCACTGAATTACATTTATTTTATTCTGTATGATTTTGTTTTTTAATAAAATACCAGTGACAAATTATTGTAAAAATTAGATGTTGAGTTGCTGTGGTTCTTTAGTAGGTTAACTATATACATAAAGTGACACCGAACTCAGGCCCCATCCCATTGTACTAACCATTCAAGACATTATTTTATAGCTACGTGAGATAGGGGTTACATATAAAAATCTGTATATGTAATGAACTGTCCTTTTAAAAAATATATTATGAACAACCTGAGATTAAAGTAAGTGCAATTTCAACAGCACTATGCCTCAGTTTTACATTTATTTGTGTGCGTTGTGCATTATAACTGATCACAGTGATTGTACAATGGCACAACATATTTAGTCACAAGTATGTGGAACTTAAAAACATAGTCCTGGAATTAAAATAAAAATCAAACTCATCAAAATATAGAAATTTTTTGAAGTCCATTTTCCACATCTGGAAAGTAATTCTGAACACCTAAATTAACTCTGCACACCTTTAAATCTTAAGTAGCAGCTATTTTATAAAGTTGTCACCTGCTTTGTTCATGTATAAAATGCATACATTAAAAAGCTATATACATAATATGGATAGCAGGCATTAGAAATAATATTCCACTCAACCAAACACTTTTGTAGTGAATCTGTTGACTAACACTGAATTTCACAGTATTTACTAGAGCAAGTTTTCATTTAGTAACATTTTTTTCATCGTGCAAACAATGTTTAAAGCAGCATTTTACAGGATTTACTCCTGCTTTGTATTTGCTCCTGAAACTTGACATCTTTTAGCCTGCACAAGTGCATCAATATCAGGCATCATGTCCTGAGTAGCAGCCAATGTCAGAATGTCAGTTAAGAGCAGCACTGGCTGCAACACTTTTGCAGCCAGTGCTGTTAATTTAGGGCAGCCTGGAAGGAGATGCTGATAAAATGTTTCCAAGCCCAAAGAGGCAAATTTGTCCTTCAATTCTACATCACACTGCAAATCAATTATTTCAAGTTGCATGTCGGAGGGCACATCAGAAGCTTTTACTGTGAATGGTGAGCGAAAAACTGTGAATTCTGTCTCGAGTTCGCTAAAGACCTGAAATCGTTTCTCAAACTCCCACAGCAATCCTGTAATCTTGTCTTTGTACTGTCTCATGTCAGCATTGATGCTGGCTGCACATACATCTCTTAGACAGGGGAAATGAGCAGTGTCAGCACTGGCAAGCTGCGTCTCCCACAATGTGAGCTTCAACTTGAATGCACGTATGCTGTCATAATACTGGGTGACAATTGTTTTGCGCCCTTGTAACATTTTGTTCAGATTATTCAAGTGCTCTGTAATATCAACCATAAATGCAAGGTCCTGCAGCCATTGTGGGCTTTGTAATTCCACAACAGGTTTACCTTTTTTCTCCATGAACTGTCCGATTTCCTCACGAAGATGGAAGAAGCGCTTTAGCACAGCACCTCGGCTTAACCACCTTACTTCAGTGTGGTATGGCAGGCCATGGGTAATGTTACTGTCACTGAGAAGGCAGTCAAACTGACGATGATTCAACACCTCTGGCTCGGATGAAATTAACAGTTCGGACAAGTATACAATAGTATGCCTCAATTTATCATTTACACAATACAACTGCCAGATCAGAGTTTATCTACAAAGGAACACAACATTCAGTCACAGCTATCTGGAACTGAACAATCTAGTATTTTACTTATGATCAAAACAACTTGTCATGGTCTAGAAATTATTTAAAATCTACAGTTTTACAAATTTACAATTTACAGTTAATGTCTTGTCTGTAATTTTTTACACTCTGCAAAGTCGTCAAGGTTGGCCGAAATGGACCATCTGGCAGTCGGTTTTGGCCCGCGGGCCGCATGTTTGACACCCGGAGTAGATGGGCCCAGGTGGTGACCTGATCAAGTACGTCGCTGTTCCAATGGCCCATTAATGACGCGTCCTCTCGGGATTCCGTACGTCCGAGTCCGAACTATGCGAACGGCCAGCGCAGTTTGTGCACCGCGAAAAACATTCCGACGTAGTTCAGCTAATTAGTTCCGGGCAGACGGACCTCTTCCTCCCAGCCTATAGCCGCGCCCCACTATTTGAGAAACGCTGTGTTGAGGCTGTTCACTTTTCTGTTTGCCAGATGTTGAGTAGTTAGCCGCATAATCATCAAAAAAACGAACAAGTACAGAATTGCGTCTGTGCTTGTAGTGGTAAAATCCCAATAATCATCATGTGTGATCTTAATAAGTACCAATAATCATTATGTGTGATCTTAATAAGTATCATCAATGTCAATGATCTATAATATTTAACCACCAATCAGTTGTTTAGTTATTAATAATAGTAGGTAGCCTCTGAGCACTAAGCACACGAACACCTGTGTATAAAGATGTGCAGGTCACTGTGACCTGTGCCAGTTTGGAATGTGTTGTTTTCATCACTGAAGTGCTTAACAGGTGCAGCTCATTACGGTGCCCGGCGCTACCTGCTCCAGTATACACATGTTTCTACTTTTTGTCATTAAAATGGTGTGATGATGAGACTGTGACTGAGGGATGCCCTGATGAAGGTCTGATGCACTCTGATGATGCGCTCCTGGGTCAATGTGACCTGGGTCAGTGTAACCTAATGTACCTAAGAAAAGATGATGCACTGTAAAAAGATGAATAAAGAAGGTTGATGAGGATGGGCTTGGAGGGCTACCTCCACCTATATGTAAATGTGTTTAATGTATACATTCATGTAACATTGATTGTTGTATTTATTGTTGTTTTTGTATGTGTCAGGGACCTGGTCTGCGAATTAGCTGTTAGCTATTGACCTATGAACATGGCATCGGTTATTGTAACAATGCTTCTTGTCCTGTCCCTATTAAATAAACTTAGAAATAAATGACTCATGTGAAGTGGCTGATGCTAATGACCACGATTAGCATATGAGGGCTTACTGACTTCTGTGAAACTCGCATTCTAAGGACCCCCATTGTCACTCCCTGGCTCCCAACGACCATCATTGAGGAGCCGGACGGGTCTTGGCATTGGTCGTCAGAATATGAATAGCACTGACCACACCTCACTGAGGTTATAAGCTGAGGCAGCATCAACCACCACCAGAACTGAAGAAGCCTCTTGGATGAGAGGTGAAACCTCTTCAAGGAACCTTCTTAAAGTCCAGTTGGATTGATTTAAACAACTTTGGATAACCATGACCTGGATGAATGAGAAACTACACAGACATCTTGCACTAAATTTCAATGAACAGTAACGTTCTAAACTTTCAGCATCTCTCACACAACGAATCCATCAGAACATGTTTTTTCCATGCTTGATTTAGGTAACATTCCTTTAACAGAATGTTCAATAGAATGTTTTTAATAATGCAGAGTAAATCTTCAGTAAAAAGAAAGTTTTCCATCATCAATAAAGCCATAATGACAAAACAAAGCAGCCAGACACAGCTCATGCTGATGTTCCTGATTGTGATCCCTCTCTCTTTTCTCAGACTCAGGTAGGTGATGGGATGAACCACAGCCAGGTAGCGCTCCGCACGTCAGGACGTGGAAGGACATTTGTCCAAACCAGGTGAAAGAATAAAGACTGAACCCCACTAATAATATGATTAAATGATCAGTGTAGATACCACAAATCAAGAGGATACCCCCAAAGAGATCAATCAGCTCCATGGTGACCATGTTGTAGGTGAAGCTGTCAGAGTGACTCATGGTTGCTGCTGAGGAGGTGGAGCGATTATTCCTCCATTGTTGGAGACCGTGGTAGATGATGAAGCTGCAGAGAGGGAGGAGGAGGATGATGGTGATCTTGTATGAGGTGACAATGATGGAGCCTGGTCTGGTCATGAGACAAACACGTCTAAAGGAAGGTTGTGGTTGATGGAGGAAATGTTTGGATGAAGAAGGGAGTCGTTGGAGGATGAGGAGTTCACTGACATCTGGAAGAGAAGAAGACATGTCAATCAAATAGATTACATTAACAATAATCATATCTGTGCGTCTTAGAAGAAGGATTCCTTCTCTGTTGGGGCATCAGCAGGGATGCTGACCCCCATGAAATCATCTGACATTTTCACTACAGCATCCTTCACCTCCTCCTCAACTGAAATTGTATCCCTTAAACAGTCCTATCTCTGTGGAGTGTAAATGATGGATATAATAATATATATTATAATATTAAACCATCTGTAATCACTTCATAACCAGATTTTTACCTCCTACCATGTTGTTGATTTAAATGAACACCATGAACCACAGAAAACATTAAACATCACTGAATCCTGCAGAATATTGACTCAGATTACCTGCAGTTGTGTATCAGAACCACTAGATGTCAGTAAACGACCAGATTTCAGTCTGCTTCAAAGTCATGGAGAAACACCTTGGTCACATGACTTGAAGGTATCATTTTAACATGAGCTGTAACTTTAATCCAGACTGAGTCACTCAGTGCTTCACACTGTCCAGCATCAGTACAGACTATAGCCTGGTTTGGTTTCATACAATGATCACTATGATGAAAATAAATCAATAAATAGTTAATATTACTGGAGCAAACGTCATCTTTTTCACTATTTATGTGATTTAACTAAATCATTTAAGTACTGGAACTAAGTAAAAAATAGTATAAAGTAATTAAAATCAGCTGAAGCAATAATTCTAATGAAGTAATTTGAATTATTTTGAAGTAGATGGTTTTACAAATGAGTGCTTTGGCTTCAGGTGCTTGAATTTATTTTGAAGATTATATGTTTGTTTACAATATATATATAATATATGTATACATTATACGTAGTTTATTTTAATTCTAATAAGTTTTGTACTTTTGTAGGATTTTGAATGCAGGAGTGACTCTTGTGAGTATTTTTATGCTGTTTAATTTCTATTTTTAGTACAGTAAAGGATCTAAATCAGGGGTGTCAAACATACGGCCCACGGGCCGGTACTGGCCCGCCAGGGGGTCCAATCCGGCCCCTGGAATAAATCTACAATATGAAAAAAATACCTAAAAATTAAGAAGTACGTTTTTTGATAAAACTGCAGTTCCTCCGCGCTCTGTTTTATTCAGAGTAGACAACATGACACAACACTGTGACTCAGAACTTACAGCAGATGGCAGCAATACAGAATCTGGGTCTGTAAGCATCATTTTGTCTATTGGAATTTTACCTGCTTTTCTGCTGGGCCTGGCACAGTCATCAGCAAGATGTCTTTGTCAAAAAGGAGAAAAGTGGACATCGAGTGTAGGATTTTCCAAGAAAAATGGACCAACCCCTATTTGTTCACTGAGGTGAATGAGAAACCTGTGTGCCTGGTGTGTATGCAGCAAGTTTCGGTGCTCAAGGAATTTAATCTTCGGCGCCAATATGAGACTCGGCATGGCGAAAAATACAACAACTTGCAAGGAGAACTGAGAAGACAGAAGATAAATGAATTGTTGGCAGGTTTGAGAAAACAGCAGTCTGTTTTCACCCGGAGCCGTGAGGTCAGTGATGCTGCAGTGAAAGCCAGCTACCTAATTGCTAGCAAAATAGCATTAGCATCAAAGCCGTACTGCATGCTGAAGGCTGCAGAAATCGTGTGTCCTGAGAGGCGACAAGCTTTTGCCAACATTAGCCTGACGAGGAATACCGTGGCAGACAGGATTTCAGAACTATCGATGGATTTGGACAACCAATTAAAACGCAAAGTGGAGTCATTTGTGACATTTTCTGTTGCAATTGATGAGAGCACTGATATTACGGATGTCGCTTAACTGGTCATATTTATTCGTGGAGTTGATGAGACTTTGACTGTCACAGAGGAGTTTCTTGAGTTGGTGCCTATGTTAGACACCACAACAGCCGAGGACATTTTCTGCGCTGTCGTTGGTGCACTGGACAGGGTTGGAGTGGACTGGTCCCATGCTGTCGGTCTGGCTACAGATGGTGCGCCATCAATGATCGGGAAAAAGGCGGGTGTTGTGGCAAAGTTTAAAGACAAAGTACAAGCCGCAAATGGAGGGAGCTGTTTTTGGACATTCCACTGTATTTTGCATCAGGAGGCCTCGTGCTGTAAGTCGTTAAAATGGATCATGTCATGGAGGTGGTTGTCCGAACTGTTAATTTCATCCGAGCCAGAGGTGTGAATCATCGTCAGTTTGACTGCCTTCTCAGTGACAGTAACATTACCCATGGCCTGCCATACCACACTGAAGCAAGATGGCTAAGCCGAGGTGCTGTGCTAAAGCGCTTCTTCCATCTTCGTGAGGAAATCGGACAGTTCATGGAGAAAAAAGGTAAACCTGTTGTGGAATTACAAAGCCCACAATGGCTGCAGGACCTTGCATTTATGGTTGATATTACAGAGCACTTGAATAATCTGAACAAAATGTTACAAGGGCGCAAAAAAATTGTCACCCAGTATTATGACAGCATACGTGCATTCAAGTTGAAGCTCACATTGTGGGAGACGCAGCTTGCCAGTGCTGACACTGCTCATTTCCCCTGTCTAAGAGATGTATGTGCAGCCAGCATCAATGCTGACATGAGACAGTACAAAGACAAGATTATGGGATTGCTGTGGGAGTTTGAGAAACGATTTCAGGTCTTTAGCGAACTCGAGACAGAATTCACAGTTTTTCGCTCACCATTCACAGTAAAAGCTTCTGATGTGCCCTCCGACATGCAACTTGAAATAATTGATTTGCAGTGTGATGTAGAATTGAAGGACAAATTTGCCTCCGTGGGCTTGGAAGCATTTTATCAGCATCTCCTTCCAGGCTGCCCTAAATTAACAGCACTGGCTGCAAAAGTGTTGCAGCCAGTGCTGCTCTTAACTGACATTCTGACATTGGCTGCTACTCAGGACATGATGCCTGATATTGATGCACTTGTGCAGGCTAAAAGATGTCAAGTTTCAGGAGCAAATACAAAGCAGGAGTAAATCCTGTAAAATGCTGCTTTAAACATTGTTTGCACGATGAAAAAAATGTTACTAAATGAAAACTTGCTCTAGTAAATACTGTGAAATTCAGTGTTAGTCAACAGATTCACTACAAAAGTGTTTGGTTGAGTGGAATATTATTTCTAATGCCTGCTATCCATATTATGTATATAGCTTTTTAATGTATGCATTTTATACATGAACAAAGCAGGTGACAACTTTATAAAATAGCTGCTACTTAAGATTTAAAGGTGTGCAGAGTTAATTTAGGTGTTCAGAATTACTTTCCAGATGTGGAAAATGGACTTCAAAAAATTTCTATATTTTGATGAGTTTGATTTTTATTTTAATTCCAGGACTATGTTTTTAAGTTCCACATACTTGTGACTAAATATGTTGTGCCATTGTACAATCACTGTGATCAGTTATAATGCACAACGCACACAAATAAATGTAAAACTGAGGCATAGTGCTGTTGAAATTGCACTTACTTTAATCTCAGGTTGTTCATAATATATTTTTTAAAAGGACAGTTCATTACATATACAGATTTTTATAATATACTTGTTCTTCTTTGCACTAAAACATCTGAAAAACCTAGACTTATTGTTCTCGGTAACTACGCTATAAGTTTACTGGTCCGGCCCGCTTGAGATCAAACTAGGCCGTATGCGGCCCTCGGACCAAAATGAGTTTGACACCCCTGCCATAAACATTTCAGGCCACGACCACATATGGAACATCCAGGCGTGAGGGTTTTTTAGTCAGACCCGTGGCATAACTATAGCAGTCCATCATTTAGTGTCTTTAATCCAAGTCTGAAATATGTCAGCAAATATTTTGCCCTACATTTTACACAGAATTCATGATCCCAGGAGGATAAATCCTGCAGACTCTGGCAGTCCTCTGACTTCTTTAAGCACCATAAGCAGGCTTGTAGTGAAGTATGATCATATCTACTGCACGGATGGTTCATAAAAGGTGTAAATATTACGGGATCTGATCCTTTGACTCTGACGCATTCCTAAAATTTTCTGCTTTTATTTGACCCTTGACCTGTCAAAAGCCTTCTAGGGCCTGCTGTTGCGAAGCATGCCCACATTATGATGCTGCCACCACCACGCTTCACAGTGGTGTTTTTACACTTTGGTGTTTTCACACTTTGTTCTTTTCTCACACTTTGGTGTTTTTACACTTTGGAGTTCACTCTGATCATTGTTAAAAAGATATTTTATTTGAGTTAATAAACTTAAATGGTTCAAGGCAATTGGTTTCCTAAAACCATTTGAGTTCAACTAACTCACCGGGTTTTACAGTGTAGTATGATACACAGAGACCTGACACCGGCCAATGTGTTGTTGACAGACGATCTTGTCGTCAAGGTAGCTGATATGGAGCTTTCGAGACACACTGTGAACTGGATGAGTTCTGGGGTTGTGACAGAACCATACAGAGCCACGGAACTGTTTGAATGTGATGATTGGGTATCGAAATATACCTCCGCTGTAGACATGTGAAGCCTTGGCGTGCTGATAGTCGACGCAATGAAAAACAAACCTGTATTTTTGGAGTCTAGATTGCATTCAACGTACCAGCTACTGATGAAGACCTTTGGGCCTGGACACAAGGAGAGTAACACGGAGGACTAGGACGTAAGCAAGCTAATGCCAAATGTCACGTCATGTGCACCAGTGAAGCAGATTGTTCTTTCGCTGTTGAGTTGGAATGCAGGAGACAGACCGTGTGCTAATGAGTTGTTAGCAAAAAAAGAATGGCGGGCCACGGCTGCCGTGACATCTAGGGTTGCCACCTTTCAAAAATAAAAATAAAGGACGCCCACCACGGCTCCTCGGGGCCACAGTTCAGTAAAGTTGGAAAGATATTCACAGATTCAGACTTCCACTATCAATAACTCATTAGATATATGAACAAACAAAAAGAGAACACATAAATTCTTATCAGGAAAACACTGTTTGATGGGCCACAGCATAATGCCTGGGCAAAACACACTTAAAGATGGAGCTTTAAATATGCCCCAGTAATATCTGAATCCAATAAATAAAAATGCATTGAGGTGATCTGCAATAAAGAAATAGGTTACATCATTGTCATAATTAAATTTAAACTATGCACAGTGAGGGGTCTTGTGTAGGCCCTTGTACGTCGTGCCCATCAAGTTTTACAAAAAGTTGTTTTATTGCACATCTAGAGCTTTATATAGATGTCTTGGATATGTGTCCTTAAGCTTCCAAATATTGTGTGTGAGGAGATTGTGGAAAAAACGCAGTTTGTTTACAAAGGGGAAGGGTTCTCAACGTTTAAACCAGGATTTATTTGGGACCAGGGGATTTAGCAGTCAGGGGAATTTAGCCATTTTGCACAGATTTCTAGGTAGAAAGAAATATGCATTTACAACAATGAAACAGTCTGTCACATCTTTTGTATTTTTCTCTTAAATAAGATTAGGTGAGAATGAAGAGAAAAGAAGTAGCAGAGAAGCATCTGGCTAAATATGATGTGTGTAAAAAAGCTCTTGCCTTGAAAAACCATCAATTCGGTTGACCACAAAGAACAGAGTGGTGATACAGTGGACAGAACAAGAGACAGCAACAGGAAAGTAATGTTTAGCAGAATCCTCGGAGGGGAAGGAACCACAGCAAGGTACAGATAGACCTCTGAAGAAAAAAATGGAGATGTTTTATTCAGGTATTTTTGGCTTCTGATATGATCTGAGTCATGGAATATTTAGTAACATATTTCAGCTTCTGCTGGCTGGTTGAGTCTCTGCTGTGGAAGACTGAGGTTCTCCGTTCTTCTCGTCGGCTGTTCTGGTTCCTCTCTGGTATGTCGGAGGAGGTTGTCAGAGGTTGAATCTACATCTACTGAAGGTTCTACGGGAGACTTTAGATCATGGCCCGGAAAGCGAAGGAGATGGCGGCTCCGAGCGCCAAGCCGAGGGACAAGAAGAAGGCCATGATGGCGCCCGCCATCTCTGCCTCGTGCTGAGCCACCTTCCTGTAGAAACGACAAGATGAAGGCCGTTAGGGAGGAATGAAGGAGAGGTTCATCAGCAAAACACAACACTGGACACAATAGGTTTATAGCAGGGCTTTAACGTGTTAATTTTATTAATTAATTACAGAAAAAAAAACACATGTAATCACACCTTTACCTGTTCCCTAATTTCTGTCACACCATTAACACTGATTAGCACTCCAGCCCAGTAGGTGGCGCTAATGACCCTAAAGTCTGTTTGATAGCTGTGATGAAGATAAACAGGATCCACTGAGTGACATCAGAGAAGGAAGACGAGACGCATTGAGCTTTTTGGGCAGCTCGGATGAAAGCCTGGTTGTGTGGAAATTGTGCAACAAAGAGTTTTCTGATCACCTCAGTGTAAAACATGTTGCTGTCAGCATTAGCGCTAACGTTAGCTACGACAGTCCTGCTATGGGCTAACGGCTAATGGTGTAGTCATCCCATAATAGACCACTTTAGAAGACATTGAAAGTGCTTCAGTTTACAAAAAGTCTTAAAATGTTGAATCTAATCGCTCTAATTGCAGTTTGAGTTTGCAGTAATCTGTGAATGTACTAGACAGATGAAAAATTTAGATAAATAGAAATGAAAAAACATTTTTGTGAAGTTTTTACTCTACCTAGGAGGTGGACCCTCAATGGAATTATGGGACGATCAGCGTTGGTTTGTTTGCCCGTCTTTTAATAACTTAATTATAAAAAGTTTATGTAGCGCTGACATTTTTATTTACAAAAACGTTTATAATAAAGCTATTAAAAGAGGCGGAGTTATGTGACGATTGGCATTGGTTTGTTTGTCTTTTTACAAACCTTTAGTTTATAAAATAATTTTTATAAATAAAAATGTATCTTCCTAAAAAAAGAACCATCAAAATGACACCATTTTTCAGACCCAGAAACTCTGAAAAGAGGAGGAATCTATGGATTTTCACCTTTTTGAAGGTTTTTAAACTACTTATTCTTATGTTATGTGCAAGAGAGTGGGAAAACCGAACCAAATCCATGCTTTCAGTCATCAAAATCACCTTTTTCTTTTATAAATTTTAAATTCTAAACACGTATATGTCTATTCATCGATTCATCTTTCAACCAAAATTTACTTGAATTGAAAAACTTTAGGGGCTGCACACTGGTGCAGTGGTTAGCGCTTTCGCCTTGCAGCGAGAAGGTCCCTGGTTCGCGTCCCGGCTTTCCCGGGATCTTTCTGCATGGAGTTTGCATGTTCTCCCTGTGCATGCGTGGGTTTTCTCCGGGTACTCCGGCTTCCTCCCACAGTCCAAAAATATGCTGAGGTTAATTGATTATTCTAAATTGCCCGTAGGTGTGAATGTGAGAGTGATTGTGTGTCCTTGTATGTAGCCCTGCGACAGACTGGCGACCTGTCTAGGGTGTCCCCTGCCTTCGCCCGAGTCAGCTGGGATAGGCTCCACCCCCCCGCGACCCTAGTGAGGATTAAGCGGTGGATAGATAATGGATGGATGGATGAAAAACTTTACTTACTGTGTCAAATATTGCTCTTTGACAGAAATGTAATTAATTACAAAGTCTCTAATTAATTAATGTTTTTAATTGCATCTCACCACTAATTTGTAGTAAAGAAGATAAAAACAGGCGGAGGCTGCTAGATTGAACTTATTCAACATTTACTGAATGTTTACTCAAAGTTGGCTCCAAATTAACAGACATCACGTCATCATTTTGAATTTTAAAGGTGCTGGCAGGAATATTTTAAGCTTTAAGAGTCAGATTTAACCCTCATGTCGTCCTGCAGGTCAAAATTGACCCTTTTTAAAGTTTGAAAATGTGTTTTAAAAAAAAAAAAAAGTTTATTTTATATATATATATATATATATATATATATATATATATATATATATATATATATATATATATATATATAAATTGTAAAACTTCTGATGTCCACATTTTCAACATTTTTGTGAACTTTTTGAACATTTTTTTGGGGAAAAAAAGAAATGTTAAAAATGTTGAATTACATTCACAAAAAAATGAAACAAAATCCAGCTGGTGGTGTGTTGGTGCTGCTGCTGGTGCAGCAGTTATAAATAAATAAATACATAAATAAATACATAGATGGATAAATAGATAGATAAATAAATAAATAGATAGATTAATAGATAAATACAGTCGAGTTCAGCTCCATCTAAGGCTAAATAACAGACGTCTCAGGTCAGAGGAGTCTACTTTGTCCTCCAACTCCACGATGAACTCATTTATGAAGCCACACAGTGGTAAACCAGTGGTATCTTAGGCTAAATACCGGCCGGCACAACACAGCAACAATGAACGAATGCTAAAATGTCCTCTCATGCGAAGGCGCCCTTACAGAGGTAGAGAAGTATTGTCCCAACATGATACAAATCAAGCGACCACTAGGGAAGGAAGGAGGTGAGGCAGTGCCAGGCCTTGGTCGTGTGGACGGATTGTGACGGGGTTGAGGGAGAAAACATTGGGTTTAAAATCATAGACGTTTGCGTCTGGAGCCGGGGTACAGCTCTGACAGATCCCATATCAGGAGAACCTCTGCAGCCCGTGACAGGAACCCATCAGCCCTCAAGGCATAACGGCTCCGACCTGGATGAGGTCAAGAGTCCTGCCTGCACCGGCACTGCCAGTGCACTGCCTGCACTGACATCGATGCCACGTTTGGACTTGTGGGTCAGAGGACCCAATTCAGAATCGGAAGAAGACATTGAGTTGATGGGGGTGAAGGAGGGAAAAATCAGAAAGAGACAAAGACATTGAGGCGATGGTGATGAAGGAGGGAGAAAATAATAATAATAATAATAATAATAATAATAAAAATAAAAAGTAATAATAATAATAATAATAATAATAATAATAATAATAATAATAATAATAATAATAATAAATAAAAAGTATTAAAAGTAATAATAATGATGATGATGATGATGATGATGATAATAATAATAATAATAATAATAATATAAATAAATAAATAAATGATAATAATATAATAAATAATAATAAATAAATAAATGATGATAATACTAATAATAATAATAATACATCCAGGAAGGGCTGGCACCGCTACACGGATGACCTTCCAGAAAAGGTCATCCGTGTAGCGGGTCAGAGTACTTGTGCTGAGACAAGTACTGTGCCTCATACATTGCACATACAGTACATGACCTTGACCACACTGTCAGCCAGGGTTGTCGGCGTCTGTTCCCCGGGCCACCTCGCAGTGGGCGCGGGCCGAGATCAGCTCCTTGACCCCAGAGAGCCGCTTATTGGTCCGCAGGTTTAGGAAGCCACACAGGTGGGGGGTTCCCCGAGTCAGCCACCTCTCTGGCGACCTTTGCAAAGTGGCAGGTGTCAGCGTTGAGGCGGGCCCGGACACCGACCGACTGACAGTGAAGAGGGAGATGGAGTCAGCTGTGAAAGAGCATGCGAAGCTTAAGACAAAAGTCAGTTGTTTTCAGCCATGCTACAGTTTACATTTCTTTTGTGTATTTTGCATTTTTGTCTTCAGTCACGCTACAGTCTGCGTTTCTTTTGTGTATTTTGCTTTTTGTCTCCAGTCATGCTAACAATCTGTGTTTGTTTTCTGTATTTCTTTGTATTTGTATTGTATTTCTCATTTTACTTCATTTGAAAAGGAAAACAATGTAAGACACCTGACAGTAATGTATGTCTGTCCTATCCTGTCTACTGACTGGTTTAGAGTTAGGGAATAGATCCAGAGTCAGTCAGTGAATGAAACCACCAGCAGCAGCAGCAGCAGCAGCAGATCAAAGGTTGAATTCTAAAAATGAAACAATAATAAATGTTTGACATTAATCCAAAAATTATTTTAAATTTTGTCTTGGTTTGTGATGATTTTGCAGCATTTTCTGATGATTTTGTATCTTTTACTCAAGGTAAGCATGATGAGAACATGCATATATAGAGTATAGAATACACAGAGAGCTTCTTTTTTTATTTTATTTTTTTTATTTTTTTTTTCAACCAGGGGATGAAGCCTTGCATTTTGCAGTATTTTAATTGGAATGTTATAGGGTTAGCCCCAACATAACCACCCCACCACACGTACACACAGGCGACACCCAAACACACCATGGTGGATGAGGACCGGTGAGAGGAGGAGGAGGAGGAGGTCCGTCTAGGAGGAAGGTGCGTAGCATAATGTTTGTTTAAAAATAAAAAAAAGGTGGAATATTTTCCCAGTCCCCAAAAAACAGTGAACAGTTTGTCAAAAAATTACAAAGAAAGGTTTATTTACACTATTTACAAAAAAAAATAAAAGAGGCCACCACATGGGCTATTCAGTCAAGCAAAAAGAAAACGAAATAATTGGATACAAACTAAAGAGGCAATATAGCACTCAAACAAAAGATCCTATCCCACAAAATCACAGCTTCTACAAAACTAAACCTAAGTCTAACAAACAACAAAAAAACACACTATCTTAATCTAATCCAAAAAACACGGGTCTCAAGGCACAAAGTTTGGAGTCTGGGAAAAAAAAACCAAGGTTGCTGCTGTCAGAAAGGCTCCTTCCATCACTGCCGGCCGCCAAGATTTAAAATGGTCCTCAGCCAATCAGCACTGGGCCCGCCTTGCCACCAATCAGCTCCTGCACACAAAGATCCACACAAAGACGAACAGCCACTACCAACCAACAGGACGAAACAAACCACAAGGACAAAACAAAGATCTACAAAAAACACAGAACACTCACTCCCAGACAACAAAACATTTTAGAACTACAAACACAAGATTACCCGAAATACGGCCATAGCCGTAACAATTGTCATTAAACATCTGTATAATTTTTTTTGTTTGTTTTTTGGAGGTTTTTTGGGGGTTTTTGGGGTGTGTTTTTTGGTTTTTGTTGTCTTTTTTTTGGTTTTTTTGGAAAAAAAATTAAATAACTGATTAAATAAATAAATAAAATTACCCCCCTCATAAAAACCCACAACAACAACAACCCTTTAAAATTAAATTAATTAAATTAATTTTGCAATTTTGCTTTCAGATGCAGCCTTACTTAAAAGAATAAACACAATAATGGCAATAAAATAGCAGCAATAGATCATGCATACAACAACAAACTAATAAAATACACAAAAACACAGTGTGCAACATAACACAAAACATGTGCACCTGAATTGTATGGCCGAACTGATGGGCCTGATGGTCAGTGGTGGTGGTGGGTGGTGGTGGTGCTGCTGCTGGTTGCGGGTAGGAGACACCTGCGTGTCGTCCAACCACTCATCCAGAGATGGCACGTCCCGGCTGTCCCAGTCCTCCATGTGGATCCGCAGTTCCATCCACGTCTCATGCAGCTTGCCGCGGACAGAGTCTAGGGTGTGGCAGCAGCAGGGAGGGATATTTGGGTCGTAGAAAACGGGTGCTGCAGCAGCAGCAGCAGCGGGAGCAGTAGGGGGCAAGACTGGGATGAGCTGCTCAACACACAAGAAAAATCTGCAACCGCTGTCCTCAGGGGCCACATGAAAAAGCAGGCGGTACTGTTGGAGGCAGACGGTTGCGTTTAGAAGGTCAGCAAAGCATTCCCAGTCCTGGTGGTGGTGGTGGTGCTGCAGACACTCCCAGGCAGCCACAGTGAGGATCGCTGCGATGGAGTGCTTGCCGTCATACAGGTAGACCACTCCAACAGGGGGGTCGTCAGAGGTCAGAATACTGTGTGACCAGGGCTCTGACGACACTCCCAGTGACACCCCTATGACAACAGCCATCACCGGGGGCGGCTGCTGCTGCTGCTGCTGCTGCTGCTGCTGCTGCTGCTGCTGCTGCTGCTGCTGCTGCTGCTGCTGCCGCCGCCGCTGCTGCTGCCGCTGCTGCTGCTGCTGCTGCTGCTGCTGCTGCTGCTGATGCTGCTGCTGCTGCTGCTGCTGCTGCTGCTGCTGCTCACACTCAGGGATGTCAAAGTCCCAGACATCCCACTCATCCTCTGAGCTGGCATACTGCTCCTCCTCCTCCTCACCAATGCCAGGGAGGGTGTAAATTGAAATAAGATGCTCAATCCAACCAGTGGCTGGCCCCTGTGGCTCCATCATCATCATCATGATCTTCATCGCTGTCTGTTTTAAAAGAAGGAAAAAGCACATCTGGAATGGTATCCGGTATTACAATGTAACAGAGCTGCATTGTAATTTTGTACATTGTAAATTTCACAGACACACCCCTACACACACACCTACACACACACACACACACACACACACACACATCTACACTCACACCTATACACACACACACACACACACCCACACACACCTACACACACCTATACACACACACACACACACACATCTACACTCACACCTATACACACACACACACCCACACACACACCTACACACACACGTTAAAAGGTTACCAAGCGTACTTGTAGCATTTCCACAAACAACAAAATAAACAACGGTTTATTAACAACGGTCTAAGGTTTCACAGATCACTGTGTGTTACAATAACAGCAATATGTTTTGTTTTGGTTTTTTTTCTCTCCAGTACGTACGTGAAATGTGCCGTTTTGTCGTCCAGAAAGACGAAATGTGTCGTTTTGTCGTCCAGAAAGACGACGGAATGTGCGGTTTTGCCGTCCAGAAAGACGACGAGCATTGTTGTTTTCATATTTTGGCTTCAGCTTTAACTTTAACTTGTCTGTCTCTCTCCTGTCTGTCTAACGTTAAATAATCATCTGTGTCCAACGGACGTTGAAACACTTAATGACCGTTAAAAGGAGTAAAAACTTACCGTTATACTTGTCCTCCTTGTAGTTGTTGTTGTCTCTCGGTGTCCCCTTCTTGTTGTTGTTGTCTCTCGGTGTCTGCCTACGTGTCTTCTTTCTGTGTGTCTCTCTCGGTGTCGGCGTCTCCTCTGTTCTGATTCCGAATTGGCCGTTGGAAGCTTCCTTGTCGTTATGGAAACGACACACACACGTATGTACATACGTAAATGCACGACCCGACGTGGCCGTTGCTCTGCGCACGTACGCAGAGCAAGTGACAAAGTTACTTAGTTAATTATTAATAATAATAATAATAATAATAATAATAAATTGATAATTAATTATTAATAAATAATTGATAATAATTAATTAATTGATTATTATTATTATTATTATTATTATTATTATTATTATTATTATTATTATTATTATCATCCATCCATCCATCCATTATCTATACACCGCTTAATCCTCACTAGGGTCGCGGGGGGGGTGGAGCCTATCCCAGCTGACTCGGGCGAAGGCAGGGGACACCCTAGACAGGTCGCCAGTCTGTCGCAGGGCTACACACAAAGACAAACAATCACTCTCACATTCACACCTACGGGCAATTTAGAATGATCAATTAACCTCAGCATGTTTTTGGACTGTGGGAGGAAGCCGGAGTACCCGGAGAAAACCCACGCATGCACAGGGAGAACATGCAAACTCCATGCAGAAAGATCCCGGGAAAGCCGGGACGTGAACCAGGGATCTTCTCGCTGCAAGGCGAAAGTGCTAACCACTACGCCACTGTGCAGCCCATTATTATTATTATTATTATTATTATTATTATTATTATTATTATTATTATTATTATTATTATTATTATTACTATTATTAATAATAATAATAATAATAATAATTATTAGTAGTAGTATTATTAATAACAGTATTTACATGGCATCCAAAAAGATGTAATACGCGTGAAATAAACAATTTTGATAAACGTGCAATAAAAGCTTTGCATTAAATGCTTGCATCAAAGGCAGGATATTAATAATTAATTAAAAATAATAATAACAATATTTAGACAGCATTCAAAAAATGTAACATGCGTGGATAGGGACAAACGTGCAATAAATTATTTCGAGAAATGCTTGCAACAAATGAGCGAGAAATTATTTCCAGAAATGCTTGCAACAAATGAGCGAGAAATTATTTCAAGAAATGCTTGCAACAAATGAGCGAGAAATTATTTCAAGAAATAATTGCAACAAATGTGCTGCTGCTGCTGCCAGTAATTGCAATAAATGCAAACATGAAAACATGTCATGACCACGTTGTGTACTATGTACAGATCATTCGAGACATTTAATAACGTGCAATAAAACATTTCAATTCAACAATGTAAACAAATGTGCAATAATATGTAGATGTACAATAAATAATAAATAAATGTAAATATGTACAATAAAGAATTGAAAGAAATGCAATGACGATAATCATGGATGTAAACAATGTAATAAATACATGATGTAAATAAATGATTTAAGGAAATTGACAATAAATGATTTAAAGAAATAAATAAATGATGTAAATAAATGATGTAAATAAATGATTTAAAGAAATGGACAATAAAAGATTTAAGGAAATTGACAATAAATGATTTAAAGAAATAAATAAATGATGTAAATAAATGATTTAAAGAAATGGACAATAAATGATGTAATTTTAAAAAATGTGATTTTAAAAAATGCGCAATAAATAAGTAAACAATGCAAATAATATATAAATAAATCGTATAAATATTATAAATATAATAATAAATAGATAAAATAGATGCCGTCCACCAGCAACAATCCCAAAAACAACAACAACAACAATAATAAAACAACAACTACAACCGCAAGAAGCGAGTGACCTGCCTGCCTGGCTGCCTGCGCTGTCCGCCGTCAGTAGCCGTATCTCAGTGTCAACACAGAGGGGAAGTCCCTTAGCTCCTGGAAGCTGGCGGTGTCGGCATGCCAGAAACGGTAGTGGTCTACCCGTCGCATGAGAGCGCTGGCGTCGTAGTCCTCGAACCGATACCACTCCCAGACGTGGCGGTTGGAGGTCACGTATACGTCCTCCGACACAAACGAGGCGAAGGCTCCTTTGACGGGCACGCGTAGCGGATACCGGTCGCAGATGCGCAGCATGTCATCGTGCTTGAGCCAGCCGTAGAAATCGTCCACCACCATTATTCTTTTCCTACTGGCAATATCAGATATCTGGGCATAAATATTTCCTCCAAACTCTCAGAATTAGTTCACCTGAACTTCACTCCACTTTTGGACAAAGTCTGTGATGATCTGAGGCGTTGGAACAACCTCCCCATCTCCCTTTTGGGACGAATAGCGACAGTCAAAATGAAAATATTACCTAAAATCAACTATCTCTTCTCCATGATTCCATTTAAACCCACATCAAAGTGGTTCCAATCGTTAGACTCCGCTATTGGTAAATTCTACTCAAAGAATAAAAAGGCTAAAATCAGTTTGACTACCCTCCAGAAGAATAAATCCGAAGGGGGACTGGAGGCTCCCAACTTCATGTATTATTATTTATCCAACCAAATACAATATCTCACCAAATGGATACATCCACATGAAGAATATAACTCCTGGCTGGAACTAGAACAGTTAGATTGTAACCAGATCAAAATCTCTGATCTTCCCTTTATCACTTCCGCCCTTAAACATCATTCCTGCTTCAAGAACCCTATGATCGCTTCCACCTTGTCTGCTTGGTGGAAAGCACTGGAAATCACAGGCTCCCAATTAAAACCCAGTATACTCTCCCCAATCTGGCACAACCCTGATTTTGCAAACAATAAAATAGCTCTTTATTTCAGCACATGGGCAGAGAGAGGAGTCACTCACCTCCATCACCTTCTGGATGACAACACATTTAGGACATATATAAACTTATTCCAAACATTTGAAATAAGAAATGGAAATTTTCTTCAGTACCTACAGGTAAAGAAGACGATTACAAGTAGAATTCCATCGCTTCAGACTACTTTACAGCCAACGGACATACAGCCACCTGAATTTGTCGAATACATTGTGAAACTGTCTCCAAGAAATAAAAAGAATCTCTCAAAAATTTATAGTTTACTCTCAAAGACACACTCTATACACCTTCCAACTCAAAAATGGGAAAAAGACTTATCCAAATCTTTTGACTCTGATTTTTGGACCCAGATCTGTGAAAATACATTTAAAATGACTAAAAACACCAACTTACAATTGATCCAATTTAAGGTGCTTCACAGAACGCATATAACGCAATATAAACTGTATAAAATGGGCTTCTCTCGCTCAGACACATGTACGCAATGCACCCAAAACATGACGGACACTTACTTTCACGCTCTGTGGCTTTGTACACCCGTCTATCAATTCTGGGTAACAATCACACAGAAACTCTCCAATATTTTGGACTGCGGGATTCCGCATTCCCCAAACGTTTGCCTAATTGGTGATCTAACACAAACAGCCCTTCCAGATATTCATATCCAACCCACACTTGCAGCTATCGCCATCGCCAAAAAAACTATTTTAGTTAACTGGAAAGATAAGAAAGCCCTCAACATCATCCATTGGCTGAACCTCCTCACAGAACACATTTCACTAGAGAGAATATCTGCTATCAGAAAAAACCAATTGGACTCCTTCAAAGAAAAATGGTCTCCATTTATTAAATCAATAAATATTAATCTATAGCCTCCGCTTGTATGTGGGCGTATGCCATTTCCCTCATAAAATTGTAATTATTATTCTGTCTGTGTGTATGGTCTGACTTCTCTCTGCTTTATTTCAGTTTATTAACCCTCTACCTTTTTAAGTAGGATGGCACCATGGACTTCAAGGCTGTGTGCATGCACTGGTGGTGTCCCTTCCCTATTGCTCTTGGGGTCGCTCTCTGGCTCTGCGGGGCCAGCGTGGCTCGGGCCCCTCTGCCTGGGGGTGGTTGTCCCCGGTGTCTCTCCCTTTGAGCCCTGGATCTGCTGGGTCTGTGCGCTCTCCCGGGGCCTTGAGGGTGGCGGCGGCTGATCTCTTCTGGGGCGCCCTGGCTGGCCCTGGGGTTTGGGGTGGGTCGGCCCTCCGGTCGCTCCCCTGTCCCTTCCTGCTCTGCTTCCCTCCTCCTCCCTCCTCTCCCGCCTGGCCGCTCGTCCTCGTCCCTCTCCCTCCCCTGGGGGGGCTGGGGGCCCTCCGCTGCCTGGGGGTCTGGCATGGGGGCCGGGTGGTCTCTCTGGGGGGGTGGCTCTGGCTCATCCGGGCACAGGCCTTGGTACTTGCCTGTGTGCCGCCACTGAAGATTAGCTTCTGCTGGCTGGGGGCTTCTGTCCGGGCCTGGTGCTGTCCTGGGGAGTAGTGGGGTGGGTGGGGTTTCGGTGGTGCTGCGGGGTGGGCGCCCTGCATCCTGGACGTGCCGGCTCCGGGGTGGGCGTGGGGGCTCATGGCCCTCGCTTCCTGGTGGTGCGGCCTGGCCCTCCCTCCGGGGCGGGGTGCTGCATGCGGCTGGCCCGTGGTGGGGCTGCGGCGTCTGCCGGGGCGCTGGTCTAGCGCTGCGACTTCTGGGGGTTTTGGTGCTGGCTGGGCCGGTCGGGTTCGGGTGGCCCCACCTCGGCCTCTTGCCTCTGGGCTCTGGGGGCCCTCTGCATCAGTACCAGTGGTCATACTACCTGTCTCCCCTGCTGCTCTGTCCTCATGGGCCGGATCCACACCAGACTGCCTCTTACTGTGCACTTCACATACTTCACACATCACTGTACATAGTTACTCTTAGGCACATATAGGGACACAACAGTTAGGGCCCCGAGAGCAGGTGGGGG
>CM049568.1:42220419-42232184 GCA_027123335.1 Amphiprion clarkii
CACTAGTTTCAAAACATCTCCAGAGTATAATACTACCACCTCCATGCTTGACAGTAAGCTTGGTGTTGTTGAGATTAAAAGCTTCACCTTTTATCCTCCAAACATCTTTGTGGTCATTGTGGCCAAGTTACTCATTTTTTGTTTCAGCTGACCATGGAGGTCTTCCAGAGACCTTCAGTTGAGCTTTACGGTGTCGTATCTGCAGATCTACTTTTTGGTGATTCTTGGTTGACTCTGGACCTTCCTGACCACTTGTAGGTCAGGAAGGTTGTGGCTTGTGTTTCCTTCCTGATGGTGGCAGTGACACAACTGTACCATCCTTAAAGCAGTTTGTACAGATGATTCTGTAAACTGTAGCTGTTTCAAAATGGCTCCATGTGACTTTTCTTGACATGTTCAAGACATGATTTGCTTTTTCAGATCTTTTCTGAACTCCTCAGACTTTCCCATACTAGAGTTTGTAGCTGAGTTTATGCAGTTATTGGAGTCACTGGAAATTCAAGGCTGCCATGATACACATGGTCTTTACAAGTGTATGTAAACTTTTGTTTCTGAGTGTACCTTTGAAACTAAGTCTTACAACATGTACTGTAAATGTGGATACAGACCATTTTTTTCTGTAAAATTACAGTTAAATACTGCCAGCTGTGGTCATATTTTGTTATATTTTTACAGTGTGACTATGGTATTTGATTTAAACATTAATTACAATAATTAAGTACAGTAGAATATGAGATTTACTGTTTATTGCTATAACTAGACTTTCCAGTAATATAGTGTATGTGCCACTATAACCAGCATTACCCTTAAATGTAGTTCCCTGAGAATTATAACATTTTTCTTCTTTGAAATTTATGAACACCATATAATGTAGACGTACACCATAAGTAGCAATTTGAGCAAACATAAACATTCAGGGAACATTCCCTAAAGGATTCAAGAATGTTTGTGCTTTCTAGGATATGGCTTTAATAGTTGTGATTCCGTATTTAAAGGGCAGGGGACTCACACGCGTGACTCTCTGGACGATTACAACACAACTGTTTTAAACTACATCAACTTCTGTGTGGAAAACGTCACATCATAGAAACACGTTTGTGTGTCACCAAATCAAAAACCTTGGATGACACATAGCATAAAACAACTACTCCAAGCTAGGAATATAGCTTTTAGATCTGGGGACCCCGTCGCTTATAGCACAGCCAGGACTGAACTGTGGCAGGGCATCAATACCGTCAAATTATACCACAAAAGGCATATTGAGGCCAAATTTGCCAGCTCCGCAAACCCCAGGCAGGTGTGGAAGAGTATCAAGGATATTACAGACTACAAGTACAGACCAACATCTACCTCAGTGGCCCCCACCTTAGCCGAGGACTTAAATTACTGTTGTGCCTGTTTTGACAGGGAAACACTGACCCTGCACTGCCTCCCCTCCTCTCTACGGACACTGCCCAAGTCCTGAGCACACGAGGTGAGACTCGCCCACCACAGCATCAACACCAGGAAGGCCGCCGGACCAGACGGGGTGCTGGGTCGAGTCCTACAAGGCTGCGCAGCTGAGGTGGTGGACATCTTCACCTCCATCTATAACCTGTCGTTGTCCACAGCATGGTTCCCAGCCAGCTTCAAGGCAGCCACAATAGTCCCCATTCCCAAACAGTTGAATGTCACATGTCTAAATGGCTATAGACGTTTGGCACTCATCTCCATACCTGCCAAATGCCTGGAGAGACTGCTCATCAAACACATTAGAGGAGCAATACCATCAACACTGGACCCATACTAGTTTCTATACAAGGAGAACAGGTCGACTGAGGATGCCATCGCCATTATGCTCCATACACTGCTAGAACATCCATCCATCCATTATCTATCCACCGCTTAATCCTCACTAGGGTCGCGGGGGGGGCTGGAGCCTATCCCAGCTGACTCGGGCGAAGGCAGGGGACACCCTAGACAGGTCGCCAGTCTGTCGCAGGGCTACATACAAAGACAAACAATCACTCTCACATTCACACCTACGGGCAATTTAGAATAATCAATTAACCTCAGCATGTTTTTGGACTGTGGGAGGAAGCCGGAGTACCCGGAGAAAACCCACGCATGCACAGGGAGAACATGCAAACTCCATGCAGAAAGATCCCGGGAAAGCCGGGACGCGAACCAGGGATCTTCTCGCTGCAAGGCGAAAGTGCTAACCACTACACCACTGTACAGCCCCACTGCTAGAACATCTAGAGCATAAAAACACCTATGCGAGCCTGCTCTTCGTCGACTACAGCTCGGCCTTCAATACAATCCGGCCCTTCAAACTCCGAGCCAAAGTCCTTAGCCTGGGATTAAACACCACCCTGTGCAATTGGATTGTGGACTTTTTAACAAACCGCACCCAGAGTGTGAGAGTTGATGGGCACACCTCCTCCTCACTCCTCATTAACACCAGAGCCCCCCAAGGATGTGTGCTCGGTCTACACTCTACACAAGATCACTGGGACTACTCTCAGAGGGATAAGTACAATCTATACCATCTGCTGTCTGAGGAGAGTGCACAACATCATGCGTGATCAACACCACCCGGCGCATCACCTGTTCCACCTGAGGCCTTCAGGTAGAAGATACAGGTCCATAAGAACCACCAGACTGGCCCACAGCCTGAATCCTCAGGCAGTGAGGCTGCTAAGATAAGATAAGTCCTTTAATTCTCCCCACGTTGTTACCCCACCCTCCTCTCTCTGCCACATCCAGAGATGCTCACCATACCCCACTGTTACAATAGCTGTGAACTGGACTCTGCATTGTTGCATTAATCAAACATCACTCAGATAACTGTACGTTCCTTCTGTGTGCTGCAGTACCACTGTTAATGTTCATATTTATACATTTGTGCCTGCACTGAATAATTAACTGTATGTTATTGTGTGTTAATTTTACACAGTGGGTGTGTATAGGAATGGGAGAAGGGTCTTGCACCATTTTTGCACTTTATTATATCATTGCTATGCAGTGTATGAAATGCTCTGAACAAAATTTCGTTGTTATATTGACAATGACAATTAAAGATTGAATTGAATTGAACTGAGATCTACCAACTATGTTTAACATTTAGAAACATTTAAAAGTGCATAAAGAAGTGATGTATGACAAATTGTGATTCATGAAATATAATTTAGAAACCACTGATCCACTGAAATCCACCAGCATCACTATAATCTCAAGGAATGAAAGTACGATACTTTGACATATTGGCAGGACGAGAAGATCTTGATCTTGACAGTTTTTTACAACTACAGAAGAAAGAAAAAAACTCATGTATTGCAGGCCAGGGTACCTTTGATAACCCTTCAAAACTTTGCATAGAGTTTCATGACCAATGGGATTGCTTTGATTAACTTCCATGAGGTTATTGGTGGCTCATAGACCAATAGGACAACGTGAACACATTTAAAAAGGCATCGCTGTTACTGTAGTTCAGTCATTGGAGGATCAGTGACAGAGATGGCTCGTCTCACCTTTCTTCTCCTTCTGCTGTGGGTCGGTGGGTACTCAACTGTTGTTTACAGTCTACTTAGAATGCATTACATTTTAATGTGTCACTTTTTTTGGAAATGTGATCATCATTCTTTCTGGGCTACTATGTATATGTCTGTATATTTATGGAAAAATTATGTAACATGTTTGATTAAATCAGTTTTTTTTGTTGTTTTTCTCCTTTGGGGCCTATAGGATTGTTTTGGGCATGGGACTTTTTGTTGTCTTGCCAGAGTTTGATGGGAGGTTAATATATTCATACTGACTGCATGTAATAACCAGAGGTACATTTATTATTGATTGTAAATATCTTCAAACTGGTGGGATCCCTGCTGGACAGTCACTTGTTTCATCCTCTGAAACTAAATGTGCTGCTTTCTGAGAACAAACAACTACTGATCTTATTCAAAGTCACCTGGTGAAGGACTTTCTCTTTCAGGTGTTGCAGTGAGCGGAGTGGTGGATCTGCAGAAGAGAATCATTGGAGGTCATAAATGTGAGCGTCAGTACCACGTCAGACTTAGAATAGTTGCTGCTGACGGGTCTTCCAGCTTGTGTGGAGGATCTCTGATCAGTCAACGGTGGATTCTAACTGCTGCTCACTGTGTGGAGCCAGGAGAGTAAGAAACTCACATTATTATTGAGAATTCTGCAGCAACTGAACATAAATTATATCTGGTATTCATGTTTTAGTGTTCTTGATGAGGTAAAATATAATGAGAGAAAAATTGGAATTGTACTGACCTGCAGTGAATAAGTTATATGGGTTTACTGTCTAATGTTTATCTTTAACTTCTACCCACATCTAGGACCGTATTTGCATTTTTAAATGTAGGTGGTACCTTTCAAAATGTACAGATCACAGCAGAGCCTGTGATCTACACCGACAAAGACAACAACAAAAAAGACAGAGAACATGACCTCATGCTGCTGCAGCTACCTGAAAACACTAACATTCCACCTGTACCCCTTCCTCGTTGTGACAATCGACCCAAAATGTGAGTTGTGGGTTTTTCTGCATAAAAAATGATATGAAGCTGTCTATCCATAGGTATAACAGATACCGACACCTGGAGCACTTGTGTAAAATAGAACATTCTGCATTCATGTGGTTTGTTTTGGATGAAGGAAAACATCTATGATCCTTTGGCTAATAATTGGGCCTTTTCTTAACGTTTGTTTCAGGGCTGGGAAACACAGCAGGACAAATAAGACAGCATTGCAATGCATTTTACAAAATGCTTAATATAATATGACCTAATCCTTCTGCTTTCATTGTTTTTCTTGGTGTGATAGTTCTGAGAGTGTTGAGATAGCAGGACATGCTGCCACCTCTGGAGACCTGTATGGTAGAAGGAGTGAGATGATTTTGTCATTTTTTGTTGTATTTTCATCTATCTATCTATCTATCTATCTATCTATCTATCTATCTATCTATCTATCTATCTATCTATCTATCTATCTATCTATCTATCTATCTATCTATCTATCTATCTATCTATCTATCTATCTATCTATCTATCTATCTATATCTATCTATCTATCTATCTATCTATCTATCTATCTATCTATCTATCTATCTATCTATCTATCTATCTATCTATCTATCTATCTATCTATCTATCTATCTATCTATCTATCTATCTATCTATCTATCTATCTATCTATCTATCTATCTATCTATCTATCTATCTATCTATCTATCTGTCTATCTATCTATCTATCTATCTATCTACATCCATACATACATACATATATACATACATACATAGATAGATCATTCTAGTACGTTGCATTATTCATGTGTACACACTGTAATACAAATTGCTTAGTTCTTGACTTAATAGACAAACATAGGTACATGTACTGTGTTAAAAACTCTTCTAACTGCTTCCAATGTATTTTGTGGAACTATTTTAAAACAATTTTTCATGTTGCCTTCTCTAGAATCTGATATATCACCAACTCTCCACTGTGGAAACATCCAAGTTGTTGACTGTCAAGACCTCATAAATACTTTGCAGACAGATGACCAAGACTTCTACCAAGTCAAGAAGTACCAACACTGGTTCTGTGGCCAAAATTCTACGGTGGATGCATGTCATGTGAGTTGGCATTAGAGTTTTAATCATTTTCAGATACATTAATATCTCATTAAAAGGAAAAAACTAAGCATATTTCTCTCTCTTCCAGGGAGACTCTGGGGGAGGAGTGGTGTATGAAGGCAAGATTTATGGTGTCATTTCTTTTACTGGAGATCCTGAATATGTATGTAGTAAAGCTGTTGCTTTCATGGACCTCTGCAATCCTCAATATGCAGCTTGGATCGAAAAAATTACTACCGAACATAAAAAGCTTTAAGGTGTGACTAATTGTAAACAGACTGAAATGCTTTCATTATATATATATATTGCGTTAGATTCCATCTTTTCAAGAACTGTTTTGCTAATTTATCTTTCTGCACAGTTTATTTACCATATAGAGCAGTTCAATGAATTTAATTATATTCCTCAATAACAGCTTCTGTATGAAACACAGCAGTTTCATATAACTTCTGTCCCTATATTCCCTTTAATTGGTTCAAACATGCAGGGTTTCTTGTAGAAAAATATTCAGATTATTCAGGAACCACAGACCTGTTAAAAAATAAAGATCCTTTTTAGCATTATAGTGAATGTGATACTCAGATATACTATGAAGGAATTTCTTCAAACCTGGCACAAACATTCACTGGACAAAGGTCAAAGGTCACTCTATGCTAATGCAAATCCCTTTCTCAGGAATAAGATATATCAGTCACACCTAGAGAAAATGTTATTATATGGTGGTAACGTCCACTTGGACCCAGGAAGGAGCTGATTAGAATTTTGATGTCAAAGGCTGAGTAAAGTCGAGAAAAACTGTAAAATGATGATGAAGTGATGGCATTTTATATGTAGAAGGTCAGAGGTCAACTTCACTGTGACATCTTAATGTTGGGTGGAAACATATTTATCTGAACTCCGGAGCAGCAGGAGACATGGTGGTCATATTTCACATCTGGTCGTATATTGAATTGGTGTCACTCATCCTTGATGCCCACTTAAACTCTGGTGATTGTAGAGATCTTCTCTGCTGCCGGGTTGAAGATTTGTATGAAGCATTTACACATTAGCATTTCTAGCTTGTTCTGGAGCAATGTTCACACTTGAAGGCTTTAGTCTGTTTAAAAGCTGTCAACACACTGATTAGATTTGATGGAGAAATACTGAATCTAATAATACTGCATTCAGCCTAAATAAAAATTGCATCTGTAAAAAAAAATGTCTCTCAAATCCTTCATGAAAAAATTCACAGGTTGTATTTTGTTGTAAAAGCAGTAACGTCTAACTTGTCAGCTACAAGACATTCTTATGTAAAGCTACAGTTTGAAAGTGGCAAAAATAGTGGCAAAAATTGTTTTGAAAAAAAATGTGCCCTTACTGACATCACATTAAATTATGCCAGAAACATGCACTATAAAAAATGTATGCTTTTTAACAGTTTTAACTAATTTTTTAACAATTCAGTGTTATTTTACAGATTTTTCCTGTTTTGTTAAATTACAGATGTCTATTAGTAAAATCACAGAAAAACGTATGAATTTACATGTTGAAACTAAACAAAAACAGGAAAAAACATAAGCTGTGCAATTTTTATTGTAAATCTGTAAAACAAAATGTTTCACATTTTACAGATGTTTGCCATTATTTGAAAGAAAAAAGTAAACTTAAGACTGAAAAATGGTATATCATTTGGAGTGAGTCTTACACTGATTGATAATGAAGTGTGTCAGTCAGAGTCAAGTCTGACAAATGTAGCATACTGAGGAGCAGAACATTCCAGAGTAGCACATAAAGATCCAAAGACCCAAAGATCTCAAAGCTGTAAATTTGGTAAGACACCATTTCAGAAGACAGCTAACCCAAAATTCACCTCCAAATGGAGCATCTACCGATCAGATGTTTAGAATAGAATAGAATAGAATAGAATAGAATAGAATAGAATAGAATAGAATAGAATAGAATAGAATAGAATAGAATAGAATAGAATAGAATAGCCACTTCATTAACCAGAACATAGACTAGTTGGTGCACATCAGACTGAAATTTTGATGCAAAAAGCTCGCCATTGGACTGATAAAAAAAAATAAAAATTGTTCAAAAAAAACAATTTCACGATATACATGTGAAAATGATGTAAATCAGTGAATGATGGGACCTGCCAGAATGTGCTGAGACTCTCTCCAGAGTCTCTACACTAAACTCATTCTCTCCTTCACTACTATCCTCTTCTATTCTATTCTATTCTATTCTATTCTATTCTGTTCTATTCTATTCTATTCTGTCAAGACATCCACAATTATGGTGCTCAGTATCGTTTGTGTAATTATTTATTTATTGAATCTCTTTTTCTTTTGTGTTGTTTTTTTTCTGTTTTACTGATGGGCAGTTAGTAGTTGGGAATAACACACCACCTGATACTCTTTAATTGCAATAGCACCGCCTGTTAGTTTCTATCCCTGTTCGTCCTGTTCGTCCTGTTCGTTCTGTCCAGTCTTTGTTTCCCCCACACATCACTGAGGTGTAGCACTGCCCTCCCTGGCTCATCATAGGGAATTCTAATAAAGAATATCTGCTTAGCTTTCAGGGAGGGCTGGTGATGGTCACACACATGCACTAAATATTAAAATATTTGGCTGCAAGACTAAAATATGCATCAATCTCATATAATGTTGACACCTCTTTTGTGGAGTTAAACAATGAGAATAAATGCAGATTTAAAAAAAAGATATAAATATGCATGTCTAAATCTATAGACACACACACACACACACACACACACACACACACATATATATATATATATATATATATATATATATATATATATATATATATATATATATATACACTGCTCAAAAAAATTCCAGGAACACTTTGAAAACACAGCCTGTACAGGTCTCTGTGTTCCTCCATGGACATGCCTCCCCAGACCATCACTGACCCACCACCAAACCAGTCATGCTGAACAATTGAACAATGTTACAGGCAGCATAACTTTCTCCACAGCTAAATAATAGAACTGGGCTCTTACAAAAAATGTGGTTTGGGCTTGAAAAATTATTTTGAAAATAGAAGAAGAGGGCTCGAGCGCCGAGAAATTCATGATGACTTATTTTAAACAAAAGCTTAAAACTGCATTATTTTGTGATGACTTGAAGAAACACATAACTTTAAACTGGAGTGTTGTTTTTCTATATTTTACTTACAGTTTGACTTCTTAAGTTAACTTTAATACTACAACAGTATGAATATTTTGTTGGTAACTATGAGCTTTGGCTCTTAGTGTTTTCACTCTGGCACACTTTTGTAATGCAAACCTGCCAAAGTGTCTTCTTGTCTCTGCGTTCCTGAACCAACTCATCCATCAGATCATCACAGCTCCACATGCAGCGACCTCCCTCTCACTACTATAAAAAGTACGCAAGTGTCTTGTATCTTCTGCTAAACAGGTGAATTTACAAACTACATGTGATTTTCCAAATCTAGAGCGTCTAAATTCTAAATCTAAATTCATCACCTTCCTACCAACTGCTTCCACTGATGTTTACAGTTGATTAGTTATCTGCATTCATTAATTCATTCATTCATTCACTGTCTGTTATTATTTATTGTTTGTTCATAGTATTAGTTAATAAATGTTTGTGTATAATTGTCATTGGTTCTACCGTGTATTTTGTTGTTTTGGGAACTGGAGATCAATGACATCAGATTTTATGACTTTCATAATGAGACTGATTTGATTAATTAATGACTATTGAACCTGAAATATTCTTGATAAAGGTCTCTAAAGTGGCCTTGATAACATACTTAAGTGGTGCCCCTGATAAACGAGTGTAATGTTAATCATACAGTGTAATTTCCACCATTAGGTGTGTCACAGCCAACACGTTTATCTACATTGTTTAGTGCAGCCGTATAAGGCTAATTTCTGCAACAAATTTTGCTACAACAGAGACTTGTCCCAAAGCCACTCTGGTGTAAGTCTTATTTCATATCATACCAGACCCTCAGCCAGACGGACCTCAAAGAAATACAGATGTAGTTTATATCATTACTTTCTTTTGCTGCTCCTGTCAAAATGTCAGCTATGATGGACTGACACTGAAGAACTTGAGTCCATTTTGTTTTTTCCTCTTCACTTCTGTTGTGAAGATGACTTGACTGTTGGTCTTCCTCTTGTGTTTCACTTGAAATCTTGAAGTTTAATCTGCATGTCAGGATGAAAAGTCAAAATAGCACAAGGTGGTAACTGTGAGATTGTATATTTTCCGGCTAGTTCCTGAAATCTGCTTTTAATTCTTGTCCTGTGGTCATTCAGGTCGTCAGCAGCATGATGTTGTCTTCTGAGAACAGCATATACACAATATTGCCAAAAGTATTTGCTCATCCATCCAAATAACCAGAATCAGGTGTTCCAATCACTTCCATGGCCACAGGTGTATAAAATCCAGCACCTAGGCTGCAGACTGCTTTTACAAACATTTATAAAAGAATGGCTCGCTCTCAGGAGCTCAGTCAATTCCAGTGTGGAACTGTGATAGGATGCCACCTGTGCAACAAATCCAGTCGTGACATTTCCTGGCTCCTAAATATTCCACAGTCAACTGTCAGCTGTATTATCAGAAAGTGGAAGTGTGTGGGAACGACAGCAACTCAGCCACCAAGTGGTAGGACACGTAAACTGACGGAGCGGGGTCAGTGGATGCTGAGGAGCATAGTGCCAAGAGGTGGACAACTTTCTGCAGAGTCAATCACTACAGACCTTCAAACTTCATGTGGCCTTCAGATTAGCTCCAGAACAGTGCTTCAGCAGAGAGCTTCATGGAATGGGTTTCCATGGCCCAGCAGCTGCATCCAAGCCATACATCACCAAGTGCAATGCAAAGCGTGGGATGCAGTGGTGTAAAGCAGCCACCACTGGACTCTAGAGCAGTAGAGACGCCTTCTCTGGAGTGACCAATCACGCTTCTCCATCTGGCAATCTGATGGACCAGTCTGGGTTTGGTGGTTGCCAGGAGAACCATACTTGTCGGACTGCATTGTGCCAAGTGTAAAGTTTGGTGGAGGGGGGATTATGGCGTGGGCTTGTTTTTCAGGAGCTGGGCTTGGACCCTTAGTTCCAGTGAAAGGAACTCTGAATGCTTCAGCATACCAAGACATTTTGGACAATTCCATGCTCCCAACTTTGTGGGAACAGTTTGGAGCTGGTCCTTCCTCTTCCAACATGACTGTGCACCAGAGCACAAAGCAAGGTCCATAAAGACATGGATGACAGAGTCTGGTGTGGATGAACTTGACTGGCCTGCACAGAGTCCTGACCTCAACCCCATAGAACACCTTTGGGAAGAATTAGAGCGGAGACTGAGAGCCAGACCTTCTGGTCCAACATCAGTGTGTGAAACTCACAAATGCACTTCTGGAAGAATGGTCAAAAATTCCCATAAACACACTCCTAAACCTTGTGGACAGCCTTCCCAGAAGAGTTGAAGCTGTTCTAGCTGCAAAGGGTGGACCGACGTCATATTGAACCCTATGGATTAGGAATGGGATGTCACTTATGTTCATATGCGAGTCAAGGCAGGTGAGTGAATACTTTTGGCAATATAGTGTATCTTGTAAAGATTTTCTTTTGCAAGGAACAACAGAAGCCTCTATTGAAAGACATTTTGAAGGAACCTCAATCTAGTGGGTAAATCAATCCACCACTACTATCATGTATTCACAATCAACTCGAGAAAAGAATTTAAATGGAATTAACTTTTTTCCCATCAGTATTTTGATGCACAGACCGACCAAGTAGATCTTGACACAATGCAATTGCACAACTTTATATAGCTAAAAATAAAAACCTTCATGTAATGCAGGGTGGGGTACATTTAGTAAATCTTCTAAACTTTGCACAACGGTGGAGAGTTTCATGACCAATGGGATTGCTTTGATAAACTTCCATGAGGGTATTGGTGGCTCGTAGACCAATAGGACAACGTGAACACATTTAAAAAGGCATCGCTGTTACTGTAGTTCAGTCATTGGAGGATCAGTGACAGAGATGGCTCGTATCACCTTTCTTCTCCTTCTCCTGTGGGTTGGTGGGTATTCTGTTTAGATTTTATATCAAGTAGACGATGCTGTTACTAATCTTCTCATTCT
>CM049568.1:42241149-42251202 GCA_027123335.1 Amphiprion clarkii
TGCCTCATAATGGATTGCGGTGATGGGTAGGATGATAAACAGTCTGTATGAGTGTGTGCACATGTGTATGAACATGTTGTCATGCTGAGATAACAATGCTTTTTTAGCAAGAGGAAAGTCATGCCCAGAATTTAATTAAACTGAGTCACACACAATAGTTTAGCAGCATGAAGTCTTCAAACACTTTCTGTAAACCACCTTCCTTCTCCAGTTATGATCATCATATAGAAATTTAATTAATGGGTTATAACGCAGTATATTGTAGTTTTGTGCAGGTAAAAGGACATGTACAGTGCTATGAAAAAGTATCTGCCTCCTTCCCAAATTCGGATTTTTTAAATATTTCCCCCACTTGATTTAAGATCATCAAACTAATATAAATACCAGACAAAAATAACAAAAGTTAACACAAAATGCATTTTTTGGGGGGAAATTCTCTTTTTATTTGAATTGAAAGAGCAAATTACTATCCCCCTTTAAGCCTCCCAATTGCCGATTGTAATTTTCCTTTTGTTATTTTAGAAATCAGTTTTTCATTTTGTTCATTTGTGACCTTTGGTAGATGTATTGGAGAGGAAGGCGTCAATCTGATGTTCATTGTTCAACTGTGGTTGGGAATACAATGCTTTATAATATTTTTCAAAACTTGGTTGAATTTTCTCTACGTTAGTTTCTGTTGCATTTATTGTACAATTTCTTATTTTGTGCATTGCTCTCTCTGCTTGTTGTTTCCGTAGTTGAAATGACAAAATCCATCCATCCATTATCTATACACCGCTTAATCCTCACTAGGGTCGTGGGGGGGGCTGGAGCCTATCCCAGCTGACTCGGGCGAAGGCAGGGGACACCCTAGACAGGTCGCCAGTCTGTCGCAGGGCCACATAGAAAGACACACAAGCACTCTCACATTCACACCTACGGGCAATTTAGAATAATCAATTAACCTCAGCATGTTTTTGGACTGTGGGAGGAAGCCGGAGTACCCGGAGAAAACCCACGCATGCACAGGGAGAACATGCAAACTCCATGCAGAAAGATCCCGGGAAAGCCGGGACGCGAACCAGGGACCTTCTCGCTGCAAGGCGAAAGTGCTAGCCACTACACCACTGTGCAGCCCCTTGAAATGACAAAATCTTTAATGATTTTCCCTCAGTCTCATAGTACTGTTGTTTTATAAAGAGGAGCTTTTTTGTATATCTAGTGTATTTATTTCATCTATTTCTTTTTTCAACTTTGTAATTTCAAGTTTGATGTCATCCTTTAGATTTCCTGAGTGTTCTTTTTGAAGTTTCTTCAATTTGCTTTCTAAATGCTTTAGCATTTGTTGTCCAGTTTTCTTTTCGTTGGAGGACATAGCTATTATTTTATCTCTAATCACAACTTTAAGTGCATTCCAGAGTATTGGGGGTTAGGCGTTAGGGGTTAGCATCACCTCTTCATTGTTATGTTCCAAATACCATTTTATTTCAGTTTTCAGTTTTTCTTTAATTTTTGGGTCGTTTAGGATGTTTGTATTCAACTTCCAGAGAGTGGACCTAATTTTGTTGTTAAGGTTGAATGAGAGCTAGACGGGGCTGTGGCCTAAGAGAGAGTGCTCAGGTCAATTTCACTATCATGTACTTTATGGAGATCAGTTTTAAACATAAAAATCATCTACAATTCCTATGTCGTCCATCAAATTGTTAAAACTTTCACTTATGTTTTTGTGTCAGATTTTCCATTTGAAGAGTCAATTCTCGGGTTTAATCGAATATTAAAATCACCACCACATATTAAGGTCCCTTTACTTTTTGTAGTTATTGTTTCAAATATGTTCTTATAAAAGGACCAGTCGCTACCAGGAAAGGTGCACACATTAAAGAAGCTCATCACAACATCCTCTATTTTACCTGTAATAATAATGTATCTGCCTTCCTTATCTTTATATTCAGATATGTGTACAGCACTGGATATTACAATGGCCAGTCCTCTCTGCCTCCCTGATCTATGAGAAGAAAAGTCAACATGTCTGAATCGCGATTTATTTGGTTTAGCATGTTCGGAGTCATCAAGATGTGATTCTTGCAGGAATGCTATTTGGATTTTACCCTTTAGTTTTGACAAAATTTTACACCTCTTAATTGGATTGAGTATGCCATTTATATTAAGCGAGACGATTCTTGAAAGTCTATTTTGCATCTAAGTCATTCTCCTCTCAATAACCCTCATAGGCCAGGTAAGCTCCCCCCTCCCCACAAGAACCAACAAGGAGTGAATATATAATGAACGAACATCTCACTCATAATTTCCAAACTTAACATCAGCAGTCAGTGTGACTCCAAATGTAGGGGTCAATCAACTTGAACTTTGCAAGCCTCGCTGGAGGGGCTCTAAGGGGAAAGCCTTCCTTCTGAGTCCACTAGGGACCCCTTCTGGCGATGGCAGAATGACGACAAAGTGAACCTGAAACGAATCATCTTATAGCCTCGTAAGTGTCGAGCAACTCACCCATCTTCATGTTGATTGAGCTCGGTCTCAAAGAGAGGTGGCAGAGACAATATTGAAATCAAATTACGTTTCACAGCAAAACAAGTATAGCAGCAGTGGTGTAGTCCGTTAATCCGCAGAAGGTCCTGGTGAAGTTCTCCTAAAGGTTCGATGCCTCTTCTTGTAGCTTGTATCTCGTCGGTGTGTTGAATGTGGTCTGGAATTGTACTTCGTTTTCCTTCAGGACCTTGCAAACCTCTGCATATTCTCTTTGCTTTTTGAGGATGAGTGGTGGGTAGTTGTGGCCCAAATTTATTTTGTTTTTATTCCAGTTGATTCCCTTCCCTTGCCATGCCTTGTGCAGTATTGTCTCGTTCGTTTTGAAACCTAAAAACTTCACTACTGTGGAGTGAGGCGGCGCATCGTCTAGCGGTTGTGGTCCTGCTGAACAGTGAGCTCTTTCGATCTGTATGTCCGACATAACGTCAGTTAGCCCGAGACCTTCTCGGAGGAGATTTTCCATGAACTCAGCCATTGCCGTTGAGTCCTTCTATGCAGTGGTGTGCTGGGGAGCGGGGTGCTCTGAGCGTGATAAAAACAGAATAAACACACTGATAAAAAGAGCCAGCTCAGTCTGTGGCTGCCCCCTGGACTTCATGGAGGTGGTAGGAGAGAGGAGGGCTCTGGCTAAAATGTCTTCTATCATGGGAAACACCTCCCACCCTCTGCATCAGACTGTGAACTCCTTATGAAGCGCCTTCAGCAACAGACTGTTACACCCTAAAGCTTGTTTTATGCTTGCCACGTCCGTGAGGTCCGTGGGTCTCCATGCGGACATATTACGTCATTTTAGCAGCCATGCCCCCTCAAGTGGCCCTTCTCACGCGGAAAACTTCCGCATTGTGCGCCTCCACATTTTTCTAACTACGCGGATGGAGATGCATGGAAAAACATGGCAGAGGACCAGGACCTACCCGTAGCTGAAGTCTAGAAATACTGGCACTTACATGATTCATCACACAGAGATCACCATGGTAACCGGGTTATGAACAATTCATGGTGTGAAATTAAAACTAACTGCTGAAATGCAACTACTCGGTAAAATGCTGTATTGTAAGTGGTGTAAATAACGACAAACTTCTTCTCTAGTTTATTACTAGAGTAGACCAGGTAGATGTGTGTTTGCGATACACTGCCCCCTGCAGTTTGGGAGCAGACGCTGTACGGAGTATTAATGCACACGTTCTCTCGCCCGGCTCGTTCGTGCGAGAAGCGTTAACCAGCGTAACCCAGCCTTAAGTGTAAGAAGGAGCGTTTCCGCAGGTCGTTTATTCCAACATCAGTCAGACTTTACAATGGCGCCTTATAAACTGGTCCACCTCTGTTACTGCTGCACTTTTTCCCTTACATATGCATACCACTTATGTGCAATAACTGTTCCAACCTCATCCTCATGTAAATAGTCTTCTTAAAAAAACAAAAAAAACATCTGTGTATATAATGTTCTCTGCGTTTTTGCACTGTGTGTTTCTAATTTATTCTTGTACTGCCTTTATCCTTTTTTTCTCCTTTGGAGCTGCTGTAATGCTGAACTTTTCCCACTGTGGGATCAATAACGTTTATGTTATCTTCTCAGCCCCCTCAGGTACCCCATAGATTTGTATATTTTCTCGTCTAGAGCGACTCTCCAAGTTCATTCGGTTATCCTCTAGCTTTACGTGTAACTTTAGCATCTCCGTCACAACATTTCTGTGTTTTGAATCTTCTCCTCTGCATTCTCAATTAGCCCTTCCACTTCGTCCAATTTGGTATTCACCTTTAAAATTTCTTCTTTAATTGCCCCTAATTGTTCTTTGTTTCCTTGGCGAAAACCTTCTCGGAGGATGGCTTTCAGTTCAGCCATTTCTTCACAAGGGGCTTACGTGTTTTATCTCGTTTGTTGCTAGTTAGGTTTAGCCGCTAATTGTTTGTGTTGCTATGCCTCTGATCTCCTGCTCACCTCTGCTGGTTTGTACTACTCGATGTGTCGGTAGACTTCGCGTTCCCTAGTCAAAGTCCAGACTTGAATCCGATAGAAATGCTGTGGCGTGACCTTAAAAAGGCCGTTCACACTCAAAAACCTTAATTAAAACAATTCTGCAAAGAAGAGTGGGCCAAAATATCTCCACAGAGATGTGAAAGACTCAGTTACAGAAAATGCTTGATTTCAGTTGTTGCTGCTGAGGGAGGCCCAATCAGTTAATAGGTTTAGGGGGCAATTATTTTTTCACACAGGGCCAGGTAGCCAGCTTTTGAAAGAATGTCTTACAAACAGGACGAGTCTCCTTCTTCACAAAAAAATGGAGCAAATATTTTGAATATTTAGAAAACTCAGTGTGATCACTTTGTAGGGATGATATGTGAAATTTGTTTTCTGGTTAAATTGTATGTACCCTTGACAAAAATGTTAAAATCCTCTCTATTGTGATAAGGTTGGTGCTAAAAGTAACCTTATATAGTGAGTATGGCTTACTTTTTATTTACTTATTTAAAAAGAAGAGTACATTATGCCCTTATAAAATTTATTAGAAAAATTATGATCACAAAAGCACCAGAAATACTCTATAATAAACTCACTTTTTTCAGGGATGTTCACCGGTATTCAACACGTCAAGCAGGTGAGGGGCGTTTTTTGCTACCTGCCTGTAGAACCAATCAGTCACAGAGGACAGTCGCTACAGGACAATGGTGGCATGGAACTCACTACCACAGTTCTTGAACTTACAGTTGTATGTGACCACCTTTTGCAAAAGGTTGAGATTATTTCTACTGACTCAAGAATAACCAGAAAATGGGTCTTCAGATTATGTAATTAAATGCTAAATTAGCTATTTTTGCTTGTTATTGTTTGAATAAGCATGTCTATAAGACCTGAATTTTTAGATGTTAAGTAGAGCTACCTGAGATTTCTTTGTTTTGTCATTTTAATGTGTGAATTATTTAATTTTTGTTTGACTGTTGTTTTGTTATTTTTTTGTTATTTTCTTTGTCAAAGTATGTAATGTCTGGTTGTATGTGCATCCTGATTTTGTCTGCCTGTCATGGCGCAACTGTGTTTGTGTGAAGAAGTTTAGACCCCAGGAAGAATAGCTTCTGTCTGTGGTAGCTAATGCGGATCTAAGTAAATAAACAAATAAATTAACTTATTTATTTTATTTATTTATTTTTCTCCTTAAATGTATCCATTATGAGTAAAATGTTAGTTTTGGTTTGGCACTATCACCTAAGCAGTCTTTGACCAGGATCCTGCTTGGGGCTGTTTGGGTAGTAGTGATGATTGAATATTCCTATTTGTTTTTATTATTATTATTATTATTATTATTATTATTATTATTATTATTATTATTATTATTATTTATTTTATTTATTTATTTTTTAAAATTGGTATTATAATTTGTTATTTTCCTACAGAGTGGCATGTTGATGGGTTGTGGTCAATGGATGTCGAGATGGACAATCGAGGGAAACAGAGGGGAAGAATGGAAAGAAAATGAAGAAAGAGAAGAAAAAAAGGAAAAAAGGGGAAAGGAAAAAAAATGTAAATATGGGACAATGCATCGGGGTTTGGACTCTTGGAGTCATGGGACTTTTTTCAGGCCTGGACACATGCCTTGGACTAATGAATATTGCCACTAGACAAGGACTTGTTTACAGACAATGGTGGGATGGCTGGTGGGTGGATGGGTGAGTCGGGGGAGGATCGGAGGAGGCAGGAGTGTCACTGATGGTGATTATACTTTGTATAACAATTTAAAATAAAATACTAATAAAAATATAAATATCAAAAAAAAACACAGGGCCAGGCAGCTTTGAATATTTTTTTTCCACGCTTGACGAATAAAATCATTTCAAAACTGCATTTGTGTTTACTGGGGTTATCTTTGTCTGATATTTACATTCATTTGGTGATCTTAAGCATTAAAGTTGGGAAAATATGCCAAAAAATATGGCACTGAATATGAGAAATATGAGTGTTTTTTAAAATCAGTATCTGTTCACACTGAGGAAATACAGTTGTTGATAACTGCATATGTCTTCATCTTCCCAAGGCTACATTATAGTGTGTAAATAATTCACAAATAAATAGTTTATTAAATGTTTTATGTGCTTTTTAATCAAGTAGCTGCATGTATGTAAAAGCAGTGGTTCAAACCCGTGGAAATTATTCACACCGAAACTGTTTTGGATCAAAACCGTTGAAGATGTTTTCAGCGCAGACCCTTTAAAAACTTTAAAAACAGATTCAACCGTCAGCCGGTTCCCTTCTGGATTACGCTGAGCCTGTTGCAAACAATCTCGATCCGACCGTAATCGAAGCTTTGAGCTGCAAACCACAAAGCTCCCAGCCATCGTGTGTTTATTGTCTAGGAAGCATTTAAAAAATGTCTTAATTTTTCAAGACGCATGGATTATTTTATAAGCTTTTATCTCATCATGATGGGAAAACTGCAACAACCTTCTTACCTGCCGGAACCAGGAAACTATCGATTACCTTCAGAGTGTAAAGAGATCAGCTGCCAAGAACCAACAGATGTGATCACATCTCTTTGCCCGGCTCCCAGTGTCTTTCTGATAAATTAGACAGATTTCTCCAAGCTATATCTCTAACGTACACATTGAGCTTTCAGAGATCTCTTTTAAGTCCCTTCTTAAAACATACTTTTATTTGAGAGCCTTTTCTGATTCTACTTCAGTTTTAATTTACTTTGATGTGTCTTTTGTTAGTTTTTCCAACAACGTTTTGGTTTTTAAACATCAAATTGTGCTTTTATTATCAAAATCTGATGATCCTTCGACCTGACAGTTTTCTTTTTTCTCTATAAATGAAGGTTAGAATTCTTGTTTTTATTTTATTGCTGGTGAACATAGTGCAGAGTTGCTGCAAAGCCAAATATATTAACCCCGACTTGGTGGAGACCAAAAACAGAGCTAAAAGGATGGCAAACTTTTAACTTTAATTCTCTGGGTAAAGAAAATAGGGCCTGGGTAAATAAATAAACAGGAAACTAGTCATATCAGCTGCTTGTCTCATGAACAATTAATGAAAACTACTGAAATATTACGCATTATTACTCCACCAAGGACCGCAGCGGAGTTATATGACGATTGGCATATACTTGTCTGTCTTTCTGTTTGCAACATTACTCAAAAACAGATGAAAGGATTTGGATGAAATTTTCAGGGAAGGTCAGAAATGACAAAAGGAAAAGGACCAAATGAAAGGACCAAATGATTAGATTTTTTTTTTGTTAAAGATTTCTGTGTCATTGCGAGATAGCAGCACGGCGTCACTGTAACTATGACAACAAGTGAACACTACAACAGCTGCCTGCTGATGATCACATGATTGCAATCCTACTACAAATCCACTGCTGTGGACTTATCAGGACTTATCCATCGGAATGATACAATGACTTAGCAGCCTTGGCAGAGTACTGCGCTCTCTGATGCCTTTTCTTGTTTCCTTACTATTGTCAGATTTTCTGTATTGTACATTTTTAGCCACTTCTCAAGTTCTTTTCTTCTTTCTGCAGAATTTCTAAATCTAGGTTCTAAAGATAGACATGTTTGTAACAAATCATAAACTTCTATTTGGCATCTTTTTGATTTAGTGTTAGATCAATTAAATTACCTTAACTCAACATGAGCAACACTTATTTGTTTGTGCGCTGCTATTTTAGGTTTTTCATGTTTATTCTCAGTAGTTTGTCATGAACAATTTGAAATACAGTTGTCCCTCGCCATATCGCCACTTTTCGTGGTGTCACCGTATCACGGGTTTTTAAATTGCATATATCAAAATTTTGTACCACAGATTTTTCACAATACTGCGGGATTTGCGATACATAGATATTTTGAAATATTTATTATTTTTATTATTTTTGCGCTAAATAAAGCTCCACTTTATTAATCTGAGCTTTTAACTTCATGGGACCAAAAAAGAGCTCTGAGGTCATCCAATCAGCTGCTGCTTGAAGTACCCAAGTATAAATACAAACACTGGGGTAACCGGACGTTCTCTGTAGCTGCACCCAGGCTCTGGAACAAGCTCCTCCCCGACATGTGCACGATCACTGACCTGGGTCTTTTTAAATCAAAACTCAAAACCTTCCTGTTTGAAATGGCTTTCAATACCTAGCGGCACGGTGACATTTGATTACTTTTCTTTCTTTTAAATGTATATTTAAGAGCTGTTTAATTGTCTTATTGTATATTTTGCAGGCTACACGGTGGTGTGGTGGTTAGCACTTCTCGCCTTGCAGCTAGAAAATCCCTGGCTCGCGTCCCGGCCTTCCCGTGGTCTTTCTGCATGGCATTTGTATGCTCTCCCTGTGTATGTGTGGGTTTCCTTCCACAGTCCAAAAACATGCTGAGGTTAATTGATTATTCTAAATTTGCCCATAGGTGTCAGTGCAAATGTGATTGGTTGTCCTGTTTTAAGTTACTGTATTGTTTTTTAAGTTATTTTCTTGTTTTTTTAGTGTGAAGCACTTTGGTCACCCTTTGGGCTGTCGTAAAGGGCTATACAAACAAACTTTGATTGATTGATTTTCTAACCGAAAAAATTGAAAACACTATAAAAAATACAAAAAATAACAATCAAAACATCATAAAAGAATATTGAATGGAAATGAAATGTGTAGTGTACAGCGCTGGGTGCAGATTTGCTCAGCAACTGTAGCATCAGTCTCCTCTGTCTCCCATATATAGCATGCATTTAGCATCTTGCCTTGTCCATTTCACATCGATGTCTGACCGCTGTGCATAGTGTTGCTCTGCAGTGTTGTGTTTTTGTGAAATTTTCATTGAAAAATTACATTTATTTCAAGCCCTACAATGTCGATCAAATGTTCTGCACCTTCTAGGGCTTCTGACACTGAACCCAAGCGTCAGAGAAAAATGCTTACCATTGCAGAACATTAGAAAATTCCGTAGGTTTCAGAGTGTAGAAAGTGTTTAAGAGCATAGGAAGTGTTTATAAGAGTGTGGGAAAGGTTTATAAATAACAACCTAAATATAAGGTCACTGTTTTGCAGATTTTCGCCGATCACGGGGGGTTCTGGAACGTAACCCCGCGATAGACGAGGGACCACTATGTTTACAATCACTACAGATACTTTACGTCTGCATTTAAAAAACTAATGCTGAGTAGTTATAACAGATTAAATATTGCTCTGTTAATCTCATTTCTTGTATGAAGCATTATAAGCACATCAATTTTCCCACAAAATATCATTTTCTGGCCAGCGCAGCACACCGGAAATCTGACACAGTTGTTTACACGCTTCAGGACGCAGTTTGATGATGTGATCATTTGCGCGCTGGTAAATGCCAGCGAAATCCAGGCATTATTTTATTGGTTTTCATGATAGGCAAAAAAAACGATAACTATATTGACCGATAATGCATTTTTATGCCAATATCAGGCCGATAATATTGGTGGGCCGATATTTTCGGACATCCCTAAATTTCATCCTTTCTAGTACATTCTCACCATTTGTGGGATTTAATGATTCATTTTCTCTTGTTTTTTTTTCTTCAAACAAC
>CM049569.1:0-390000 GCA_027123335.1 Amphiprion clarkii
TTTATCATTTTGAGCAGGTCATGATACATTTTGATTATGAGACAAATATTTTAACTTGTTTTGGACAAATTTTGAGCTTTTAAGTATTTCAGACATATTAAAGTCAGTTTTTATGTTTTGAGGAATTTTGTACAATATTTTAAGTTGTTTTGGACAAATTTAGATTTTTTTTAGTCATTTCAAAGAATTTCAAGTCAGTTTTTATCTTGTTTTGAGGTATTTTGAGTCATTTCAGAGTCAGTTTTGAGGCATTTTGCATGATGTTTTATCTTGTTTTGAACACATTTGCCCTCATTTCTGTCTCCTTTTATTCCTTTTCTCTCTGCAGCAGATAATTTAATGAAATACTGGAAAAAAAAGATCCACAGAACAAAAGAAAAGGACCCTAAAAACTGTGTTTAAACCCCTACTAGAAACCAAACAGATATCACAGGAAGCATAAAACCATCTGAGACCCACAGCCAACGTTACCCCCCAGATATATGGAACACCCAAAATACACAAAAAGACACTCCACTGCACCTCATAGTGGACAGCATCAGATCAGTCACCTACAACCTTGATAAAGCTCTGGTAGAAATCATCAAACCCCTCCTTGGTACATCACAACATCACTGCAAGAACTCCAAACTGGACAAGAACTAAACCATATCACAGTAGAAAAAGAGGAGATATTCTTATCACATGACATAGTTTCATTCATCACTAAAACCCCGTAGACGTCACATTACACATCGTACAGGAACGACTCATGAAGGACAGGACACTGAAAAAACACACAAACCTCCCAGTAGACGACATCATCACATTACTCCGGTTTATTGCCAAATCCACCTATTTTCAGTTGAAAGGAATAATCTACAGTCAGAAACCAGGTTTAGCAATGACACATCTGGCCAGGTCATCATTGTAAAGGAGAAACTGTTCTCATCTGATCTTACCTGGTAAAATAAAGTTTAAAAAAAGACCCACTTCCAGCCATAATGAGCAACTTTTTCATGGAGGACCTGGAAACCAAAGCCATCCCCGCTCTGCAGACCCACACTCTGGAGAAGATACGTCCACGACATCCTGGAAATAATAAAATCTGGACACAGACAAGAACTCACTGATCATCTGAACAACATGGACGACACGGGAAACATACAATCCACACAGGAAGAGGAAATAAACCGGACCATTTCATTCCTGGACATGAACATTCACCACAGAGAAGACAGCAGCATCAGAATAACAGTTTACAGGAAACCCACACACACGGACCAGAACCTCCTCTGGACATCAGAACACTTACAGAACACAAACTACCAGTTAGAACACTATTAGAACGGACCAGAACCTCCTCTGGACATCAGAACACTTACAGAACACAAACTACCAGTTAGAACACCATTAGAACGGACCAGAACCTCCTCTGGACATCAGAACATCCACAGAACACAAACTACCAGTTAGAACACTATTAGAACGGACCAGAACCTCCTCTGGACATCAGAACATCCACAGAACACAAACTACCAGTTAGAACACTATTAGAACGGACCAGAACCTCCTCTGGACATCAGAACATCCACAGAACACAAACTACCAGTTAGAACACTATTAGAACGGACCAGCATCATAACTGACGATAAAGACAGACAGGAGGAGGAAAAACACTTCAGAACTCACTCACACACTACCAACATCCCATATGGACCATAAACAAAGGAAAACAACAAGCCAAAAACAAAGAGAAAAAACTAAAACAAACAAAAACAAAACATACACAAAAACCAGACAATAAAAATAAAGACATAACCGGCATTCCATATATCCGAGGGACAACAGAACCCATACATCCCATAATGAGAAAACACAACATCAACACAGCAGTAGAACCACATAGAAAACTCCAGCAGCTATTAATCCATCCAAAAGACAAAAAATGCAACATCATATATGAAACTCCGTGTAAATCATGCGATAAAACATACACTGGAGAAACTGGAAGATCATTCAACACAAGAAGAAAGGAACAGCAGACAGAATAAAGGAAACAGCTGGACGACTCACAAGAACACAAAAAGAAAAAGCAGATGAAGAAAACAAAAAATCAGCCATCAGGGACCACTGTAAAAGAAACAACCCCATCATGGACTGGGACAGGGGGAGGATTTAACATCAGAGACCAACAAACACAAACCATGGATTAAGGAGGCCTTAGAGACCAGGGGCCCGTTTCACGAAGCAGGTTTAGTGAAAACTCTGAGTTTGTTAACCCTGAAATGAGGGAAACTCAGAGTTTTCCGTTTCACAAAGGGAGGTAACTCAAACCAGAGACAGAGGGGTAACTCTAGCCTGTTTCACAAAGAGGGGTAACTTAAACTCTCGGTCAGTTACCGTAGTAACAGACTCTATGACTCTAACCTGGTCGGGACCACGTTTTTCTCAGTAAACCTCGAGTTTCTCTCTGTCTCCGCCCTCTTTCAGTCACACATGCCATTTCATTTCCTCATTCATTCGTTCAGCTGGCGAGTTTTGGCGAAGTCTTGTTCTGCCGTGTGTCAAAATGTCATGTCCTTTTATGAACGATCCAGTGGATGAAGGAGCAGCATTACTGCACAGAGAATTAAATATTCGTCGGGAGATTGTTATCAGACCGTGCATAGATGTTCTTGCATTTCCGGACAGTTATCTTTGAGAGCGGTGTTAGGGAATTCTGCGATGTCAAAAGAGGAATCAGGAGGCAAACTCAGGGACACTCTGGAGACTCAGATGGCTTATGTTGAGAATAAGGTTTACTGAATTCAGGAGAAATGATACAGCGAGTAACACAGTGACGTGAGCACTGGCAGCATCAGTTCTGAGGAGTCTCTCTGGTCTTGGGTACTTATACCGTTTGGAAGGCGTGCCATGTTTATGTTATACTCTAAATGTGGAGGCAGGACTGTTAGTTCAGGATCCATCTGAACAGGAACACAACAATATAACCTTGTTGTTCTGACATCGTCAGCCAGATAGTTGGTCTGTTATCCCTATGTTATGTTTACCAAGCGTCTGTCTGTCTCAGGGTCATATTAGGGGACAGAGAGCATACGCAAGTTTGTATCCTCTATCTAGGAGAACCATGAGTCAAGGGTGACCATTTGGGATGACTCGGCATTTAGGCTGTCATAAACTAGAACCACCTCAGTCATGAGAAAGTGAGTAATTTTTCCTTCACAAGAGGTACCGTTTCACCTCACAGTCTATAATCTACATCCAACCTAATCCGTCCTTACATTTACAACATTACCAACCGCAATCATGCTTTCACATCCCAGCAGATATTGTGTGTTGCGGTGCGGTTCTTTGCAAATGGAGGTTTTTTATATAATGTCGGAGATGCAGAGCACTTCAGTAAGACAGCTGTATGCAGGACGGTCAGAAAAGTGTGTCTGGCCCTGAAACGACTTTTACCATCGTTGTCGTTTTCCCTGGACATAAACCTGTCAGAGCCATCAAGGCTACATATATATATATATATATATATATATATATATATATACATACATATGTGTGACCCTTGTGGGATGTCTTCTCTTTCTAAAATGACTTTCAGGAGCTGGTCGGGCTTGTGGCAACAGCAGGTTTATTCCGCATCTGCAGTCATAACAAAGGATAATGGAATTCACTGAATCGTCAGCTTGTGGGCAACAGCATGTGCTCTGTCCTCTTCATAAATCCTCCGTTGTGCTGAGGATTACCCATACATCTATCTTAACACTTGGTACAATACAATAAAAACACAGTGATCGTATAGTGGATTAATTCATGTAAGTTAATAAAACAATTGAAAGAAAACAGAAATTGTCCCCCTCTTGATTATTTGACGGTGAGGTACAAGAAATTATTACAGTAACACAAATTTTCCCTGGACTGTTACCCTTTTTTTGTTTAGTATTTCATATGTTCAGAACAGTAAACATACTACAAAACACAGTCATTGGACAACCGGCAACATAACTCATTTACATATTTCTAATGTCACATTATAAAAGGGACACACTGTAACATCAAGGATCAAGGAATCTTTTATTGTCCCCATGGGGCAAATTACTCTACAGTCAGCAGAACAAAAACACAACAATCGCGGAGTACAGTTACATAAGCGCAGCCGACAACGATAAATAGGACGAACAGATTAGTCAGTCACTTGTTTAGCAGGACAATTGCAGCAGGGACAAAAGAATGCTTAAGTCTATTTGTCCTGCATCTTGGCAGGATGTACCTGCGGCCTGACGGGAGCATACTGCATATTATATGCAATAACTTTAGTATCTTTGATGAGGCCATGTAGATTTTTACCTTCATATTATAAATGTTGTCAGTTACAGGCCCTTCAAGTACAGAGGTGCCAGTGGACATTTCAAGCTTTATAATTTGGATTGTTTTTTGCATCATTTCTGAGCCTCATAACTTCATCAGTTCAGCAGATAGACGCATGAAGTTTTAGTGGCTGAAAAACACATTAGAGTTCTGGTAAAAACTGCAACCAAATCAGATTTTACATCCACCCCAGGGGTCACAATCAATAGCCAATATCGTATTTTTGTTCAGCACACTTTTATTTCTGTAACCGACTTTGAGCATCAGTTTTATGGGATGTATCATAGTTTCAGTCCTGAAAATGCCATGTGTCTATCTGTACTTATGGAGTTATGAGGCTTGGAAAAGCTGGAAAAGGTGCACCTGTGACTCTGAAAACCTTCATATAAAGGTAAAGTCTTGCATGACTTCAATAAATGTACTAAAGATATTGTACATAAAAAAAATCAGCTGTTTCTGCGGGAGTCAACTGGGAGGTACTGACTGATTCTTCATGGAATGACCCTCCAGGAATGAATGGAAGTCGCTCAGAATCGATGGAAGCACGTCTTGTGTGTTTGTTTTTGTTTGGAGATTTGTGAAAAGTTTGGAGAATGTTGGATAAGAAAGACACATAGCATCTTCTGTAGACTTAAATGCACACACACACACACACACACACACACACACACATCACAAACAACCCACATAGGTGCACACACACACACACATCGTCACATTGCAGCACACCTTATCTGCCCCAGCAGTGTTGACTGACACTCTCCACTGGAGGAGATTAAGTGTGCTCACGCTGTGTCTGCACAGCTTGACGTCCATTTATCCTTAAAACTCATATGAAGCGTCTCCGGGAGCTCCTTGCCAACCAACGTGCACACACCTCCCACCACATGCACGCTCCCCACTCTTTCACTGTACACATAGACTACATTAAGATCACTGCTGTCACTGGAGAAAGGGAAAATGGAAGAAATGCTGGCTGTAGTTGTGTTTCATTTTTGGAATAGTCCAATCAGGGATGACCTGATCTGATGTCAGTGATTGGGATCAGGGCCAATTAAGGCATATTTAGCTGATTTGGTTTTATTGAACACAAACGTCCCACAGCTGTTGTACTGGAAGAGCACAGTTCTTCTTGTTCTTCCGTTTTTTTCTTATTCTTTTGGTTTCATTGGTGGTTTTCAAACAGCGTAAGCGCTCATTACCTCCACCTACTGGACTGGAGTGTGTACAGAGGGCACAGAATGTTGCCAAAATGTCTGTATGTGTGGAAATATTTTAAAATGGAGAACAAAAGCAGTCCAACAACCACTTGTATTATCTGAATTGCAAGTATTTTAAGATACTGTAGTCACAGCCACATTCAGTACTACCAATTTGATACGACATCTCTAAAGCAAACGCTCATAACTCAGCTAAAGGCTGTGCCGAAGCAACACAAGCTGAACTACTTTAGCTAGAGAGAGAAACTTCCTCAAAACAGCGACAAGGTCAAAAGATCACAGAGAAGGAAACTGAATCTCTGAGGTAGAGAATTCAGCTTGTGGAGCCACAGTACATCTTTCTACTTTCTAACACTGCATTTCAGACACTAAACTATGCTTTACAGCTAGGTTTATGACCACCTACAGAACATTTATTTGCTATTCCGCTGTAAAACCCCATCTATCGAAGAAGACGATGTGGACTCACTCCTCACCAATCCTTAACTTCTATATGTCTCCCCACCTCAAGTACATCACCCACTTGACTTCCTAAGTCTGCCCTCCAAAAACTAATTCTGTTCTGAACTAACAACAAGCTCATAAGCTAAACTATCTGGAAAATCTACCAAAAAAAACTGACTGGACTCGCAGCAGCACAGCTACAAGGAGAAAGTCAGTCCAAGTCAAGTTTCTTGCCTTTGTTGGAGCCAATCATGGACACCCAACCGAGGGGGTAAATGATGATTTTCTTAAAGCACTGCAGAGTTTTCCAGTCATCAAGCATCTACACAGGACTGAAATAATAACTTTAATGTACTCGAAGTGTGTATTACACAGGAAGACAGCATCGGATTGGGATACCAAACACTAAGTGACTCCGATCAGATTGGGGACAAACAAACGTGACCGGGATCTCCTTAGCTACGATGTTAGACGTTCACATTAAATGCAGGGAAACCTTTGAATGCTGGGGTCTGTAAAAGCGTGTAAAAGTAATGTTCCGGCTCCCGACTGCTCAAAATATTAGTTTTCCTACCATTTCTTCTCCTTTTGCGATGAGCTGACTTCAGATTATCATGGATTTCCTTACATGGTCATCAGCTGCAGGCTCTGTAAAATAGATATGATTTTTAATCCCAAATGCCAGATATTACTCCAAAAAATGACAAACGAATAAATGTAGTTCTTAGTAGAAAAGCAACAAGATTCATGCATGATATATTACTAAGAACACAAATAAGCAAGGTAAAATAAGGCTAAATTGAAAAGGAAAAAGTAAAACAGACACCAACATAAACAGGAAGTCATGCTCACAAGGCTTCCAGAAGTCGGCCAATCAGAAAGAAGTGTCGTTTATGAGTGAAGTCTTAAAAAGGCAGGAGCTGAATTAGCTTGTTTAGGCAGAAAATTAACTGAGGGGATTCATAAAGCACCAAGATTTAAGAAAAGACTTTTTGAGCTGTGAATCACGCAAAGCTGCTCAACTGGAGTCCCAGAATAGAAACACAGAGCTGGAAATGAGCATAATAGAGAATGTTTACATGGTCAGGAAATGAAGATTCTTCTCTGAGCTATTAAAACACATTCTAGGTATGTGTTTTTCATCCAGCATCAGTTGTGTGCTGTTTAATTGCCACACAAAGAGATGGAGCCACCAGCAGCAGATTTAACCAACACACTATTAATACACACAGGCCATCTGGGCACTAGCAGGGTACAGATAACTCGCTGGCAACTGCTCACTGTGCCTCTTCATGCCTGGTAGCATCAGTATAGCACTCATTTTATACCTTTTTTTTCCAAATGAGAGGGTCAGAGTGGCTCCAGAAGAAGGACTCATGGCTCAAACTGTCAATCTGTGGGTGCAGTTTGGTTTAATATGTCAAAAGTGCAGAGGGAAAAAAAGCATCTTCGCTCGACTGGTTTGGCTGGTAGAAGCTGAATGTTGGTTTACTTTTGTTTTCTAGCTTCAGAGGACAAAATGTGAGAAAATGATCATCCATCAGAAGCATAGAGCTGTGGGCAGATCAGTGAGATCCAGGTGGCTTTTCTGTAGTTCTGTAAACTAGTTTTTAATTTATTTGGTAATTTGCTGCACTGAGGTTCAATATCACCTGGATCTCACTTATTAGGTCATCTTTTGGCTCTGTTTTTAGAGCAAAATATAGTTGAAAAACCTAAATATATGTCTTTATTGTGGTTAAGGCTGAAGATTTTCTTTTTTCCAAGATAACAGCTAATTTGACATATGTTTGATGGTGCAGATTTGCCAAGCATAAAGAAATATAGCTAAAATGTGGGGTTTAAAGACCCCGTTCTGTAAAAACCTCTTTGTTTTTTACCCTGTTAGGAATAAGCAGCCAAATGTGGATTCGAGCTCCATGAACCTTATTTGTTTCCCAAACTGAAATCCCGCTTACATAGCTGTCACTTTCAGTGATGATGAAGCTGTTGAGGAGAATCTGGAGATTGTTCCATGAAGGGATTAAAAAAAGTGAGTATTTTGAGTTGAATAAGCCTTTAAAACTACAGATACTTAGATGGAACATAGTATTTTGAGTGCAATAAACCTTTAAAACTGCTTTTTTTTTTTTTTTTTTTTTTTTTTTTAAGCCAAAACTAAAATAGAATAATGGGCTTGTTGTGATAAGACATCAAATATGCAGATAAGTTCAAAAGAAATCTGAGAAATGCTATCTGTCTACTGTTCTCCATGATTTGAATTTTAAAATAACACCAAAAGCAGACCCTGAACAGCACTGTGTAGCCAGCTTGGCGTACCTGTGTTGATCCATTTACACCTAGTATATATGCATGCACCAGAAAGTGGACACACGTGATGGAAGCAGTAGATTCTTTTAGGGAGGAAATAAACGGAGCACCAGCTGCTTTGGATGGGTGGCTCTATTCACCAGCCTAATGTTAGCGCTGTGTCTAGATGCTCCTGCTGCTTTCACGTTTAGTAATCCTCAGAAAATTGGACGAGATCCTAAAAGCCTGTTCTTGACCAGGTAGCATCCCCTCTGAATAACGTACAGGAAGCACAAGAGCCGGCGCTTTGGTTTATGACAATATCCGCGGCTGGTGAGCACTCAGGCGTTTAATCTGCAGGTTTTCTTCAAAAGGCAAACTTTCAAACTTGTGCCAAAGACGATAATCCACTTGGTTCGCGGTGACCACAGAAATATTCCTGCCAACTACCAGCAAATAATGAAGGCAGTACTTAGCAAAAAGCCAATCACACTGGAGTGTATCAGTCAAATGTGGCGTCAAGTTTGTGCCGTCCAGACAAGTTAAATAAAAGTACTAACAGTTTAGGAATAGTGTGTCTGCAGCAGGACGAGTTTATGATTAACTTCCCTTGTTTATTCCAAAGGGGGTGGAATAAAGTAGTATTTTGGGTGGAATAAACCATTAAAATGTCAAATATTTGGAAAAGGATATACAATTTTATCTGGAATAAACCTTTAAAATTTGAAGTACCTGCATAGAAAGTAATATTTAGAATGCAACAAAAAAAAACTATTTAAACTACAAGTACTTAGTAAGTAGTATTTTGGATGGAATAAACCTTTAAACCCATACCTTGTTAGTTAGAAAGTCATTTTCATGTGGAACGAACCTTTAAAACTACAAATAGCTGCACATAAAACAATGTTTTGAAGGGAATAAGCTGTTAAAATGATGAGCACTTGGACAAAAAGTGGTATTTTGAGTTGAATAAATCTTTAAAACTACAAGTAGTTGCACATAAAATCGTATTTTGAAGGGAATAAGCCTTAAAAATGACAAGCATTTGGACAGAAATTCGGATTATTTGGGTGGAATGAGCCTTTTAAGTTACATGTACTTGAACAGAAGGTGGTACTTTAGGTAGAATAAACCTTAAAAACCATATCCTGTTAGTTAGAAAGTAATATCCAGGTGGAACAAACTTTCAAAACTACAAGTAGTTGCACATAAAATAGTATTTTGAAGGGAATAAGCCTTTAAAACAAGTTATTGGACACATTGTAGTTTTGTTTGGGTGGAATTAACCTTTACAACTACATGTACTTGGACAACAAAGTGGTATTTTGAGTGGAATAAACCTTTAAAATGACAAGTATTTGGACAGAACATATAATTTTAAGTGGAATAAACCTCTAAAATTACTACTACTACTACTACTACTACTACTACTACTACTACTACTACTACTACTACTACTACTACTACTACTACTACTACTACTAATAATAATAATAATAATAATAATAATAATAATAATAATAATAATAATAATAATAAATAATAATATTTTTAAATCCAAGAAAATTAAAGATTAAAAGTCAAAATTCATAAAAACAGAATAAGATCAGCAAAAAAATGAAGCAACAAACAATACACTGAACAGATAAATGAATAAATGAGAATTTAATGAACAAAATTTGTTCTAAAAGTAATGACAAATAAAAACAAATCAATCCAAAGCCTGATTAAGCCCAACACTAAATCACAAACTTGAAACTGAAACATGGCTTGCTATAGAATAAGAACCTGTGGACTAAACATACATATTCAGAGGTTTTATTAATCTATAGAACAGTGGATTTAAGTGACTAGTTATTTCCATCACAGATGCAACATCGTTGGTAAAGCTGTCATTGTTTCAGTGCATCTCTGAAGCCCAGATAGACTTTATTTCTCTCCTTCTTTATCTCTTTCACTGCGAGTTTATTGAGCTGTACGAGTCAGGACACTAAATTCAGTCCAGAATGTGCACAATTGTTTTTCGCCTCAGTGTTGGTTTGTTTTGCTGTTATCTATTTGTTATTCTGACAGTAAACCAAACAGCGTCTCTGAAAATGAAAATGGGTTTTATGTATGGAGTAATAACCTAAATGGATTTCCTTCTCCCTCTCTGTGTGTGCAGCACTCGGGGAGCCTGTGGCTATTTATCTGCCTGTGTCTAATTATTCATTCGTGAACACAGAGAAAGCAGCACAGAAAATAGAGCTGTGCACTCTCTGTAGCAGATCCTGCACAAACTGATGCTGCTGCTTCCTCCTTTACATAATTCTGTAGCTCGCAGTTTCTGGATTTTCATACTCTGGAGACACAAATCCAACATCTGGAATGATTCTGTGTGTTGCAGGTGCAGTGAAATCACAAAGAAATCCACGAAACATGACCAATGCCACCACATGTGAGGCGTCTGCTGCTGTTGTTTGACCACACAGAGACATAAGTCACCTGTTACTGAGCAGAAAACACTCATCTTTCCTGGTAAAATCATCTTAAATAGGCTGCAACAGAACTAATCCTGTTGCTGTATGGCATGTTTCTGCTCAGTGCTGTGCAGACTAGTGGCCAGCAGAGGGCGCTGTAAGCAGTGCAGCATGTAAACTAAACCCAAACCTGCAGCTCAGTGTGTCAAAGAGGAATCCTGTCACTGAAAAACTGCTTTTAACCCTGAAATGCATGAGTGCTTGGACCTACACCCTTCCATAAGTGGGTCAAAAATGATGTGTTTTTATGCCATTTTTTTGTCATTTTGATTAAGAATAATCATTTGTATTATTGTTTGTACTATATTTGTGTCCACATAGGAATGATTTCATGTTTATAAAATGTTTTTGACTTTATAACCGATTTTGAACATTTTGATAATTGAAAAAGAAGACATTTTACACAGAACAGCAACAGAAGAATGCCAACATCTGTTTTGTTGACATTTTTCCACTCTTTTCCTCCAGCTGTTGCTGCTCTCCATCCCTCCAAGTCTGTGCATTACCTCTTGTATGATATTATCACCGATAAAGACTTTGGGGCAGTAATACAGATATTGCAGTTTCTCTAAAAGTATAAAAGGTAGCTGAAAAATTGAAATGGAATGATATCAAAAACATACGGAGCCCCTCTGGTGACATGGTAAAAAATAATTAAATTGTGGCCACAATATAGCTGTAACATGCGCACGAAATACTAATTCACAAGATACTAATTTGTGTCCACGAATTAGGTACATTAGCGCACAAAATACTAAAAATTAATATCATTCCTGGACAGCTGGGTATGCAAATCGAGCGCACCTTCTCTACAACCTGCAATAATCTGTGTACAGCCCCGTAGTTTTTGACTATGGTGTTTTTTTATTTAAAAAAAGACCAGTAAACCATTCAAGTTTGTACTAAATGTTGATGTCCTGTCTCTCTTATATTCTATACATCTTTACACTTGAACATTTCTAATGACACCTCCCATAGTTATTTTACACCTCACTCTCTAGTGTTATAAATGTGCTGTGATTTGTTATGAAAGACACAGTTCTTTATCAAACATTGGATTGTTTTAATCTCTTCCACAAAAACAAAAACGGGCTCAGGAAACATACGGAGCATTGATGATACACTATACCGTAGCCCACTTGGTTTTCTTGCCTAATTGATCATAACATTAGATTTATGGTATCATTGCTAGTCAGTGTCGTTGCTGCTCAGTGTGCTATTGTCCTTGTTAGAGATGGATACATTTTTTGTGTTACCATTTAGGTGATGCCAATAAGAGGTCAGTTTTTTTTGTTAGAACTTCACCCTAAAGCAAAATACCAAACACATGTAACAACCAAACTGTTATTAATGACTTTTGAAGCCTTTACAGTTTGAAAAATTTAATATGAATTTAAGGATAATAACTCTAGCACAAACATGTTTTTGAGGAATAGCTGGTAAATGAAATGATAAAAACTTTTCATTACAAAGATATTGTCAGAAAACCACCTCACAGGGTCATTTTTGATCCACTGATGCATCTAAGGGTTAAAGAGAGACTTAAAGATATAACACTTTGCTGGATGTTGGGTATTTTTGACGTCATATTTATAATCAGTAAAAGCAAAACTCATTTTGTCATTTTAGAAGATGTGGCCCTGTTCATCAGGCTTTTGTCCAAATTAATTCACATCAGACTACAAGAAAACTGATTTTCAGATTAAATATACAACCTGTATAGATTATAGTTCAGACTGGAAATTCAGATTATGTTTAATATTTTAGACTCTGTAGCAGTTGATCTGAGTATGGTACTTCTTTTAAGTATACTGTAATAAATGACTGTAAAAATACAGTTAAAAACTGTAAAAGCTGATGTTTTGTTGTTTGATTTTGAGCTCATAAAGCACTATGTAGACCGTTGACTTGATTTAGGAAGCTAACAGTGTTATTGATAACTTTAAACTTATGCCATAAATAAAATTAATCCATAAAAATGTGACTTGCCCTACCCTTTGTCTTTTATGATTTTTTGATATTTTCCATGCTATATTCATTTTAAAATGTTAAACAGAGTTGGAAGATCTCAATTTTGGATAATAAAGCTTAAAGATACATTATTATTTATAACAAAAGTAATAATAAATAAAAATTCTATGAAAATTAACCAATGAAAATCAGACATTGCTTTTGAACTGTGGTTCAACAGAATTATTTTAAAAAGTAAACTCATGAAACAGGCCTGGACAAAAATGATGGTACCCTTAACTTAATATTTTGTTGCACAACCTTTTGACGCAACCACTGCAATCAAACCATTTGTGTAACTGTCAGTGAGACTTCTGCACCTCTCAGCAGGTATTCTGGTCCACTCCTCATCAGCAGACTGCTCCAGTTGTCTCAGGTTTGAAGGTTCCTTCTCCAGACGCCATGTTTCAGCTCCTTCCACAGATGTTCAATAGGATTTAGATCAGGGCTCATAGAGGCCACTTCAGAATAGTCCAATGTTTTCCTCTTAGCCATTCTTGGCTGTTTCGAGTTGTGTGTTTTGGATCATTATCCTGTTTCAAGACCCATGACCTGCAACTGAGACCAAGCTTTCTGACACTGGGCAGCACATTTCTCTCTAGAATACCTTGATAGTCATGAGATTTCATTGTACCTGCACAGATTCCAGACACCCTGTACCAGATGCAGCAAAGCAGCCCCAGAACATAACAGAACCTCCTCCATGTTCCACAGTAGGGACACTGTTCTTTTCTTCATCTGCTTCATTTCTGCATCTGTGAACATAGAGCTGATGTGCCAAAAAGTTCCAGTTTTGTCTCGTCTGTCCATAGGACATTCTCCCAGAAGCTTTGTGGCTTGTCAACATGCAGTTTGGCAAATTCCAGTCTGGCTTTTTTATGATTTGCTTTCAACAATGGTGTCCTCCTTGGTCGTCTCCCATGAAGTCCACTTTGGCTCAAACAATGACGGATGGTGCGATCTGACACTGATGCACCTTGACCTTAGAGTTAACCTTTAATGTCTTTACAGGTTGTTCTGGGCTCTTTTGTTTCCATTCCTATTATCCGTCTCTTCCATTTGTCATCAGTTTTCCTCCTGCTGCCACGTCCAGGGAGGTTGGCTACAGTCCCATGGATCTTACATTTCTGAATAATATGTGCAACTGTAGTCACAGGAACATCAAGCTGCTTGGACATGGTCTTATAGCCTTTACCTTTAACATGCTGGTCTATCATTTTCTTTCTAATCTCCTGAGACAACTCTCTCCTTGGCTTCCTCTGGTCCATGTTTAGTGTGGTTCACACCATGTCACCAAACAGCACAGTGACTACTGTAACCCTATAAATAGGCCGACTGACTGATGACAAGATTGGAGACACCTGTGATGCTAATTAGAGGACACACCTTGATTGAACATGTCCCTATGCTCACATTATTCTCAGTCTATTCTTGGGGTACCAGCATTTTTGTCCAGACCTGTTTCATGAGTTTATTTTTTTAAATAATTCTGTTGAACCACAGTTCAAAAGCAATGTCTGATTTTCATTGGTTAATTTTCATAGAATTTTTATTTATTATTACTTTTGTCAGATTCAAATTATTTCTGTGACCATTGTGGGTTTTTCTTTCATTAACCGAGGGGTACCACCTATTTTGTCCACGTGTGCAGTATTAAACAGCAAACCTCATATTCTACTATACAGAATTATAGTCAACAATCAATGAATTACAATAGCAGCACTGTAAAACTACTGTGAAATACCAGGTAGCAATTTAACAGTTATAGTGGGACCTTCAAAAATACTTTGTGGGGCTACAGATACGATTAGTTAGACAAGAGGGACATCTAGTGGTGCAGTTTGTTTAACACAGCAGCTCTGAAATGAAGTCAGCTATGCTTTCAGTAGCATTATGGGCTGGTTTATGTCAAGTTAAACTGGTTTCTTTTCCTACTTTCTACTGAATTTTTAAAGGTATAAACAAACCATAGAAATACTCCGCATGTTCTAAATTAATCCCACATTTCCCTCATCTTCTATCTGCTTTTAAAGGCCTGAGATGACCTCTAGTGACGCTTAAGTCATCGCTCAGAAACAGAGAATTATATCATTCTAGGAAGGTTTGAGCCACAGAAACTTTCAACAGCACAAAAAATAATTTTGCAAGGGATGTATGTGTTTTAACATAGATTTTTTATTAGTTTAAATAGGTGTTAAGTAGTTTTATAATTTTTTTTAGCAATTTTATATAGGTTTCTATTAGTTTTAAATAGATTGTTGTTAGCTTTATATAGGTTTTTAGTAGTTTATATAGGTCGTTGTTAGTTTTATATGGGTTTTTATTACATTTAAATATATTTTGTTAGTTTTTTAGAGATTTCTATTAGTTTTAAATGTTTTATTCATTTTAAGTAGGTTTTGTTAGTTTTAAATGTTTTTTATTTTCTTTAGGTGAAAAGGCCACTATTTATCTCATCTTTTATTTGATTATTGATTTTAAACAGGTTTTTATTAGTTGTATCTCATTTTCATCAGTTTTATATAGGTTTTTATTAGTTATAAATAGGTTTATGCTAATATTATATATGTATTTCATTTTTGTTTCTTTAGGTCAATACGCTGCTGTTTATATCATCATTTTGATTCTTATTGCTGTTTTTACTGGGGCCGTGCCTAAGTTCCTCATGTCCCATGCTGCGAATGACAATGAAGTATCATATTTGTTAGAAAAAAGCCTCTGAGAAAATGTAGACTTAGAAAAATACTCACTCTGGATGTTCTGCTTCCAGAGTCCAGAGAGTGCAGCTCCAGTGTTGAAGCCTCTGTCTGTGAGCTTCATTCATGTTCTGGATCCGTTAGTTGTGGATCCGTTAGTTGTGGATCCGTTAGTTGTGGATCTGTTAGTTGTGGATCTGTTAGTTCTGGATCCGTTAGTTGTTGATCTGTTAGTTCTGGATCCGTTAGTTGTTGATCTGTTAGTTCTGGATCCGTTAGTTCTGGATCCGTTAGTTGTTGATCCGTTAGTTGTTGATCTGTTAGTTCTGGATCCGTTAGTTGTGGATCCGTTAGTTGTTGATCTGTTAGTTCTGGATCCGTTAGTTCTGGATCCGTTAGTTGTGGATCCGTTAGTTGTGGATCTGTTCGGGCCTCTGGGTGGGGAAACGCTTCCATGGACTCCTCACTACAGCTGGCTTCAGAACCCACCTGTCTACCATCTTGGATGATGAGCCTGGAGCTCCTGACCAGATCTGAAGCCTTCTTTCTTCCCCCCGCCTACTGCTGCACCTGATTGGACCTTCACCAGTTCCCTCCACCAATCAGACTGCAGCGATCACCACACCTGGAGTTTAAATCCTGTGGTTTAACATGAGCAGCCAGCCTGTTGTCTTTGAGTGTCATGTCCAGATATAACTTCTGTTATCACTTTGTTTAACTGTGTAGATGCTACTTGTGTTTTCTGTGTTTTGAAGCACAACAAATGTGTGAAGTACTTTTATCAGTCACATGGCTGTTGCTATTGTGTCTCTAAGTTTGGTTACAGAGATTAGTTTTGCTGTTTTGTTTTAGTCCATTTTTACAACTCTGTTAGCCTTCATTTTGTTTAGTTTTTTGGTTCTTTGAATTTTTCTTTGTATTATCATCAGCTTTTCTTTTGCTAATTATATCACTAATCAATAAACTGCTTCACCTAGCCAAGACCTTCTGGATTTTTGTCATGTTCGCAGCTGTAACAACAGTAGATTGAGCATATATCAGCCTGCTTCTAGTCCACAAACAGCACAGAGAGCCAGTGACTCAGTTTCTGATTTTAGGTGACATATGAACACAGATCTGAAAGGAAGTTTAGTTTGTCGCTTCTGACTGTTTGGAGGAGTTTTTCCTCTGAGTTTATTAAATACTTGCAGCATCAGGATCCATATGAGCATCTCCAGAACAAAAGAGCTGTTTACATTTACACATAAGACACAGCAGTAAATTGTTAATTAGTCATAATTATGAATGAGTCATGGTTTATCAGCTGCACTTAACAACATTTTCTAAAGGTTTTATCCTGAGCTGAATGTTTTTTATAGATTTACTCTAAAAGTCTTATATATGTATTGAAGTCAGAATATTTTTCTGTCATATCAAGTTTTGCTATGAGGTGGATTTTACCATTTCATGGCAGGATAAAGACTGTGACTTCTCTCATCATTAAGCTAAAATCTACACAATCACTAAACCAGGAACGATGAGAACACATTTTATTGTAGTATGTTTGGCTGTAATAAGGTGAAATATCATCACACATGGACAGAATTTCCTAGATTAAAATCAGAAATAAACTGTATGTTTTACCTAGAAGTGGTTTTTCCCCCAATCAAATACATTAAAGCATCTTTTCTGTATTATTCTGTGCATGTGAGATCATTATCAACATTTACATAGTTTTCACCTGTTCTCTGTTCTTCAACAGCATAAAACAACACCTAAAATGCAGTTTTTGTGCCACTCCACAGTTTCTTACTGGCTGTGCTCAGAGCTGCAGCTCGACCAGTCATCTTTTAACACTGAGTTTGCTCTGAACTGCAGCTTCTGGTCGATCACAGGTCCTGCAGTGTTTCCTGCTGACATAAACCGACCTGCAGGTGGCGCCATTGGATTTGGAAACGGTCTGCCTTTATGGCTGCAGTAAATACAACTGATTGGGTGGAGAAAGTGTTGGCAGAGGCTCAGCTCAGTGGGTCATATGGCCTCCAGTCTGACTTTAGTTCATAAACATTCATGTTCATTGATAAGCTTATTGGAGGAATTCATCAGAGGAGATTAATTCTTTGACAAAAAAAAGTCAGGTTCATTTCTTTTTCATCATAATCATCATAATTTTTAATCATACAACAATGCTGTTTTTTATAGTTTAGATTTCATTATGTGATAAGAAAATATTATTTCTATGCAAAATAAATTAAACTGCGTCATCCTCCTAATTTCTTACACACATGCGTAATTAATTGTACACTTTGTTCTGTTTTTGGGATATTTATTGCGTAATTGTAGCTATTAATCTGCACATTTAGCCACTTAAATAAATAACTTACTTTGTTTAATTTATTTAATATTTTATCTCATACCTGGATTTAATGAGGAACGATTAATAAATACACAAACTTTAGGATGTCGATTAACTGAATTTGGAGATTTGGTTCGTTTTAAAAATATAAAAACTCATAACTAAAGGTAAATATTTCATTCCTCCTTCGTAGTTTCTCTTTTCAGCTTTGGTATTTACAGTCTGCTTTTACAGTGTGTGTGCAGTAATTAATATGAGGCTGGTTAATTCAGAGTAAGAACAAAACATACTGACCCCCTGTCTATCTCTGTCCAGCCTTTAAAAATATTTTAAATAAGAAAAATAAATACATTCTGGAGTTAATGGACAGTTTTTCAAAGAAACATGTTAGTATTTTATGAAGTCCTTTATGCGCAATGGGACGTTTCCTTCGAGTTCACGCATCAACGTGCGTAATGTCAGAAAAACTATACCACCAAATGTTATTGGATAATATTTTTTATTTCGACCATCTAGAATAATTAAGCTCGCAAGAATAGCCATAAACGACAGATACAATCATTAAATTAATGTTTGTGCTTTAAAATAAATCCAACGTCTCTCCATCTGCTCTGACTGTAGCTTCTCTAATATCATAATTATTTTTATTATCTGCATTTACGCTCTTGGAATTATGATTTGTACTTTTTTCCTTCAAAAAGTGTCCAAACAAGAATTTTACCTTCAAGGTGACCTGAATATTTCACACCTTCACAGTTTCCAGCCAAATGCATCCAGGTGCGTTTTGGTGCGTCTTTTACGCATTCTCAGCTTTTACGCACGGACTTTACGTCCCTAAATCAGTCAAAAAATGACCAGTATTTATGGGTTTCCACCGTTTTCTTTAAAATAACATTTATTTTCAGCATATTCATACAATGTGACAGCACAGCTTGTAACATTTGAAGAGGAACTGACTTGATCCAGCACGTTGTCACAAAATATTGGAGCTGACTAACGGATAAATGAAAAGTCAAATATAGCATAGCATTTCATATTACCAAATGCAATATATAATACAGGCAAGTTGGAAACAAACTAAAAAAGAGTGAGATAACTGGAAAAAATATATAAGGAAAAAAAATGAATGGCATTTACACAGCATTAGTTCAACTTTTACAGCAGGGAATGAGGTTAACATCCTTAGAAGCTACATGTTATATTTAATAACTTAAATTTTTCTGTGTTTAATATCCCGTGTGTGTGTGTGAGAGAGAGAAGAAAATGCATTTACCAACCAGCTGTAAAATCTGAAGGGCTTTCAACAGCCAAAACCCTCTGATAAATAATTTCTTCGGTACAGATTTGACATAGAAATCTGTAATAAAATCATGTGTGTAGCTTTTATCTTTTTGTCTGGGTTTAATTTTTTTTATTTTCCAGACTGATCGTGATTTATTTTTGGATTCTATAAATAAATTTCGGTTATTTCACTGATACATGGGGGATGTCATCCAAACTTTTTTGTAGCCTAACATATAAAATTATTTTTGAAAATTACACATCAGTGAGTTTAGTTTTTTTCCCCTCTCAGACCATTTGACTACAAGCCAGATAATCCTATTATGCACAGCAGCTTGTAGCCAAAACACGTCACAGATTTTCAACACTTGTGGCTACAAATACAGCGGAATGTGTCTCTGAGCGCAGCCGGGCCGCCTCACTGTTTGTCCGGCGTGTTGTTCACCAGAGGCCCGTACAGGCCGCTGGCGTAGCCCTGCTCCTTGTGTAACATCGTCCTGTCCCGTATCAGGTCGCTAAACGCGTAGTCCATCGGGGGTCTGACGCCCAGGGTGGGCATCAGGCCGGTGGTGGAGTAGGGCGTCATGAAAGCCAGTCCCCGGCTGTGCGCTGAGTAGGCCAGCCGCAGCGGGTTCAGTCCCAGGTGGGTGCCCAGGGGGTAGGTGCTGGGGTCTGCGCCGAAGTGCGGGGCGTATGGCTGCAGGGGAGAGAACGCAGAGCGGTTACTCAGCGTCATGGCTCCGGGCAGCATGGGCCTGGTCGGGGCAGTGGTGGTGGCGGAGGACGGAGGAGGCTGCTGCGCGTTTTGGAGCATCCTCTCTGCCGTCCACGTCTCCTCGGGCCCGGCCTTGTTGGCGCCCTGAGCGCCGCTGTTGTTGAGGATCTGCTCGATGGCCTGAACCACGTCTTTCCCGCAGCCCTGCAGGACGAGCTCCAGCACGCTGCGCTTGTGGCTCGGAAACACTCGGGTCAGGATGTCGATGGCGTTCATGTGGCGGGAGGCCGCGGAGGAAGGAGACGGCTCCTGCTCGTCTTTGTCGGTCTCGGAGCCGGAGTCCGAGCCGAGGGAGCTGACGGAGCCGGGAGTCTCCTCTCCGTCCTTTAACGGCTTCGACACCGGAGAGCTGATGAACGACTCGCTGTCTCCGTTCTCCGAGCCCGAGCCTCCGTGCCGGCCGTCCGGGGAGGAGATGCCCGGAGCTGAGTCACTCTCGGTGGACGCCGGTTTCCCCGCGGACTGCTGCGGGGTGGCGGAGCCGGACAGCTGGCTCTTTGGAAACAGCTCGTACTTCTGGATGCTCGAATCTGCGGAAACAAACAGAACAACACGGTGTGAGAAGAGAGACGCAATATGACACAACATGAATGTTACAGGAAACCACAGGTGATAAATGAAGCAGAGGGATAGATTTATGGAAAAGGAAATAAACTGACGCTATTTTAGAGGCATTTAAAGAGCAGTGTTGACAATTCTACACCAATATCTGAACCCTCAACAACTGCGTCCAAATGTAAAATACATTTTTACAGCTAAACGTCATTTTATTAGCAGCTGTGGTGTTTAGCAGCGTCATTATCTGGGCCTGACGGATCAAAAAAGGCTAAATGAACCGAATCATGAGTGTAATCTGTTAAGACACCACATTTTAATAAACTTCAACATCTCGCCCACGGTGCTGCAGACTGAACAGACTGTGTTTCATTAACAGTTAAATCCTGAATGGCTGGAACACCTGATGGCTGCTGCTCGGCTCACCTGAGTTGCTCTCGCTGTTGACGGAACCGAACACCTCGTAGTTGGGACGCGGCGGGATGATGCCGTTGGCGGCGGCCAGGGCCAGCCCCTCCGCGGTGCCGTACAGCAGCTGCAGCTCCCGGGCTTCGTTCTCCTCCTGCGCCTGCTGCCGCCTCAGCGCCACCTGGGCGGCCATCACCCGCTGCCTCTCCGCGATCAGGGTGCACTTTGCGCACATACAGTCCTTCCAGCGGCAGTAGCGCTTGTGGCCCTTCAGCGCGGACACCACGCCGTGGTTCCTGCAGCGCGCACACTTGGGAGTGCGCGGGTACTTGTCCGCGGCGCGCAGGATGAGCGGAGGGCCGCGCAGCAGGTTCCCGGCCATGGACACCGGGATGGAGGCCGCCGCGGCCGCTGCTGCCGCTCCGGGGTGGACTTGAGAGGCCGAGGAGACGGTGGGGAGCTCCGGTCTCAGATCCATTTCCGTGTTCTTCACTGACAGAACTAAAACTTTACAGAAGAAAACGACGTTGAACGAACGATCTGTTTCGGTGGAACTGCTGCTGAGCTGATCACATCTGCTCCGCGGGGCTCAACATCTCTGGGCTGCAGCTGAAGTCACTTAATTCTATTCATAAAAAACGGATCGACACTGTCCCAGAAGTGGTGAGCAGCACAAACCAAAGTGTGACTAGAAGCAGACGACTTTAAATCCGAGCACAGCGATCATTCCTCCCCGAGATGAGGCGAGTCTGTCCGGGAGGAGCTGAGCTGTTCCCGCCGCAGCCTGAGACACTAACTTCCTCCAGAGATTGTCAGTGATACAGATCCTCTCTCCTCTCTCTATTGTTGCTCCTACGTTTTCATTAGACAAATTTGACAACAATGTGGCGTCTGTCATTGGCCAAAGGGGGAAGGCGCAATCTGATTGGCTTGCCTCTTTTTTCAACTGTGTCCACCTGAGTTCTTTTTTTTCCAAATATCAAGTGTTAAGAATGTGAAGGGAGTTCCCGGAAAGCTCAAATCGATGCTGTGTATTTCACAAAAAAGAGTTTTATAGATTTAAAACAATAGAACGTCTAATTGCATTTAAACAGGAGCACAAGCTATGAAATAATAACCCTGAAATGAAGCAGCATTTTCATCCCTTCCAAGAGCTTTCTGTGTGTTTCAAGAAGTATTCGGTCTCATTTATGCTCCAAATTCCAGATTATTTAAAGTTAAAGATGCTGCCTGACTGTTGTCTCCTCTGGAAGGTAAGTATCTTTGATTTTCTTGGTTCAGGAAGATTTGGCATGTGAGGAAAAAAAAGCTCTGGATTATCGACTGCAGCGGATGAATGTGTGGATTTTAGTGAAGGGAGGATTCAGGGTTCAGCGCCAACAGGGAAAGCAGGGAGTGTTCAGATCTCTGCTGCTGCCTGCAACGAAAACCCTCTGAATATCTGCTTCATGAGATCAATTCAAGAAAAAATTCTGTTCAAACAAATACAGCATTTATTTACAGACTAGCCTGCAGACAGGAGTCAATTAATTCGGTTGTGTTTTATTGTTTGGGATTAAATGCGCCTGACACCAGTTTTTCTGCATTGTTTTTATTTTATTTTTCGTTCAAAACTGTAAACATAACTCGAAGTTAAATGATTAAATGATTCATTATTATTTACTCGCTTTGTAATTTCTGCTGTTGTTTAAAGGAATGTTTTTAAAACATAATTTTTTATGCATCGAATTTACTCATTTTACAGCTTATTATAGTAAAACATTTCGTTGTTTTTCTAAAATATAAATTTCTATTTATCCTAATTTTTGGTTATGAAAGACACTTTAAATTTCTACTTATTGTTATATATTGTTACACCGTTAACATTGTCATTTATTTGCACATTAATGTTATTTATTATTAGCCCAAAATGCATTAATTATATTTAGATTAGCGTATACAGATGGATTAATAAAGACTTTTTTATTTAGTCTTTAAATGAATTGCTACCAAAGATAATCGTCACATTGAGTGTAATATAATTAAAATAGACAGAAAAATAGCAAATATAATTACATTCATTCCTTTAAATAATACATACACATATTTTTGTTAAATTGTGTCGACATAAACATTAATTAATTGTATTTGTAATGATTTTAAAGCATTTCAAGTTCATGTGAGACTAAAGAAAAGGTTTATTGTTTCCTGTTTTCTCCTTATCCTCACTCTTTTTTCTGCTTTATGTGAAATATTTTAAAAATCACAACTAACTCCTTATTTCCCCCTCTTTCTAATAACCTCTCTAACATCACTGACTGCTGTGTTTTCCTCTCATCCACTGACAAACACTTTCAGAGTCTTAAGAAGTCCACGACGCGCAGAGCGACAAAAGGGCAGCGCGCACTGAGCCACCTGCTTCCTCACCTGTTCACTCAGCACATAATTCATGCAGCTATTGGAATTCAAATTAAGGAAAAATGTTGTTGTCTTTTTTTAAAAATCAACAATTGTCAGCACCTTGGAGGATGACAACAGTCTGAGTGATCAACAACAAGTCGGAGCTGAGAGAAATGGCTGCCTCTCCCCTCCCAGACTCACTGTTTACTTTCTGAATCACTGTAAGCAAATGCCATCTGTTTCCCTCTCCGCTGTCATCTGCACCTTAATTACCTAGCCAACAGGCTAATAGAGACGATATTAAAACTACATCTTTTTGACATTCAAAGTAATTATCTGCAGGGCTACGATCTCCCGTCCTGCAGGCTATAAAGTGATAGTTGCAAACAGCAGAGGAGGCCCTGAGCGCTCAGACGAGAGATTCCAGGCCACCTCGGGATGACTGATTTAAATTTATCTATATATTTATTTATATATGTGTATAAACCAGGCTGTGGAAACAAAGCTCAAAGTTTCCCATCGGCTCCTCTCATTACGTACCGTCCCTACTGCTGCTGGCAGAATTTAGGGGACAGCATTTGAACTTGACACGTGTTTATTGAGCTGCATTTGTCCATACAGAGAGCTTCCGCGCTCTTCAATATGAGTGAATTCATTGTAAAGACCCAAATCATCTGGTTAAATTTACGCACCATATTTTGGCTCGTTTCGGTTCTGCTGAGCCAAACGGAAAGTTCTTGAGAAATATGCTTTTATGATGAGGATTAAGTTCACTATTATTCCCGCCGGCCCAATTAAAAATGCCCCCCGCGCAATTAAAAGTGACTGTGAGCACTTAGAAAATCCAACATTCTTTAACCACTTCATTAGGCCGATGCATCAAAAAAACGAGGCTTGCTTTCATTTCTTTGAGCGACTACGGACGAGTGGGTTTTTAACACCCTTTTAAGATGCCAACAAAGGCCATGCTTGACCCGACATATGTAGCAGCATGTTTCCGCTGCCCCCCGCACCCCGGCGCGGCTTTCTCCGAGCGGCCTCTCCCACTGCCGCCGCCCCGCCTGCAGCCCGCCCGGGCCCGGATCCCCTCCCCGCGCTCTCCCGCTGCAGCAGCCGGGGCTCCGTCACACAGCGGAGGTTAGAGTAGCACTTAGACAAGGGGACGCACGGGGGTTTCACACAAGTATTTACACGCTTGACGGGCGCAGCAGACAAAAGGCTGTTAACCTGCCGCTTCACAGCAGCTCCGCCGCGCCGCGCCGCACCGCACCGCACCGCACCGCACCGCACCGCACCGGGGACGCGGACCGGGCTGAACGCATTCCTTTAAAGGCGGAGGGAGTCTGGGAGCAGCGGGCCACGGTGTTTGGGAGTTTATAACCCGCACTTCACGCTCATAGACAACAGTAACACGCAGGTTCATGACGTGAAAGCCAGCGTGGAAGATTCTGCAAAGAATGACGTTTATGTTTGAACCAAATACCTGTTAATGACGTAAAGCTGTGATCACCTGAGGGATGTCATTTTCCACTTAACCTTCGTGTCGTCCTGCGGTTTAAAGTTTGAAAATGTGGAAAAATATATATATTTTCACAGTGAAACTTCTGATGTCCACATTTTCAACATTTTTGGGAAATCTTTGAACGTTTTTGGGTGGAAAAAAAGAAATGTTAAAAATGTTTCTTTAAGAACATTCACATAAAAACTCAACCAAAATCCAATGAATTTCGCTGGAATTTTCTTGCCAAATTTGGGGGATTTAACAAAAATAAAATAAAACTTTGAAGGGAAACTTTTAAGGAATTATTGGAATTTTCTTCCTGAAGGTTTTGCAAATTTTCAGAAATTTGGGGAATTTTTTTGCAGAATTTTTGCTTTTTTTTTCAGACAAGGAAACAATAGTTTTTGCTGCCTGTAAATGAAGACAACAGGAAGGTTACGCTACACAAGAGGTCATATTCATCCGACTGCATGGAAACACTCTTTATCACATCACACACAAATCTGTGTCATTTAAGCTGCAAACATTATCATGATGTGTTAATAATAATGTTGGTAAAATTCAATATTCTGTGTTGGTTGTTTCAAAACTGACTTCAAGTTGAGGTAACTTAATAAAATTGGCTTTTTTCCTTCAACTTGAGCTCCAGATTTCAATCCCCTCCCCTGAAAATGTCTGGATCATTTCAGAAAACTGTAGGTGGAGCAAACACAATACAAGGTAAGTACCAATTCTTTTATAATTAAATTCTACTAAAATAACTAAAGTTGGGAATATTTTCAATCATAGTATGAAGTCTTGAGTCTATTTCCAAACTTGATTCATGCATTCTGAAACTAAAGTTGCTCAATGAAGGGGAGGAGCTATAAGAGGAACTAATTGAACCAGCTTAATTATTTTACCAGCTGTCAACTTAAAAACACAAAACTAGGTATGAGACACTTTAAAAAAAATCTTTTTAAACAATTTTGAAAAAAAACCAATTGGAACTAAAACTTGTGTTTATTCTACCAATAATTAAATAAGTAGTGATTGTAAAGGAAAAGCGGATTAATTGAACTAATCATAGTTTGTTGGTTTAACATAATTACAAAAGAAGATGTCATGACTCAAAAAGATTGATGTGAAATGTGCATTTTTTGTTTGTTTCTGAATCCAAGAGTGTCCAATATGCTATTTAAGTAAAACCAGCAAGAAACATCCAGAAACTATTTTTTCATTCAGAAGCAGCATTTTATTTACGTTCTTGTTTAGATGGAGTTCATTTTGCAGACTTTTGCTGATGTGTATCTCTGAATATCCATCATCTAGGCTACTATATAAACACATTAGTAAAGAAACTAGCTGTCAGAAAAATTGTAATGGCATAAAAAGCACAATGTTTTTCCTTTTAAATGTACAAAGTGCAATAAGGCACACACTACAAAACAGCATAAAAATCAGCTTAACTATTGTATTAATCTTTTTGAGTTATGACAATTTCTAATAAAATTAAGTCCAACCAATAACCTCCATGAAATTAGAGGAATAATCTTTTCCTCTACAATTAAAGGTATTTGTAATTACAACTTTCCTAACAATTGTTGTGTTATTATTAATATTACTGTTATGATTAGTAACCCGTTAAACCAAATGATAAGAGTTGATGCAAACACATTCCGGTTTTACAAAGATAGTTGACGGCTACTTGAACAAGAAACATGTGAGTCAAACTGTGTTGGACTGAGCAGATTTGTTCTAAAAACGTTTATCACTCTAACTTACTAGTCTGCTACACTAAACTAAAGAGCAGGGTGCTTAAAACCACTGCTAAATGTGACCAGCATCAGCTGCATGCAGCAGAACATCATATTCCAGCAACTGAATTAGCAGGCGAAGCCTAAACTCAGTACAGGAGTCCACTGAAAACGTTCCCAAATTCATCACTCTGGTAGAATTTATTTATAGAAGACATGATATTCACCTTTAATTGTTCTTTGTATTAAAGCTGTTCAGTCTGCAAAACTAAAAAATAAATAGCATTTCAGGCCAATTTAATTTAGTTAGCTCAACATAAATGTCAATAGAAACAAACACACGATTTTGAGTTTGAATGTCACACAGTATTAAGTTGATGCAACATTATTAAATCGAGATGACTCATTGGAATAGTGTTTGCATGTATAGAGGACATGATACTCACCTTTAACTGTCCTTTCTACTATAATTGTTCTCTGCAAATTAAATAAACAAACAGATTATCAAGCCAATTTAATTTAGTTAGCTTAAGTCTTGCTATAATTCAACAAACGCATGAAGTTGTGCTTAAATTACACACAATATGAAACTGAGGCAACAATAGTATGTCAGGAAAAGTCACTGAATTCACGGGAAACACAATACTCACCTTTAACTGTCCTTTGTTCAGCCTAAAACTAACAACAACAAAAAATAGGCTATCAAGCCAATTTAATTAAGTTAGCTCAACTTACACACAATATGAAGTTGATGCAACATTGCTATGTCAAGACAACTCATTGAAATAATGTTTGCATTTATAGAAAATATGACAACTGTCCTTTGTGTAATATTTGCGCAGTCTACAATAAAAGGTTATCAAGCCAATTTAATTAAGTTAGCTCAACTTAAAACTGGTCATAAATCAACAAATGCATGAATTTGAGTTTAAATTACAGACATTATTGTGTCAATAAACTCATTTATCCAATCATTTATACAAGACTTGATACTCACCTGCATTGTCCTTGGCATAGTATTTATTTAGTCTACAAAAATGTTAAAAAACAAACAAACAAACAAACAAAAAGGTTATCAAGTCAATTTAATTAAGTTAGCTCAACTTAAAACTGGTCATAAATCAACAAATGCATGAATTTGAGTTTAAATTACAGACATTATTGTGTCAATAAACTCATTTATCCAATCATTTATACAAGATTTGATACTCACCTGCATTGTCCTTGGCATAGTATTTATTTAGTCTACAAAAATGTTAAAAAACAAACAAACAAACAAAGAAAAAGGTTATCAAGTCAATTTAATTAAGTTAGCTCAACTTAAATCTGGTTGGAAATCAACAAATGCAAAATTTCAATTTAAATTCCACACAATGTTAAGTTGATGTAACATTGTTATGTAAAAACAGCACATTAAATAAAAATCTGTTTACCTTGCAGCCATGCATTACCAGGAAGTAGGTGTAAAAAATATTCATTACTATAAACAGCATTTTAGGAGTGTTTTATTATTATGATAGACATGATTTTGGATATTTCTTTAAAGATCCATCATCTGGGCAAATGCAGGTGAGTAAAAAAAAAAACCCACAATATTTCCCTATTTGCAACATGCAGCACTGCAGGAGATTAAACTGCAAAAACACTGAGCAAACATTTAAAGAAGAAACGCTGGGATTGGTGTATTTGCCTGCAGCAAGTCACAGGCAAACATATAGGGCTAAATTTTCCTCAGGATTGGCTGCTGGAGGAGCCTCTTGAGCTGCAGAGGCAGCAGAGGTCTCTGAGCATCACTTCAGCCGCTAGAATAACACTTCTTAGTAAATGGGGACAACCCTGCAGTGGGTATGAATATTTCAGAGATCTGAAGGGTCCCTGTCTGCCAAAGCTGCTGGACGGCGCTCAGGCAATGCAATACAATACAACACACACACACACACACACACACACACACACACACACCACACACACACACACACACACACACACACACACACACACACACACACACACACACACACACACACACACACACACACACACACGAAATACGTTTTTGTGCCCCTGAGGTGGGCTGGCAGGGATTATCTTTGTTTAATGAATGGGCTACAAGTATTCATCAACACGGCGAGATTATTGCGCAGCCTATAGTGGCTATAACTCCACACTGTGTGTGTGTGTGTGTGTGTGTGTGTGCATAGAACAACACACTACACACTGCAGCCAATTAAAATGCACTCTCCCCTGCTCGATCCCTCCACATCTGCCTCCTTTTCGAAGGCGCAGAAAGGAAGGGAAGCCCTGAATAGGTGCTCATTGAGATCACAGATGGAGTATGGCTTTCTTTTTGCAAGAAATTTGAGAAACACCATTGTCCCCAATCAAAACTCAATGTGTTCGCCTACAATGGAGCCGGCTTTGAGCTGCGCCGCTTCAATTGGCCTTGTTTTTGAAACTTGAAGTGTTGGGCACAAAGACTTGGCCCTCCTAGATGTCACCACCGCCTCCAGTGCTCAGAAAGAAGGTTAAAAAAAAAAAAAAAACAATTAATATGAAGCTGTAATTACTCCCCTTCACGCCACTGCACCCATTCAGGACCCCACCGGCCCGTTTACTGCTTTCATCCCAGTAGCTCAGGTTTAATGGAGGAATCAGGCCTCAGCAGATCTGGACTAGAAGAACATGAAGCTGCTGGAAATAAACTGAGCAGCGACGACACACAACAAGTTTAGACCGATTAATAACCAGGAGGACGCTTATGTAAGGAATTCAACTGTAATTAATAACTGTGGAATTTATATTTAGTCAAAAAACTGGGCCTGACTAGATAAAAGGCCTTTATTAATGCATTCACTGATATTAAATTCTACCTTTTTTTCCAATTAATGAACCTCTATATTATTATTATTATTATTATTATTATTATTATTATTATTATTATTATTATTAATAATAACAATAATAATAATAATAATAATAATAATAATAATAATAATAATAAATTTTATTTATACATTTTATTATGTTGATGGTTCGAAATAAAGACCCACTTTAAAGGTTGAGATATATATATATATATATATATATATATATATATATATATATATATATATATATATATATATATATATATATATATATATATATATATAAAAATAATGTAATGGCATTAAATTAGACTTGTGATGGTTATTTTCTCAATTAATCATTAGAAAACAGTGAGAAATGTTCACCTAAACCCAGTTTTTCATCTTCTAATATGTTGTTCTGTCTGTGAACGTAAAGAATTTCCTGCATTTCTGGGTCTCGTTCTAAAACATTTAATATTTTGGGTTCTCAGTCAAACAGACCGACATGTTACAAGATGCCAGCTTAAGATGTAGAAGTTACGGCGCATTTCTCATGGTTTTCTGATGATTAACTGAGAAAACAACCTGCAGATTAATAAAAAATAATCAATAGCTGCTCTAATGTAAAGACATTACCTGCCACCAAATAGCTCAGAGCTCTAAAACCTGAAAATAAACCTAGAAAACCAAGAATGAATGTTTTTCACAGCTAATTTTAATAACCTTAAGGTGATCTTTTTTCTTCTTGCATTTTTAGGTTCTCACTGTTCTACTACTTCAAAAAGTTTTAGGTTCTAGTCTGTTGGTCAGACAGAACAACGTGTTTTAAGATGCCAGCTCGAGATTTCTCACTGTTCTCTGATGTTGATTAATTGAGAAAATAAGCCACGAAATAACACAGATCTCTACCTAAAATCTTAAAAAAACTTGTGGATCCAAACTAAAAATCAAGGAACACTGAATCTATTTCAAAGCTAGAGACACAAAAATTATGTATAAACTGTAAATATAAGAATTTGCAGCATTTCTGTGTCTGAACCAGTTAAAAAACCTCAATATTCAGAGGATACTTCCATACAAAGACCTACTTTATGTGATTCTGTTCTTCATTTTTGTTATTTTTCTGGTAGGTAACATGAAACTGGAGCTCCAAGAAGAAAATATTTTCTCAATTAATCATCAGAAAACAGTGAGAAAGTATCATCAAATCCCAAATTTGCATCTTCTTTTTTTGTGTCTCTAGCTGTCAAATACGTTCAATGTTTCTTGATTTTTAGTTCGGATCCACAGGTTAACTGAAGGTTTAAGAGGTTTGCGCCATTTAATGGCAGGTGATAGCATAAAGTCAGAGCAACAGTTGATTATTGTCATCCATCTGCAGGTTATTTTCTCATCAGAAAACAGTGAGAAATGCAGCATAACTTCTAAATCTCAAGCTGGCATTTAGGAACATGTTATAATACTAAATGTATAACAATCGAAGGATCAGAAATGCTGCACATTCTTACATTTACAGAGAGAGCGACATGTTAGAAGATGCAAATTTGGGCTTTGGTGAACATTTCTTACATTTTTCTGATGATTAAATTGAACATTTTAAGGAACTATTCCTAAAAATAACATTCTATGGCATCACTATGAAAACAAACTGTTTTGGTTCCAGCTATCACTGTTCTTTATCAACTATTAGTGAATAAAATCTTGAAGTAAAAATTGTAGAAAAAGCTCATGTCTCCAAATAAAATGGGATAATCTGCAGAGTTCATGGGGCTTCTCAAACTGACACTAGAAAAGAAGGCATAATTAAATTATGTATTTGCCAACTTGTTGAACACATTTTCTTGGTTATTTGTCGCTAAGTTGATTTAATTACGCTCAATTTCACCAAATAGCTGCTGGGTAAACTGAATTAAACTTTGCATAAGAAAAAGAAGCAGCTCTCTTGAAATGAATCTACAATTGAAAAGACTAAAAAAAGGATCCAAGCCTTTACTTTTTCAGAACTTAGACTCAGTTCAAAGCCATCTTTTAGCAGCAGGCTGGCTACATGGCTGGAGAAAGAAAAAGTGTTTTGTCTTTGGGGATAAAACACCCAAAGTCTTTCCATGCCTATTGTGTCATTAACAAACAGCAGAGACAGAGAGCCAGAGATGACCCTCCCTTTGTGCAAACCCAACAGTTTAAGCTGCACAGATTCTGTTTCTTTGGGCCCGCGTGTCTGAGAAAGTAAACTTGGGTTGACCTTCCAGGTTAGGCCAGTCTGGGATGCAGGCGAAGATCCTGCGATTCAAGGAGCCGCCGAGCTCAGAGATCTCAGCGGGTCGCACTTCAAAAGGAGGGAGGAGATCAGTTGTGTGGGGAATTCTGTTCCCTCGCAGTCTTCTGCATTCCTGACCCCGGCGGAGCTGGTTAAACATCACGGACGCTTTCCTCTTTTGTAGCCGGAGAATCAAGACAGAAACCTGATGTTGCCTTCAGTGAATGTGTGGCGGCAGAATAAGCTCATTACGACACCGATTCTTTCTGTTCCCTGGTGTCACATTCAAGAGGCGCTGCTCAGACAGACAGACACTGATTAAGACATCCAGCCACAGTCTGACTGAAATGACACAAAAACAGATAAACGATTTTAAAAAACTTGATGACACAGATAAATGTACTCATTTCTTCCCCAATACGCGGTAAAAAATAACAGCTTGGAGGCAGCAACGAGCCAACATTTTCATTACTGATCAATTCCACAAATATTTCCTGACTTAATTAGAAAAACAATGTTTAAGGTTTCTCAAAGGTGCATTTATTTTGAAAAACATTTACTGAACCAAGTGGGTCCACAAAGATCTATCTTGAAATTAGTTCCTGAAAGAGCCCATTTTTGCCAAAGTTCTGAGAAGCAACATTTTCGGGGCCTAAATTAATCGTGTTTTGATGCTTTTTTGGAGGCTCTTTAAAGAACTGTTGGCAGAAATGATTCTTTAATGGACTTCTTGCTGAAAGGCTCTTTGTGGAACCAAAAATGGTTCTTCTTCACTGCAAAGAAACGTTTGTGGTTCCAGGCAGCATTGTAGCGTATAGTATAAAGTCTGACTGAAATGGAACTAAAATTAGCAAAAAATACACTAATTGACTTCCACAGCAAAATGCATTAATTTCTTCACCAATGAAAAGTTAAAAAAAATAAATAAAATGTAGCTGGAGTGTCGTGGAAGAGCAACTGGCCAAGATTCTCATCACTAATCAGTTTTATGAACATTTCCATATGTAATTAGGTATGTATAATGTGGAAAAGGGGAAAAAAATAACTTTTACAATTTCTAAAATGTGCATTTATTTTGGAAAATGAACTACAAAGATCTATCTTGAAATTAGTTCCTTAACGAACCATTTTTGCTAAAGTTCTTAATTGTTCTTCGATGGCGTCACTGCAAAGAACCATTTTTGGTGCAGTGAACACCTTCCTTTTTTAAGTTACAAAGACCAAATGAATGCCAAATATTCTTTAAACTTCCATTTAAAGAATACTACCTTGCTTAATGAGATATATAATAAAGTTTTTAAAGGATAAAGGACAACTTCCACAATGTCTCAAACCAAAAAGGTCTAAACCTAAAGATGTTCATTTTTTTTTCCTGTCTCATGACAAAGAAAAGCAGCAAAATGTCGCATCTGAGGAGCTGAAAATGAGAAATGTTTGACACTTTTCCTTGAAAACTCACTGACAAAACATTTGCTGAGTGGTTTCTGTCAAATAACAGATGAAGGTGGTGGAGATGCACATTTCTGAGAAGAGTTTAAGAAAATACTTCAGATGAAGCGAAATCAGTTTTATTCCAATTAAGACGCTGAATGTGTCCATTTGAAATAAATTGGTCGAGTTTTCTACCTGATGTAAAGTCGCCTGGAGGCTGCTGTCGATGCAGAAACTACATTTTACCAATAAATGACTCATTTCTCTTGACTGTTGACAAACCCTGTTCCACAACTGTCAGAGCTGCTTCCTGACCACTTTCTGCCAGCAGAACAGAAATAACCCACGACAAGTTTGGTCAGGGATGATGGAGGAATATCATTATGTCTCATCGGCGTTTCCGACTCCATCACCATCATCAGCTGGTGGACATGCTCGTGCACGTGAAAGCTGCACGATAGAAACTGTAATCTCACAGTTGAGAGGATCTGCACTATGCAGCGATGCACCTGTCGGTCTCCTTCACGCTCACTCAGCTCCTCACCTTTCCCGACCTCGCCTTCGCCTCCAGCTGCACGAGTCTGAGCAGCAAAACTCCAAACTCTCAATCTGTCATAAAACGTCATCCACAGACATTTAACCTCTCCTCTCAGAGTCAGTCAGAAAAAACAGCATGTTTTTTATGACTGATATCCAAAATTAGATTTTCTGTCAAAAAGTGACAAAACGTCATATTTAAGAAGCTGAATTCGAGGAATGTTTGACATTTTTGCTTGAAAATTTACTGACAAAATTACAAACCTTGCAGCAAGGTCTCTACGATTTACCACAAAAATCTGATTTCGCAGCCAAAATGAACACCGAATATTCCATTTTCAGACTATTTTCCTGATTAATTAGGTCCGTAAGATGTTTTTTAAGGGAGAAAGAAAGATAGCATTGATCATTTATTTAGTCAATGCTATCTTTGTATTTAATGTCTTCATTATTTGCACCACAGCAGCTAAAACAACCTTAGATCTGCTGTTCTCTTTTAAAACAGGTCTGTATAACTCGTCATATTTGAACATATTTTGCACATTCTTCATCATTTTAGCAAAATAGGTGAGCTCCAGAGGTATTCTTTTGAAATTAAAAAGCACCTGCATTGAATTTTGCCTACTTTTGGTGTTTTTTTGTTTTTTTTTTAAAGTTTTCCGAAGACCAAATGATGAACTGTGAGAGTTTAATGAAGCAGAAGAGTGAAATTCAACAAAACTCTAACAAAAACAGAAACAGCTGCTTAGAAATTGGGATATTTCACGACGAGCCTCGTCTTCTGTCACAATATACTGACTGAGAACTAAGAAATAAACAGAGCAAGGAGGATTTTCTTTCATCTCCTGTCTGGTCAGAGCCGTGGAAGTGAGGCTGAACGAGCGCATTAAGGCGACTCATTGGCTGCGTGAGAAACAAAGACAACCGCAGAGGAAATGGAGAACACGCGAGGATTCCTGGCGATATACTCACCCAAGAGTTTCCCAATGCCAGTACAACTCGCACTGCAAGAGACGCAGCAGTGAAGGACCTGATAAAACATCTCGAAGCTCCTCTTTTCCGACACCAAACACTGTAGGATGTGATCGGTGCACTACATAATTGTCTTTTTCACCCACAAAGATTAAGCTAAATCCTGCTGAACTCCCATTTGAAAGTAAATCAACTCAAAACAGCTTAAACAGACTTGATTTCTTCCACTCACTTATGCTGGATTAATCCGATCCAGTTCATGAAGAAGCTTTAAACTCCTCCTGGGACTGAATGGGATCTTATGAAAGTCCCCCCAAAGACAGAGTTCTTCTTTGCACTACGAGAAGCGAAATTATACTTCTGTAATATTAATTAAAGAGAAATCTATGTCAAGGTTGAATTCAAACCCTGACATCAACTAAAACAACCACATTTATGATTTCAGCATAATATTTTTGAACATTATCAAGCTCACGAATAATTAGTAAACAAAACAGTCCATCTTATTGTGAACTAAGTTGTGTTGATGTTTAGTCCAAAAAACGTATTTTCTAGCACGACTTTCTTTAAAATCCTCACACAGCAAGAGCTTAAAATGATTTCAGTCTGCTATTCTAGCATAAAATCCTAAAATAAAAATGTTTCTTCTTTACTCTTTCTAGTAATACCTCCCAGTGGAGTGTCATAATATGTAAACTAAGCTATATTTCTCATTTAAATGTCTTTACTTCACTTTAATTGCTGCTAATAATCTATTTAAGATTGAATCCAAACCCTGAAAACTACTAAATGACTCTAAGGTCAGTATTTTTAACGTTTTTTGCACATTTTTTCATCATTCCAGCAAAACAGGTGGGATTCAAGGCTCTCAGACAATCTTGTAGTATATTAAAAAGCCTACATTTTATGACATTGGTAATACATGAAGTTAAAAATGTCTGTGAGGGGCTGGGAGATGTTTGCAATGATTTGGATGAATGTTTTTTACTCTAGTCTACTGTTGTAACTATTCATAACTTTTTTCCTACAGCTGAAATGCTTCTTTAGACAAATGAGGTCTGAAAGTTGCACATAAGGGGCTTTAATCTATACAAATTGTCATATTTGACCATATTTTGCATATTTTTTAAATCATTTTAGAAAAACAAGTGAGATTTGGGGCTCTCCAACAATCATTGGAGCTAGAAATGTCTGTGAGATGTTTAAAGATGTTTATAATACTTTGCATTCATGTTTCTTTGCTCCAAAATGGCAATTTTCTAAGAAATTTTTCTACAATTTTCACTTGACAGGTACAACAACCTCAGATCTGGTGTTTTCTTCTTAAAACTATATTATTAATTCACATTAACATGGGAGTTTCTCCGCAGAACAATGTTTGCTGTAGGGCAACTCTTCATACCCCGCATCATTCCTGAAGCTGAAACAGAAGGCTTAATCTGGGTAACTTTTAATATTTTAACATATTTTACCTATATTGTGGCTACAAATGTAGTTTACCACCACCAGTGAGAATGTGTGAGTGAATGAATAATGGATTCATTGTGAAGCGCTTTGAGTGCCTTGAAAAACGCTACATAAATCTAATCCATTATTATTCATTATTATTTTCCTACATCCTTTTAGAAAACAGGTGACATTCCCGTATATTAAAGCGTATTAAGAAGCTCTTGGATAAATGTTTTTACTCCAAAATCACACGTTTCTAGCACTTTCTTCTTTAACATTCACAACAACCTTAGAGCTGCTATGTTCTTTTAAAAACTCTGTTATTCATTCACATTAAACTGGCAGTTCCTACTCAGACTAATGTTTGCGTAACTCTTCATACCTCTTCATCACTTGTGCAGCTGTTATGCTTCATTAGACGGTTTAATTTGCGTAATATCCACTCATGGTGTTTGGCTGGAACTTGCGATATCACATGCTATTCCTCTCTCTCTCTCTCTCTGCTGTAAACTGTCAAGGTTCAAAGAGAGAAAACGTCAAATATAATGTGTGAAAGGGCAATTCTGTGCATTTGACTGACTGTCCGGTCTCATTACGTACGTGTCGCTGTGAGTCCAGGTGTGACGCTTCACCGATGAGGAAGCAGCACTTGGGCTCTGTTGAGGTTCCATAAACTTTGCCTTCAGCTGCAGATGGAGGGCTAAGCCTGCGTGATCTCCCCTTGCTGGAGGCTGGAAATTAGCAGCGGTGTAGCTGATATCACCAGGTGGTGTTAGAGCGAGGATATTAAAACATTTGTTAGGAGAAGCATGCAAAAGGTTTGACAGCGGGAGAAGAAGTGTGTGAACTTTGGTATCGGGACGGTCGGAGGCAACATCAGCATCAAGTTCAGGTTATTTCAGATGGAAATAGACATGATGGAGGCTCTAAATTACTCATTTTGACTCAGTTTTTCAGCTTAAAGCAAACAAATTTTGCAATTTATATATTTAAAAGTTTGGAAAATGGATAAATTAGGTAATAAAATCATGTAAATCAATATATTTAGATATTTTTCTTTGCTTTTCATGCCTTTTGTCCCTGTTAAAACCCACCAGAGGAGTGTCTGAACATAAAAACTAAGGTTTGATATGACCATACATTTCTTATCTTGATAATGTGACTAAATATTCCAATTACTGCTATTTCCAGCAAAGACAGAGTTCTTCTTTGCAATGTGAGAAGCCACAGTAGGATATTCTTCTGCGATAATATTTAAAAAGTTATTTAAAGGACTTGCAAAAGCACAATGCTCAATTTCACTGTGATCACGGATTTGAAAGATTGGATTTCTGACACCAACTAAAATGATTCCATCCCTTTTTTTTTAATCAGAATCCTTAAAAGAAATCAAAAATATATACTCTAAGGTTTGTATATTTAATCATTTTGTGACTGTATATTCCCAGTATTGCCATTTGTAGCATAAAACTAATCATCATCGTAGCTAAACAAGAGAGATTTAAGGTTCTCTTAAGGCCAAAAGTTGGTCTTGTAATAAGATATTTAGTAAAAGTTTGGGTTACAGTATTTTGGGTTAATGTGTTTTTTACTCCAAAATGAATGTTTTTGGGGAAATTTTCTTAAAAGACTTACAATATTCATATAATGGCCAGAAACTACAGACTACATGATAATTTCAGTTCACACTGAGCAGAATTTGTGAATTTTTTTTGTGTGACTATTTTCTGGTGTTTCTCTGCTTAAAACAAATAATTCTCAGTTTATAGATGTCATGGCCCATATATTAAGCTCAGAAGATGGATAAAAAACACAATCATAACCAAAATATATATATTTTTTCTTTGTTTTGCCTACTTTAATACATTATTACCCACATGGTCTGATATAAAACCATTTATTTATGATCTTAATATTGTGACTAAATATTCCAAATTGTGCTATTTCTATCATTTAGCAAAACAGGAGAAATTTAATGCCCTCTAATGACCGTATACGTACTGTTAAGTACAATAAAAAGCCTAAATTCTGCGTTATTGCAAACAAATTAAGTTCAAAATGTCTGTAAGGTGTTTCCAGATGTTTGCAGTATTTGTTTTTTTTTACTACAAAATGACAGTTTTCTAGGAAAAATTTCCTCAGAGACACAATCCTTGGATAACAGCTAAAAGAACTTCTCTTTTCTAAAACTATGAATATTTGGCATTTATGTGTAAGTTCACACTGAGAAGAATTTACTTTTGAATCAGACTTTTTGCTTTTGGTGTTTACCTACTAAAAACTCTAAAAAAAATTTCTAGATTTTATCGGCAACAAACAACGCTCAGAAGATTTATAAAATTGGTAAGAAAATCATACAAACCATAATAATTAGATTTTTCTTTTTTATAATGTAGAAACTAAGGCGCATAATTCTACTCTGCAACCCTTGAAATAAAAACTTTATATGTCGTCTTTGCATATCTAAAAAAAACAAATCACACGTTTAAATCACGTGAAGGAGAAAAAGACGCGTGTGTGTTTCAACAGATTTCCGGCTGAGACGAATTGATGTTCATATTCATATATTTTATATAATGTATATCAAACTAAAACTAATACAGCATCAAACTTAAAAAGGATCAAGAGGAAAAAGAAAGAAAAAAAGAAGGAAAAAAATGAAAACGGAGCAATCTATTGGCTTGTGGAGCAGTGGATGTTAAAACCAGGGAGAGTGGAGGCCGTTGGGCCGCCTGGGGACCCGTAGGGCCACCTGGAGAACCATCGGGCCGCCTGGGGACCCGTTGGGCCACCTGGAGAACCCGTTGGGCCACCTGGAGAACCGTCGGGCCCCCTGGGGACCCGTCGGGCCACCTGGAGGACCCGTTGGGCCACCTGGAGAACCGTCGGGCCGCCTGGGGACCCGTCGGGCCACCTGGAGGACCCGTTGGGCCACCTGGAGGACCCGTTGGGCCACCTGGAGAACCGTCGGGCCGCCTGGGGACCCGTCGGGCCACCTGGAGGACCCGTTGGGCCACCTGGGGACCTGTCGGGTCACCTGGAGAACCATCAGGCCACCTGGGGACCCGTTGGGCCACCTGGAGACCCGTCGGGCCACCTGGGGACCCGTCGGGCCACCTGGAGAACCATCAGGCCACCTGGGGACCCGTTGGGCCACCTGGAGGACCCGTTGGGCCCCGCCTTCCCCACATCGGACAGCGGACGGAGAGGGTGCAGAGGGAGGAGGACGGGGGAGAAGCATGGGGGAGGTTAACGGGGGAGGTTAACGGGGGAGGAAGGAGGATGGGGAAGGGCTAACGGGGAAATGGGGGAGGTTAACGGGGGAATGGGGGAGGTTAACGGGGAGGTTAACGGGGAAATGGGGGAGGATAACGGGGGAATGGGGGAGGTTAATGGGGGAATGGGGGAGGTTAACGGGGGAATGGGGGAGGTTAACGGGGGAGGAAGGAGGATGGGGACGTTAACGGGGGAATGGGGGAGGTTAACGGGGGAATGGGGGAGGTTAACGGGGGAATGGGGGAGGTTAACGGAGGGGAGGTTAACGGGGGTAACGGGGGAATGGGGGAGGTTAACGGGGGAGGAAGGAGGATGGGGGAGGGTAACGGGGGAATGGGGGAGGTTAACGGGGGAGGAAGGAGGATGGGGAGGTTAACGGGGGAATGGGGGAGGTTAACGGGGAGGTTAACGGGGGAATGGGGAGGGTAACGGGGGAGGAAGGAGGATGGGGGAGGTTAACGGGGGAATGGGGGAGGTTAACGGGGAATGGGGGAGGTTAACGGGGGAATGGAGGAGGTTAACGGGGGAATGGGGGAGGTTAACGGGGAGGTTAACGGGGGAATGGGGGAGGGTAACGGGGGAGGAAGGAGGATGGGGGAGGTTAACGGGGGAATGGGGGAGGTTAACGGGGAATGGGGGAGGTTAACGGGGGAATGGAGGAGGTTAACGGGGAGGTTAACGGGGGAATGGGGGAGGTTAACGGGGGAATGGAGGAGGTTAACGGGGGAATGGAGGAGGTTAACGGGGAGGTTAACGGGGGAATGGGGAGGTTAACGGGGGAATGGGATGGGGAGGTTAACGGGGGAATGGAGGAGGTTAACGGGGGAATGGGGGAGGTTAACGGGGGAATGGAGGAGGTTAACGGGGGAATGGAGGAGGTTAACGGGGAGGTTAACGGGGGAATGGGGGAGGTTAACGGGGGAATGGAGGAGGTTAACGGGGGAATGGGGGAGGTTAACGGGGGAATGGAGGAGGTTAACGGGGAGGTTAACGGGGGAATGGGGGAGGTTAACGGGGGAATGGAGGAGGTTAACGGGGGAATGGAGGAGGTTAACGGGGGAATGGAGGAGGTTAACGGGGAGGTTAACGGGGGAATGGGGGAGGGTAACGGGGTCCGTACAGGTGCAGAGGAGACAGCTGGGCTTCACAGGGCGACATCTCTTCTTGATGTTCACTTTTTTACATTTTTTATTTTTTTTAAACATTTTCTTAAATTTCAAACACAAAGCCATGTTCTAAAAAAGCAGCCTGGTGTGTGATGAGGGGGAGGGAACAAGTCCTCGTTTCTGTTGGGCTTTTTGTTTTTATTTGTTTTTAACAGGGACAAAGATTTGTCTACTCAGTCTCTCAGCCGTTTCTGTTCCGTGTCGTGAGAAAAACCAGCAGTTTGGTGACGTTGGTGAAGTGTGTGAGAGGAGAAGAGAAAGCAGGAGGAGGTTTGGCTGTGGTGTGCTTGTGATTCTGTCTCTGCTCCTCTGTGTTCACTTCTAGGCATTCATGTTCCACCCCCAGGCCAAGGGCAGAGAAGCTTACCTGCACTGTGTCACTGGACGTGCATGCCAGTGTGTTTCTGTACGTCTGAGTGTGTGTTGGTGTTGTGTTTCTGAGTGTGTGTGTGTACTGTAGGCCCACACTGGGAGGTAGGGGGGCCATGCTCGGTGACTAGTGTGTGTCCAGCCAGTTCATCAGTCTGTCGGTCCTCTCAGCGATCGGAGGCCCGGCTTCTTATTCTTTAGCCTCCAGGAAGAGCGTCTCCTGTGGGAACAGCTTGGCCTCCAGCAGGGTCGACCCTGGCTCCAACTGGGTGATCTGGGAAGAGAGGAAAGCACAACCAGACTGTCAATAACCAAAGATTTATTAATGCTAATAACTGAAATTAACTACTATTTTCATCGCCAGGCAGAAAACTGAGTCTTCACAACTTCCTGGTTCAGTTTATAGATTCCATAGCTGGTAAATATGGCTCAGAAGAGGGATAAACTCATTAATAAAGTCATATTTTTTCATTATTTTGCCATTAATACTCCCAAGGTTTGATATAAAACCATATAATTCTGATCTTGATATTGGGACTAGAAACTCCAGCATAAAGCTAGTCGTCACTGCAGCTAAACAGAGGAGATTCAATACTCTCTAATAAATACTGAGCACAATAAAAACCCCCAAGTCTGTCTTTTTAACAAATTAAAAGTGTCTATCAGGTGTTTACAGATGTTTGCAGGGCTTTGAATAATATAGGTTTCCCTTTAAAATGACAATTTTCTTGGTCTATTTTCTTCAAAGACCCAATCCTCACTCAACAACAGCGATAAAGAACTTTAGTCCGCTAGTCTACCATAAAATCATATCAACCAAAATCCGCCTTTTCTTTGCTTTTCCTGTCTTTTACCATGAACACTCCCAAGGATATTCCAGTTTTTGCTACTTCTAGCATAAAGCTAATCGCCATTGCAGCAAAACAGATGAGATTCAATCCTCTCTAATAATTATTTAGCAAAGTAAAAACCCCAAAGTCTGTCTTCTTGCTCACAAATGAAGTTAAAACTGTCTGTGAGATGTTTGCCGGGCTCTCAATAGTGTGTTTTAATTCCAAAATGACAATATTTTCTGCAAAGACTCAATCCTCACACAACAAAAACTAAAAAAAAAAAAAAAAAAAGTTTAGTTTGCTATTCTACTAAACTATATCAACCAAAAGATGATTTTTCTTTGCTTTTCTTGCCTTTTTCCTTTAATACTCCCCTGGTTCTCATCTTGTTATTGGGGTGAGACATTCAAGAATCTCCAATAATTATTAAGCACAATAAAAAGTCCAAAGTCTCTTAATAGAATTTGAAGATGTTCTTTCTGTAAAATTTTTGTCAAAAAAAGCCAAATTAATTGACCATGATTCAATGCTGCAAAGCAAGAAAATGGCAGATTCCTTATCATTACTGCAGTCGAGAGAAATGTTTTAAAAAGCACCCTTTATTCAGCAGAAACTGGATAAAATATTGACTTCATAACTCCTTTTGAGAGTTTAGTTAGTTTACATGAGCAAGATTTCTCCCTGACAAACACCTGAATGTCCCGCTGGTAGACTGAATTTATTTTTATTACTATTAAACTGTTTGGTTCCATACTGCATACTTAAAATTCTCTGTAGCAATACATCATATATTTATTTGCAAAGAACTCATTCCTGACAAGAAAGCGGAACAGTGAGATGAAAACCATTATGTGTGAAGCCTGTCAGATAAAAATACAGAAATCTGGCTTTTCCAGACCAGAATCAAGCAAAATGTAAAACTGAGAGGGTGTTCTGTCCTTTGAGATCAAGTTTTTTTTTTATCTGTGTAGATGTTTAGAGCAGCAATTTTCTACAAATGCAATTAAATAAATGACTAATTGTTTCTGCACATCTGCACTGAACTCCAATTTTACAAACAGACCTGAACTACAGTGGACTTTCAGTCACTTGAACCGTATTATCTAAACTGTTCACATAGTTTTTTCAGATATATCCACATTCAGAGCGTCTCCTCACACATCTCTGATTGAGGCTTCAGAACAGCGTCGCTTTAGTGCTGCATTTATTTAGGAGAGCGGCTACGCTGTGTATTATTCCAGCATCGTGTTTTCAAAAGGTCCAAGCTGCAATCTGAGCAGCAAGAAATGTGTTTCCCTAAGAGGACCATGGGGTTTGTTTTTCTTAAAAAATGCTCCCATTCAGGGCGAACCAATGAAGCCTAGACAGAAGAGAGAAGGTTTGAGAGGACTGTAGGTGTTTCTGATGGCTAATAAGGGCTGATTTTAGCTGAGACAAACACAAACATTGATTTGTGTTGAAAACTCCACAGCAGCAAGTGTCTGAAAGCAGAGAAATAAAGCAGTACCACCCACCACGGAGCTGATGGAGTTAGCCGACATGGAAGAGGCCTGACCCATGTTTTTTAAAGCAGGACAACCTGACTCTCTGACAGCCGCCACCCTCCCCACACTCTGCAGGCCTCTTAGCTTATGTGAGCTAATCACAGGAGGGTAGTGTTACATCGGGCCAATCTAACACTGAGATGTGTCCGGGGCTTATCTGCTGACTGCTGCATGATTAGGATCCTGTTCTAACCTCGCGGTGGGATAATTAGCCGCCTGGCTGTACCTGCCGGAGAAGGTCAGAGGGCAGAGGCAGCTAAAGGTCGGCCTCACAACAAACACAGCGAAACGTCAACTCTGACCGTGAACTGAACCACGACTCTCACGTTCAGCAGAGTCGACAACCAACGATTCATCAGTCATATTAGTGCTGTAACCATCATGTGCACATCTTAATCCTAATAACTGCATCTTTATGGTCCAAAGAAAACCTTGAAGTGAGTTTTTTTTTTAAACTTAAGAAGTACTGAACACATTCTACTCATCCATGTGCACATTTAACCATTTGATAACTACAAATCTGAAAAATTAGATGATATTCAAGGACTCGTCTGTGTACACTACACAAAATTTGAAATATTAGGACAATATTCGTGGATTCAAATGAGAAGCATTAAAGAAATTCGACTCATCTATGTGGACATTTAAGCAAGTACGAACTACAAAACCTGAACTACATAAGATGACGTTCAAGGACTCAGAATAAAAGACAATAACACGTGTTGACTTCAAAATCTAAAATATTTGATATCAAGCACTCAAAAAAGAATCTAAGAAAGTCTCCTCTTGTCTATGTACGCATTTAAACCCACATCAAATAGAAAACCTGAAACGTTAACGGATATTTAAAGATTCAGAGCAGAATGAGAGATTCTACATGTCTATGATTGGTTTTGGAGTATTCAGAAAAGCATTAAAGCAATTCTACTCATCTGTGCACATTTAACTCTGTGTTAATTACATAATCTGAAATATTAGCGGGTGTTTGATGATTGAGAAAAGAAAAAATAAAGAAATTCTACTTAGCACATTTAAACATAAATTGGCTCCAAAATCTGAAATGTAGATGATGTTGAAGCACCCAGAAAAGAAGAATTTAAAAAATTCTACTTTCCTTTACGTGCACATTTGACAAAATCTGAAATATTGAAGAGTGTTTGAACACTCAGAATGGAAGAATTAAAGAAAAATCTTCAACATTTGATTTCAATGACTCAAAAGAAGAATCTAAGAAAGTCTCCTCTTCTCTATGTACGCATTTAAACTTGCATCAAATAGAACACCTGACAATTTAAAGATTCAGAGTAGAACGAGAGATTCTACATGTCTATAAGTGCAAAATATGAAATATTAGATGCTGTCTGAAGATTTAGCAAAGAACATTTAAGGAGATTTTACTCGTCTGTGTGCATAATTAAACAAGCTTTAAGTACAAAATCTGAAATATTGAGATGATTTCTTGAGGACTAAGAAAAGAAAAAGTATAGAAATTCCACAATTCTATGTATACCTTAAAACAAGTGATAACTACAAGATCTAAATTATTAGACGATATTTGAGGACCTAAAAGAATTTCAAAGATCTTACTAGTCCATGTGCACATTTAAACATATATTAACTACAAAGTCTAAAATATTAGAGGGTGTTCGTGGACTCAAAAGAAGAATTGAAGAAATTTTACTCTCGTCTATGTGCACATTTAAACAAGTGTTAACGGCAAAATCTGATATATTAGACAATTTTACCCAGATGTTCAAAGACTCAGAGAGGAAATTAAGATATTCTACTCTCGTCAATGTCCACAGTTTACAAAATTTGAAAAAGCAGCTGATAATCAATGAGTGAAGGAAAAAGAAAAGAAGAAATAAAGAAATTTAAAACATTTTACATGTGTTAACCACAACATGTGAAATATTTTAAGGTGTTGGAGGACACCAAAAGGAATATATATTGTTTGTTTGAGTGCTAACTAAAAAAAATCTGAAATATTAAACAATTTTGTAGGACCCAGAAAAGAGGAAATAAAGAAACTCTACTCGTCTATGTGCACCTTTAAACAAATGTGAACTACATAATCTGAAACACCTGACGGTGTCTGAAGACTCAAAATTTGAACTAAAAAAATTCTACTGGTCCACGCACCCATTTAACCTCCTGCAGACCCCGCCAGAAATGAGATAAAAAAATAGAGTTCCTATTCTTTCTGTGAGGCCCGGTACCAGTCCACTGCCCCATCGTTTGACACAAAGTAGATCACCAGGTTTACTTCTACAACTTCTACTTACTACACTTTGCAATAAAAATGAACTGATGAATAAAAACTATTCATGGCATAATTTTGCTTCCTCACTTCACTCAGTGCTGTAAACACGTGTGAACAGAAGAACTATGTTGTTATGCATTTTGCTTTTAACCCTCCTGTTGTCTTCATTTACGGCCATCAAAAACATTTTTTCCTTGTCTGAAAAAAATCCAAAAATTCAGCAAAAAAATCTTCAGGAAGAAAATTCCAATAATTCCTTAAAAGTTTCCCTTTAAAAGTTTTATTCAAAAAAATCCCCCAAATTTGGCAAGAAAATTCTGGTAAATATTTTCAAAAAATGAGTAGAAATCTTCCATATATATCAGTAAAACTTCTCATACTTTCTTTAAGAACATTCACAAAAAATCAACCAAAATCCAGCAGATTTCACTGGATTTTGGTTGATTTTTTTGTGAATGTTCTTAAGAAACATTTTTAAAATTTCTTTTTTTCCACCAAAAAATGTTCAAAGATTTCCCAAAAAGGTTGAAAATGTGGACATAGAAGTTTCACTGTGAAAAATCCCCAACCCTCACATTTTCAAACTTTAAAACGGCTCAATCTGACCCGCAGGACGACACGAGGGTTAAACGTGTTAACTGAGAATCTGAAATATCAGGTGGCTGTGGAGGACTGAGACAAAGAATTAAAGAATTCTCGCTCATCTACATGCACAGTAAAACTAGCACCAGCTACAAAATCTGAAATATTAGATGATTTTGGAGGACCCAGCAAAGAGGAAAGTAAGGAATTCTACTTGTCTCTGTGCACATTTAAACACGTGCTAACAAAAGATCTGCAATATTGGTCCGTGTCTGAAGACAAACCAGAAGGCAGGTAAATTAGGGGATGGCGAGGAGGACAACTCAGCGTCGGACCACCTCTCCATCTCCCATGGGTGTAGGGAAATGTCACACCATGTGCATGCAGGGTTTGACTGTGAGCCTTTCATCTCGTCCTCATTTCCATGTGTCATTTAGACTCTTGACTTGTTGGCGGGGTCCTGGCAGCCTGCGGCGGGCAGGGAGGGGCCGCCACGTCGACTTCACCTCACCTAGGCAACTGCCTCGCGGGGAGCGAGCTGCTACGAGGAGAGGTGGCATGCACGAGCAGAGGGTGTACGTGCACGCCGTACTCCATCCCAACGGTGGGGAAAGGCGAATGAAATGGGCTGCTGTGCTCCTTTTCCCACCTCAGGAGCAGCGCGTCACAAACGGCTGACATGCTAACGAACTCGACAGGCTGCTGGGACTCCACAGCATCAGGTAGGAGTAAATGAGGCTTCGGGGTGGAGCAGGTGTGTGTGTGTGTGTGTGTGTGTGTGTGTGTGTGTGTAGACGCCGTAGAAGTGTGCACGTTCGCAGTAAAATGGGGATGAGAGTTTGAGCTGCTGGTGCACCAGTGAGCGGCGACGGGGGGAGAGCAGCATCTGACTCTGAAAAAGAAAGTAGGGAAACAAGATGCCACACTGACACAGGAGACGGGCGCCATCGGTGATTGTTTACATTGTTATCCAATTAACAGACCATAAGCATGGAGGCATCTGTCAACAAACAAAGCTGTTGTTTTCCTCTGCTCTGCCTAAGCCATATTCTCTCCTCCTGTGCCGTACAGCCATGCATACATACATACATACATACAAAAGACAGACACAATCTAGCTCTCTGCTTTGCAGTTTATTTTTAACCTTGAGTCAATATAATTTCCAACAGCCAATTCACATCAAATCAATCAGCTGAATTAGGGAAGTATCTGACCAATTCAAAAGATGAAATTATTTTCTATGAAGCATTTCTTTTAAAAATAACAACTGAAACTAATTAACAATTTGGGAAAAAGTTTTCCAGTTGTTAATTAAAATGACATAAATCAACAGAATAAGAACTAAGCTGTCCGGCTGAAACTAAATCTAAAGAGAGAATATAATAACTACTGAATCCTAACAAAAAGACAGATGGTGTTTTTCAGGCCACTAAATTCATTAGGAAAAATTATATGACATAAAATAATAACATATTTCAAAACACAAACTATAATTAGCACTAAATGTGAAGTTTAAAATAAATAGCACAGTTGTAAGTCACTTGATTCAAATGAATAAAACACACTGATAACAGAGGAGGCGACACTAAGCAACGCTCCTCCGTGAAAGAAAAGAAAGGGAAAATAAACACAGGCCCTCAAGATGTCCGTTCCCAACATAATCAAACGTGCAGCTGAAATAACGCATTTTTAATGAAGCCATTACAGGCCCCGCTATGTTAATTAAAACCAAATAACTTGTCTGTTTTAAACTAGTGTTGTCAAGTGTTTATTTGGCCAATTACAAAAGCAGTGGGAGATCATTATCTGCTGCCAGGAGCGTTGACAACACGTAGCGCTGGGGCGTGAACAGAAAAGAACAGACCAGAATACGACACTTCAAACGCACCGCACAGCCTGGACGGGGGGAGGAGGACTGAAGGAGAACAAAACTAGAGAGAAAAGAAAACCAGAGCGCAAGGAAAGTGAGAGAAAATGAAGACTAGTTTGTGCTAAAATATATATATTGGCATGGGTGAAAAAGGGAGCTGGATTTGAGATAAGATGGAAAATGCAAAAGGGGAAAAATACAAAGGCTGGAGAGCAAAAAGTGTAATTACAAAAGCTGGGAAGAGGGAGAAGAAGGAAAGAGGAGGGAAAAGGAGGCAGAGGGAGGGAAACATGGAAGGAAGAGGAGGAGGAGAAGGTTGTAGCTGATGAGAGGACTGAGATTCAGGAGGTAAAACTGGGCTTTTACTACTGAAGATTCTCTGTAGATGTGTTTTCACACATAAAATAGTCACAAAATACTTCAATAACTGAGTTGCAAATTCTGAAAATTACATGTAGTCCTTCCAGATCTTTGAAAAACCAAGAATCTGTGAATGTAAAAACTGCTAGACCACTGAAAGCTACATCTTCATCATACGTGCACAAAGAAGTTTCTACATTAAACTTGAATAACCACAATGTCATAAACTCATGCTTTTATATACTGCTGTGCAATAAGCAGAATATCCCATGAATATTTGGTGTGACCACCCTTTGCCTTCCACTTCTTCACAGTTTTTGGAGGTGCTTAGCATCTTGGAGAATGTGCCACAGTCCTGCTGTGGGTTTAGGCTGCCTCGGTCGCTTCTGTCTCCTCATCTAATCCCAGACTGAGTTGATGATGTTGAGGTCAGGGCTCTGAGGAGGCCACCATCTGTCGCAGGACTCCCTGTTCTTATTGAAGTTTTTTATGACTTTGGCTGCGTGTTTGCTTCCTGTCATGCTATATTTTGGACCAATCAGACGCCTCCCTCATGATACTGCGTGCTGGACGTGAATCTAAAAGCACATTTCTGTGAGCTCAGAGAAAGTTTCCTCCTTCAGCAGCAAAAGTAAAACAATCTTAGTGTCAAACGGCACAGATAAATCATTCTGCACTGAAGCAGAAACATCTAGGTGACGTTACAATAAGTAGAAAACAACAGAAAGAAATTAAAGAGATTATATCTATCCTTCTATGTTTATGTTTTTATGTATTGTACTGTACTGTTTTATGGTCTGAATTTCATTGTTGACTGCTGTTGCAAATCAAATTGCCCAAATTGGGACAAAAAGACTATAATTTCATCTACAGAGATACTGAGGTGTCTTTTTTTGTAGACCATGTTTTCTTCATCATATCAGGGGTGTTTGATGTGTAATTTGATTCTTCTGCACAAAATGGAGAGATGCTTTCTGTATACTTTAGTCAAGAGGAACAGGTTGTTAAACCACAGAAGTATGAAGAAAACACAAATATATTATGATAAATTAGCAACACAGTGACTGCAAACAGTGCAAGAGAGGAACACTGGTGGAAAACAGTGAAGTGTGCCGGTTCATATCTGTGTTTTAACACTTAGTGCACTAAATGTAGTTGGTTTCTCTGCACATTAGAGCTCTAAAAATTCTAATTTTATTCATTTAAACGTGATACTCAAGAAGTGAATTTAGGTCTCATTATGAAGATGACGTAGCTTTTGTGAAATAATGCTATTAATTCAATATTCTCTGTCAAATACCAATTAACTATTCAATTTTCTCATTTGCATTTTGTTAGCTGTAACATCAACAGTGTAAAATGGACTAAGACTGAAGATGAGAACATATTTATGCATTTTCTGCATCTTGACATGAATCCATGCAGGTTCCTATGGCAATGTGATGCACAGAGTTTGCACTACTGTAGCTGCACGACTTCATTCCTTAGATCAGTAATATACAGCTCAACAGGTTTGCTGAGAGTCTGTATCATTCAGAGAGAACATGGTCAAAGGATGATGCTTCTTACAGCCGATTTAGAGCCCAAACTCTGAACAGAACCTCCTCTAGAGCAGGTTAGTTGTGCAGCATCAGTTACCATGGTGATCTATCAGGTTAAAGGAGACATTTAGGCTCAACACACCTCACTAACTCATCAATCTCACTTCATAGTACACCTCTCTGGTCTCCACACTTTATAGCTGTGTTCACAGAAAAAGCTCTGTGGTTTGTGTTGTATGGAGAAAATATAAGAAGAGGAAACTCGCAGTGAAACTACTTTCATAATAAACTGCTGCTGAACTTCCTGCGAGTCCACCTACGACTCTTTCTCATATCAGGACAAGAAAAACAAAACACGGCAGCATAGCAGATGTAAAATCTATTGCAGTACAGAAACACAGCTTCTTCTGTGCCACTGTTTATTTTTTCTGCATCTCAGGTTTTGTCTAAGAATCATTCGGGCAAATTCACTGATGGAGCTGGAAGAGGGATTAGCAGGAGGTGAAATAGAGAACAGTATCACAGTGAGGAAGCTAATCCACCGGTCCGACAATGTTTTGGTATCTACGTGCAGTCGGGCAGGAAGAGCCTATTGCAAATTATTATAACGGCAGTCTAAACATATTCACCGCGCGATGAAGGAAGTCGACCACAAGCCTTTCAACACAGGTTTCTGTTCAACAAGTATCAAAGAAGAGGGAGGAAATTCTTGAATGGAAAGCCGAAAACTGAAACACTAAAAGTCCCCCTCCTCTTCCTCAAACTCGCTGACAGTCATAGAAACGGAGAAAGGGTTAGTTCCTTGAGCACGGCTAAGCCTAGTACAAATGATGCCAGTGTAAGGCCTGCTGTAGTGCTGAAGAGATAAGCCACTGATACCAAATGTTGAGGAAGAGATTGAGTCCAAAAAGTGGAGACTAATAGACACTTATTGGCAACGCTACAGGAAGGTGGCGAAAGCATGAATCAGACACATGTGAACCTCCAAAGTGGTGGAAGTTGAAGTTTACCAATGGGAATAAGCATGTGTTTGCACATTTACTAATTCACAACACAGCTCTTCATCCGAGGGAGTAATTCTGCCGTTACGACCAAAACCATTAGATCCGGCTTCACTTCGTCTTCCGAAGTCGGATTGAGTAGATCCACTGATTTGTGCTACAGCTGAATGAAAGCGAGTGACATAAAGCAGACTGACGAGGAGGGTAATAGCAAAAGAAAGAGTGACACTGCACAAAGCCGCCAAAAACTAGAAAAGGGAAAAGAGGTTTCAACAGTTGTGCAGTATTACAAATGCAATAGTGGTCTATCCTCTATCCTCTGATCCTGGCAGAGCAACAGTGAGAGCGTCTGGACGGGATGGAGGCTTTCTATGCTCTCTCTCATTTAATTACAACACAGAGCTGCAGGATTAGACAGGGGCCTGTGTTCACAGCCTCATACTGGCACTAGCACTGAGCTGCTTCCCTCCTCTATTTCCCCAAATCTCTCGCCTTTCTGTTTTCTGGAATTATCTCCCATCTTCTTCTTTTTAATATCTTCTCCACTTGTCTTCTCTATCCTTTTCTCTTTCAGACTGTTTCTCTGATTAAATCTTTTCTTTGTTTAAGCTTTTGTCTTCTCTGTTCCCTTTTTGACTAGTTCTGCAGTCACCATCCTCTCCTCGCTTCTCTCCCCCTCTAATCCTCCCATCCTGTTTTTGCCGGAATTTCATCTGCGATGCAGACACATCTTTATCTCTGTCTCAAACACATGTTTACTCTTGATTATAAAGAGACAACTGTGAATCCTTTAAGTGACAAAGTTGTGAGCGGGGCATGTGTTTGCTTGAAAATATTTGTGCATGTGTTGAAGTGTGTGATTTTGACGAAACGGAGAGTGTGAGCTACGCGTTAATGTGTGTGTTACTTGGAGGTGTTTGTGCCCCGGCGGTCTCTACAGACTGTGATGGCACACTGCCTGGGCAAGCCTACACACACACACACACACACACACACACACACAGACACACACACACACAGACACACACACACACAGACACACACACACAGACACACACACACAGACACACACACACACACACACACAGACACACACACACACACACACACACACACAGACACACACACACCACACACACACACACACAGACACCCTCCACATGCACTTGATTAATGGAAATCCCATTTTGTTTCCAGCAGCACGGCTAATTAAACTGGTAGTTAAAACAGTGCTCATTAGCTTGCTACCACAGAATGCGGGACCGGTCCCTCTAATGAAGCTCAGTGCTGCTGGGCGTCAGCAGAGGAGCCACAGAGGATACTACTGTTAGTGCTGACAACTGTATCCTAACAGTCATAGTGTACTGTATTCACAGCGGACTGATACTAATTAATATTCACTGAATAATACGGCTGCGCAGGTGGACGGATAAACAGTCGGCTTAACTTTCCCCATCACAGGTGTGAGGAAACAAAGGCGGGGACGCAGCGGCACACGGACCTGGTAAAAGCAATAATGATAAAAAAGCAAGAAGAACTAAATCATGAGTCAGCCACAGCAGATAACTAACGTCCTGCTGAGGCCCAAACGGAAAGGCCAATTCCAGCTGTGGATCTCTCCAGCAGAGATGTTAGCGGTGGCCGAGAACACAACCTGCTACTGGGAGGACAAGTGTAGCACTTTATGTGTGGGCAGAATCCTTCATCTTCCACTTGTGAAATTAACATTCACTTTATTGTCCAACATTGTAGGAAATTCAGACTAAACCTTCACCAACGCTGCATCTATTAAATCAGCTACACAGAACAACAAAGACATCTGAGAATATATCAGTAACATGTAGATTAAATTTGTTTTTTTAAAGCATACACATACAATACTATAAGAAGAATAATAATGCAATGGGAACTTCAGGTGTGAAGATTCTCATCCATCAGTCAGTACCACTGAGGTGGCATCTAAACAGTCAGCAGGTCAGCAGCTCTGAACATACAGCTACAGAGGGCTGCTTGAATTACTTTTTATTGCTAAATATGCATTTCTTCTGTCCCAGCATCAAGTCTGTCTCTCTTTTGAAAGAAGCTCTCCAGAGATGCTTGTTTTTTATTAACTTTGGCAGGGGTTAGGTTGATGGCTTCATTTAACAGCCGGGCATGAAAACTGACAGTCAAGTGCAGGGAAGAAGCACAGACAGAAGTGATGGTCAGACCATCTAGTCATTTTTCCAAATAAAACGCCCTGCAGACCGAGCCAGAAATGAGATAAAAAAATAGAGTTCCTATTCTTTCTGTGAGGCCCGGTACCAGTCCACTGCCCCATCGTTTGACACTGCTGTTGTAGAAGTAAACCTGTTGATCTACTTTGTGTACCTTCTACTTACTACACTTTGCAATAAAAATGAACTGATGAATAAAAACTATTCATGGCATAATTTTGCTTCCTCACTTTGCTCAGTGCTGTAAACGTGTGAACAGAAGAACTATGTTACGTGTTGGCTTTTTTTTTTAACCCTCCTGTTGTCTTCATTTATAGCCATCCAAAAAAATCCAAAAATTCAGCAAAAAAATTCCCCAAATTTCTGAAAATTTGCAAAACCTTCAGGAAGAAACATTTCCCTTAAAAGTTTTATATATAAAAAAAATAAATCCCCCAAATTTGGCAAGAAAATTCTTGCAAATATTTTCAAAAAATTAGTAAAAATCATCCAAAGAAATCCTAAAAATATCTAAAGTGATTCTATATATATCAGTAAAACTTCTAATATTTTCTTTAAGAACATTCATAAAAAAAATCCACCAAAATCCAGTGAAATTCGCTGGATTTTAGTTGATTTTTTTGTGAATGTTCTAAAAAAAACACACACACTTTTTTTACATTTCTTTTTTCCACCAAAAAATATTTAAAAATTTCCCAAAAATGTTGGAAATGTGGAAATTGTCACTGTGAAAATATATTTTTTCCACATTTTAAACTTTAAAATGGGTCAATCTGACGGGCAGGATGACACCAGGGTTAACTTGTCTGTAAGAGAACACTCACATTTCTACGGGGGAAGGTGGTGAGGAGCTTGAATTCATCGAAGGGGTATCCCTTGGAGGCCACGAAGTCGAAGAGGACCTGGAGCTTACAGCTGCCCAGGAAACGCCTTTCCAAAAACTCCCCGCTGGGTGTGCGGATTCTCAGTTTGCTGATCTGCTCTCCTGACTCTTCGTCGGGCTCTGGAGGTAGGGCCTGCTCCAGGGACAAGCGGATCGCCTGGAAAAAAGAACATCCAGTATTTTTTTGTCAGTACAGTTCACTGATGAGCACGTGTTTGCATACAGGTGGAGGTGAGGTGCAGCTGTCGTCACTGGTGCTGCCAATTTTCTTCCAAGCCCAGGGGCACTTTTTAAAGTATTTGTTTAATTTTTACAGTTTGTTAACGGCAAAGTCAGCGTGAGTAATGTTGTGACAAGTAAAATCAAGTCAAGTCAGTTGTAGTTATACAGCTCAGTATCACAAATTCACTGCAATGACCTTTACAAGATAATTGCTGGATCAACTTAAATGGATTGCTTCAACTGGTGACATGCAATGGAATCAAATTTATCCAAGTTAAGTTAGCAAGTAACATTAGAGCCATTTGAAGCCTCTCAAATTAACAATTTGCATTTCTACGACTTAATTTTAGGAAAAATCTACTTGACGTTTCCAGTTTTTCTTATGTATTTTCTCTGCCCAAGCATAAAATGCGATTTTGTAATCAGACTTGTTTCTTTCTTTTCTTTACTATTAAAAAACAGTACTGAGTCACAGGAGAACATTTTGAAGAGACGCAGATGTTGTGACACCCAACGCTAAAGGAGCAGTGAACAGAACTTTCACACTTTAGCAGAAACTGGAGGACCGGTTTTATAGAAATGAAGTGTAATTTCAAGTTAACTGAATCCAACAAAGTACACTGCCATGACCAAAGCAAAAAGACAAATTATATTATTATTTTTATCCTCATTGTACTTTTCTATCTCTTACCTTGCCTCCCGAGTTTCATGTGTATCTAGCTGCTGTAACATGATAATTTCCCCACAGAGGGATCCATTAACTTTATCTTTTATGAAGCACAACAAACAGCCTCTATCCTCACACTTTCAAACTTAGCATTACATACTTAGTTGAGATTTCTTAAAAGCAGTAGAAAGCCCATATTTTCATCTAATTTAGCTTCTCGCACATCTAATCACAATGTCAAAAGACACACGGTGGAAGAAGGTCTCTTCAGAACAAGAAGAAAATCTTCCTCTCAGTCTGTGTTTAGTGTAACCTTAAAGCAAAGACTCCACAGTAGCACTGGCAGGTATAAAGATGACGACGCACCATCCAAGCACGTACGAAAGATGAGCCCCACAGTCTGATGGCAGCATTGCTGCTTCACGGTAACTACACCATCTCCTTGTCCTGAGAATGTTATTGAATTAGTTGCCCTGTGTCTCACCCTGTTCCCTGAAGCCTGGTGTAGCTTAGGAGGTTGCCAAGTAGCATATCAGTGCGTTAAAAACAGCCAAGTGTCTTCATCTTTCTGGCTATCCTGCAGTATTCTGTCACCCTGAGACTGAGCCTGTTGAATATGTCAGTGTCTGTAATAGATAGTTGAGAATCTTGTTTCATCTGAGGAGACTTTAAATACGGTAAAAAACAGTCGATAACACAAAGCGAGGGAGGCTTATCTCACATAAAGACAAAACATCAACTGTCATTTCCTGCAGCAAAGCTAATCAACTCTCCTGAGCTCCAAAAAAACGAGCTTAAGCTGCTCCCTGGAGCCTCCCTCTTCTTTCTGCTGCCCCTCACCTCCTCCTCCCCTGGCTTGTTGTTCCTGTTTGGCCAGCCAGGGAGCATATGCTGTGACAACACGCCCCGGCTTTATTTACACACCATAATGCAATTATATTTCATAAGAGTGTACAACAGTAGCTCATTAGCAGCTTCTGGTGTTGGGTGGGCAGGGTAGGGCGCGTGCCGCTCCGCCATCAGCTCCCTCAGGTATAAGAGCCGATGCTGACTGAGTTAAAGGGGCCCCGGAGACAAACCAACACGCAGCTACACAAAAGACAGGAGTGTGCGTGGCGGCGGACGTACAAATGCAGACCACAGACGCAAGCATAAACACGCACGCAAGTGAGAGGTAGCGTCCCCAAAGAAACCACAGGACACACGTCTGGTCGAGCCTCGGCCTGAAGCTCCACACAAATAATCAGGAGCATCTCTCCGTCCATTTATCCGCCTCTCCAGCTCCGCTCGGCGAACCGCAGAAAGCAAACAGATGACGAGTGCAGGGGGGAGAGGTGCACCTGACAGCCGCACAACTGTATGCTAAGACCCCTGAAGGAGGTAAAGAATAATGTCAGCCCACACAGGCACATGAAACACACTGTCCCTCCAACCCCACAGCCAGTCCACCAGCTCACTATTTTCAGCTCCCTTTTCTTTGCACAAAGGCACAAAATCAGGGAGAAACCGTTCCCACTAGCATTGTGCTCTCTCTGCTGTTTTTGTTGTGTCTGCAGTTTCTGGAATACGCATTACTAAGTCACTGCCTCATAAGACTGGAAACAAGTAAACTAATGATCCTAATTATGAGAGATTTCATGATATGCTCTTGGTGCTCTCAAATGAAAGAGTTTGGGGACAACAATGCAGATTTAAGATATGGAAAAATTCAACAGTAAAGCAACAAAACAGAAATCTCTCCATCAGGTAAGAACGTCTCTCAAGTAGAAAGATAACTCAGTTGACTCCAGCACTGCGAGCTGAAGAGCAGCATCTGCAATGTAGATGCTAAAACCTAAATAAACTCATGAAAGTGTTGATTTAATGTCAGATTCAAGTTGCTACAAACACCTGGTGACTAACTGTGAACTTCAAACTAATTTAATGGTATTTAAGCATTTGGGGTTACCTCTATAAGCTGGAAAACTTAATTGTGTCCTTTTTCCATACATATATTTAGAGGAATTGCCCGAGAACCAAATGAAAAAAGAGAATAACTGATGAATGTTCTACTGTTTTATTCTGGTCTTATTTTAGTTTACTTATTGTATTTCAGTATTGTATTGTACTCATCTCTTAATGCTTTTCTGCTTTTTAGGCACTGCATTTCTTATGTCATTTTGTTCTTTCTGAACACTATCTGGCACAAGAATTTCCTTTGGGATTAATAAAGTTTAATCTTATCTTCTCTAATCTTGTATATACTCTTCACTTGTTTATCTGTCAGCATATGTGGACTTAAGCTCATCACAACTGCAGTAGCACATAATAAAAACCAAGTGCATCACTGTGCTTAAACTGCACGTATTTTACATTCATTTTAAGTTATCCTTTAAGAAACCTAAGTTGCCATTGTCCAGGTCCAGCAGCTGCTCCCGGTTCTCATATTTATGAACACCTAGACTGTAGCACAACACAGCATGTTAGCTCAGGAGACACCATGGAAACCACTGAGCTGTGGCAGCGAAAATGAATATCAGTAGGAAACAGGTGGATAGTAACGGCTATTGTGGTTTAAAATACAGAGGCGTGTGCAGACAGTTTGGTTAGTGGACTACAGTGATATAATTAAGAAGGCCAGGTTTGGGGACTCTTTTGTTGTCGTGTGTTTAACTTAAGTGACAAATCATCTGAGCGAGCCGGGTCACCCAATACGTCCCGCTGGCTTCGGGCTGGCTGCTCTGTAAACAACAAGCAGCCAGGACATCACTGTGTTACTACAGACTGTATTACAACATTGGTGCCATCCTCACAGACAATTATTGTTTTCCTGTGTGTGTGTGTGTTTGCCCCCCTCTCCACAGACAATAATTGTTTTCAGGTGAATATGTATGTTTGCTTAGGTTGTGTGTATGTCTGTGCATAGGTCTGTGTACATGAACTGCCTCAGTCTTTTGTTCCCATGAATGTGAGCTTGTGTGCGACGCCAGTATGAAGCAGTTAAACAGAACAATAACTGTGTGTATGGAAGGTGACATTAACAGCGACTGGCTTCGCTGTAATTAGGATATTTAATTCTTCTGAAATGGCTGCGTGCCTGTTGCACCCACACTACACATGTTTCACCAAAACCACAATCTAATTGAGTCATTATTGTGATGTGAGAGCAAAAGAAAAGGAAAAAAAAGACGGCAGCACAATGGCACAATCACAGTACGCTGGCAGATCATGGAGCTGCTCAGCTTTACACTGACAACTATGGAATATTAATCTGAGTAATGTGTAAAATGTGAATTTAAGACTGATTTAACTGTGGTTCTCACCTCCTTCTCCTCCTCCTGCTCCTTCCTCATCTGTTCCAGGCGAACCTGTTCAGCTTCTTCTCTTTCTTGGGCTTCTCTCTGAAAATGATGGAATTCATTTCATCAAATGGGACAGCAGAACTAAAACACCAAGTTCAATCCAAAGGTGTCACTTTGCTTTAAAGAATTAGTCATTAGCGATCCATACAACTTGTTTCTCAAGCCACTGAAGTCTCTAAATCTACACTAATGATAGAATAAGCTAAGAAATCCTAACTTGGATGAATCTATACAGACAAATGATTTGCTTAAATGGACTGATTTGTAGGTGCTCCTATTGTATTTTATCTCCACATTTTTGGCATTTTATGGCGTTAAACCCTAAAAATTATAACTGCAGAGTGACCATCTGTATGCAGCTAGACCAAAAAAGCATTTTCTTAGTAAATATTAAAAGAAATCAAACTACAGTAATAGCGTTTCTTAGCTTGAACTTTTCGTTGCACCTAAAGCTTACGTACTGTCACCAGAAAGCTCTGCTTCACATTTTCTTTTGCAGATTTTAAATGTCATTACTATAAAGTGGCAAAAAACAGAAATACCTACAAGAGAAGATTGGATTGACATTATTTCTTCAAGATTTAAATACTTGCTTTTACTATTAAATTGCAACAGGACAAGTTGAAAAAAATGAAAATTGGATGTGTACATTACAACTATACTAGCATCACTTGCTTAATGTGAATTTTCGATCCATTCTATAGACTGATGTGAGCATTAGGAAGACAAACGCCAATCTTGAGGTTCTATGAAGTTATTTTGTGATATTTCTTTTCTCATTTCATTATATTATTTGTATTTTAATGTATTTGAATGGTCCTTATGTGTAGAGTTTAGATTAGATTCAACTTTACTGCCATTACGTAGAGTACTAAGACAATGAAATGCAGTTTAGCGTCCAAACTAGAAGTGCAAAAGCAGCAGGAAAGGGCATTATTTACTAAATGTGATAGTATAACCTGTATGAACAGAGTGCAATGAGCACACTATTATATATATGTGGATACAACAGAAAAACTAGATAATCTAAATGTATAGGTAGAGATAAACGGTGGTCTGAGCAGCATAAACAGTATTAATGCTAAGATATATGCAGTATATATGCAGGATTAACAGTATAAACATTGACTATGGGAAATCAAGGAGAAGTTACTCAGTCTTGATGTTTCAATGTTTCAGTTTGGAGTTAAAGATGCTCCTTGTTCGTACCTTCTTCCGGTCAGCCTCTAAAGACAAACGGTAGGCCTCATCCTGTTCTCTCTTCACCATCTCTCTTGCCTCGCGCTCGTCCTGCGTGGAGTGGAGGAAGAAAGAAAGAAGAAAGTCATTCCCATTAACTAACAACATAATAAAGGACACACAAGGACAAAAACATCTAAGCTGAGGAGCTGGGTGTGGAAGCCAGAGAGAAAATGCAGCATGTCAAGTGTGGTTACGTACAAACACCAGGTATGAAAGAGTTGCACCAGAGGGGAATTCATTGTGAACGGGCCGTCATTTACCAGACCCTGAGCCTCTTTTATGTTTCCTCATCTCAGTTTCAGCCTCCCTTTCTCTTTTATTCACTCTGTCTTCTCTCTTCCTGTTTGTACAGAGGGAAGGGGACAGGCGGCCTTTCTCTTCCTACCTGCTGTGGCTACAAAGTGTTCGACAAAGACTGGGTCTAAATACGAGTGTCCATTGTGTTAACGCTACACAGCCATTAGTTTTGTATTTTCTGAAGGCCCACGCTGTGTGCCGGGCCGGATACGGCAAAGTAAGCTCATTGTGACGATCAGAGGGCTACTGTGCAATCTCGGCAATGGCTAAGCAAAACGACAGTGTGTATTGTTGCATTGAATTGGAAAATGTAAAGATACATTTGTGCTTTTGGCCCGCATAATAGACGAACATTGAAAGGAAACTGTAAAAGAATGGCGGAGACGGACAAAAGCATCAAAAGTGGCTACCTTCAGCTGACCAGCCCTGAGTCACGCAAACAAGTCGCACAGTAGTTCATGTTTGATTCTCTTTTTTTAGGCCTTTATTTAAATAGTGCAACGAAGGGAGCAGGAAAGGTGCGGCATTTGTATCATTGGCTAATGATTCTCATTTTGAAACGTATTTAAATGCACTGAATGTCTTAATACAAAGAGGCAAGAAAATAAATATTAATCTGACTTTTATCTGCTCAAACACCATGTGATGTGATTTAAGGGCCTGAACTTTGGAGGAGATTAAAAAAAAACAAAAAACAGATTTTCCACAATTATATTTTGGCTACAGTTCAAGTTGTGACTCAGATTGGGGGCAAATTTAAATGGGACATTCCTATTATCCTATTACTCTGAACCAGTTGTCTAGAGCTGGTTTGGCTGTTAAAATGGGAAGCATGGTTTGGAACCTGGCAGTGGTTCTGAATTACACTAGTGCAAAAGGGGTATGGGACAGCTAGGTAAATCCAGAACATGAAGAGTACAGATCAAGATGTCTTCAAGGGTCCAAAACAAAACTGCTGCCATCCAATTTCTAATTTTATTATTTTAAAGAAACCTAAACCCAAAGGGACCAGAAAGTCATGGCTTCTACTTCATTGTCCTAATACAAAGAGGCATGGAACTAAATATTAATCTGACATATATCTGCTCAAACACCATGTGATTTTAAGGGCCTTAACTTCAGAAGAGAAAAAAGAAAAGAAACAGATTTTCCACAACTATATTTTGGCTACCGTTCAAGTTGGCTGCTTCAAGTGGTGAAGATACACTTAGCGTTCAGAAAAGCAAGCTGTCGCACATTTAATGTTTGCTCAAAAATAACAAATAATAGAGCTGTTAATTGCTCTTTTTAATTTGCTGTTTAATTTGGGGTTTTAGCAGGGGCAACTTTCATTTGGAATTATTTATTTGCCGTCACTTCACAGTCTGACAATGGAATATGCACATTTGGAGCTCTTAACCTTGACTCACAATGTTGTTTTTATATATAATAATTCACTCAAAACACTTGCTCATCCCCAAAAACTGTACATCGGTTCATTGTGGGTGCTCCTGACATGAACTGCATGTGAAATGGCGTGACAAAAAACACACCGTGATGCCAACAGACAGCACAAAACCTGAGGCGAGTAGTCATTTGATTACTAACTACTAAAGCTAAAACACAGACGACCATCGGAATGACTGGCTAGTCAGCGAGGCTGGTTAAAGTCACAATGTGGCCGTCCAGCTGCTCCATTTCCAGACAGACACAAAAGTCGGTGTCAAAGTGGAATGTCTGGAGTTGGCTGGGCGTCTATGTTCGTGTCTGAGTTTGCCTTTGAGAAGGTGAGGTGAAAAACAGAAATTTAAAAAAAAAAATAGGAGGGAGAAACTGAAAGAAGGAAATTTAAAAGTGCTTAAAGGCAGCATCAAGGTTGAGTTCACTCCAGAGATGTGATCGGTGCTGTCATTTACAGGATGTGCTCAAATCCTGAGGTTAACGTACTAATAATGTATAATCACACTCGTTTATTATACTTTCATTATTACATGCACTGTCCTTTTATAATTAAAACACTTTAAGATCCTCCCAGACCAGTTTTTCTGTACTGTCAACAAGCAATACAGTCAAGGAAAATTAGCCTGCCTGTATAAATAATGCAGAAAACACATACTTTCTAATATATTAAGGGTGATGTACAGTGTAAAGGAGTCAACTGCACCAGTCTTCCAGTGTGAATCATAGTTCTTTGGTACCCAGTGAAATGTGTACATAGCAGAAAGCGTCAGAAGAGAAACTGTGTGAAAGCTGGCATCAAAAGTCTGCTCAAAATTCTCATTTACTCATTCTTTGATCAGCCAGGTCCTGATTTAAATGTAAATTTTGCCAGTTTTTGGAGTGTTTAATTTCAACAGAGTTCTTGTACGGCAGCTTGTGTTTAGACAACATTTAACATTTGAGGACTTTGGCTTATATGTTAATGAAAAACTGGGTTTTCTAGAAAAACATGCACATATTTATCAAAATAAGAAAAGTATCCCATTGGCATCTGTACTCGCACTGGCACTAACATTGGAAAAAAATCTAATGATAGCCGGAGTGTGCCAACAATGCAATGCATGTACATACTCTGCATGCTTCTTGTTACATCCTGTCATTGATGATTATTTGAACAGCAACCAAGAGTGACAAATCCACAAAAGAAGCCAGAACGTTGTAGAAATAATAACAACACGGAAAGAATAGCTGTCACTCAGTAGCTCACCTGAGGAAGTCTCACCCTCTGGGTTTGTGTTAAGCAAGATTCATTCCTTTACTGTGATTTTCACATGAGATGCTGTGACTTTCACAACAGCATAGTTAAAGAGGCTGTCTGGTTGACTGACTCTTTCACTGTTCAACACCTAATACAGTGTGACATGTGTCATCCATAGATACTGTAGTTAAAAGAAGAGGCACAGCAGTGTTAGAGAGGCTGACGGAAAAGTGGTGTGGTAACAATTATTAACTTTATAACATTTGTATATGTGATAAATAGAAAAGAGAAAAAATGTAGTATTATTAATGATGATGAATCTCTGGTTTGCTTAAATACACAGTTGCTACACTGCAAAGAGACTGTACTAATGAAGGACATTTAGATTTATATGACTGTTAAGGGGGATTACTTGTACATACAACTGACAAAAACCTAAATGCAGAAAAACATCATTCTCTCTTGCTTGTTGTCACTTGGTAAACATGTCAGGAGGTGGTTCAGAAGGTCAGGTGTTGTGACAATGAGAGGTCCCGACTGTCATACTATCCCAGATCCCTGTCTATGACAGGAAACGCTTGCACCTCTTTCCCTATGGAGTGTACCTTTGAATGGTGTTTGTCCACTTTCTATTGGAGTAAAACAGGCAGTCGACAGACGGGTAGCAGCGCAGTGTAGCCTACAAACTGGGCTGAATTGAGGCATATCTGAGTCCTGTACCTATTCAAAGAGCAAAGGCTACGGATGGCAGGACAACTAACGGGGAAAGAAATGGTTAAATGGTTCTTTGCTCATCATCACATGCACACCATGGTTAAACACTGTTTTCTGATTTGTCCCAACATGCTGCAATTTATCTGTTAAGCAGAGTGTAAAACATTTGCTCCTGCCTCAGTAAGGCCTCCGTCTACCAGGTGCTAGTTTTAGGCTGGTTTGGAGTTGGTTCAACATGTGAACTTTCCAATAAACAACAAAATGACACCACCATGGAGTCATGTCGTCACATCACTGTCTACATCTGTTTGAATGCTGGTTTTGTTCTCAAAACTCCCTCTAGTTTTATGCTTAACTCCTGTAAAGGAGCACAGTGCGAGGAGACAACTTGTTTCATCTACAGAATGCTGGTGAGGCCATTTCTAAACACTGCAAATAGCAGTCTGCCTTTGTGAATTTGCATCGTCAGTCATAAACACCAGCTAACGATATTAAAACCTCGTACGAAATGGATAAATGCTATTCCAAATGGCAGTCAGTGTTTGTGAACATCTCTTTATGTGTCGGCGCTTCAAGCAGCATTTACAAACTCTAACTGGTGATATTCAACCGCAGAGAAAATGAGACAAATGCATCATCACATTTCTACACTGTTGTTCTGATTACAAACTGAAGCTCTGGCTTTTCTTCCACGTCTTTAGATTAGGCATACTCTCATATTTTTATTAAAATGGCAGTCACACAGTTGTAATCGCTCCTGTTGGTCTAAATATTCCCGCCCTGGGCCTCTGAGGTAGAAAATTCTTTGTTCTAGACCCACAAAGGGTTGGAGCTTTGAATGCACTGATCTTAGGATCTGCATCAGGGGCTGATGAGAGTCATTTTTAACTGACTGGTACCAGCACTAACCTACAATACAATACAATACAATACAATAATTTTATTAATCCCCGAAGGGAAACCCAGGCCCTTTGTTTACATGTGCTGCCTCACAACAAGTGTCAGAAATCTGAGTAACTTTCTCTGCCTTATGAATCAATATTTCATTAAGTTACAATACAAATTGAGCATACTGGACATTTGTTCTGTTCTGATGTTGCTGTTTTAAGTTACAAACAGAATATTTGTGTACACTGTTTGGAGGTCATTAAGTGTCACAGCCAACTTTGTCATGGTGCCCCTTTACTTTTTAAACCCTCAAACTGCTCTCCTCTGGCCAACATCAAACTGCCCGTCTACTCTGATCACTACAGTATTAAACAATATAAAAATACTCTACCAGGTGGTACAACAAGGTACTACACCTAATTTACAATATTTGGTGTAAATTATCTTGGAAAATGGTAGGATATTGGTTGATAGTAAATAACAGCGAGTCTGCATACAGGGAAGAAGTGAAACAGCTGAGTTCATGGTGCAGTTTCCATAACCTCTCCCTCAATGTGGACAAGACCAGGGAGGTTGTTGTCGATTTCAGGAGGGCTGGCAAACAGGATCATGCACCACTATCCATCAACGGACTGCAGTGAAGAAGGTCAACAGTGTGAAGCACTGGAGGTTCACATTGATGATGACCTAACTTCAACCACTAACACCTCGGCAGTCCACAAAAAAGCTCAGCAGCGGCTCCACTCCCTCTGCAGACTCAGGAAAACAGGCCTTCCCACCACACACCTCACCACCTTCTACAGGGGCACCGTTGAAAGTATCCTGAACCATGGCTTCACCACCTGGTTCGGGTGCTGCAGTGTGAAGGACAAAAAGCGGCTTAACAGACTGGTCAAGACAGCCAGCAAAATCATTGGCACCCCACTGCCCTGCCTGATGGAGCTATACCAGCATCAGTAGAGCCATCATTATGGACCCGCTTCATCTCTCACACATCTTCTCCCTTTTGCCATCATGGAGGAGATACAGCAGCATCATCTGCAAAACTAACAGGAAGCTGAAGAGCTTTTTTCCTCAGGCTGTAAGACTTATTAATGGACTGTCCTCCATCCCTACATACACACCCACACTTTAACGCACTTTAGAAATTCGGTAATTTCATTCTGATGTGACGAGGCTAGACGTTTTGACGGCATGACGTTTGCCTGTAAAAATCTACACATTAGCCGCATCGTTGTTTAAGCCACAGGGTTCAAAGTGTGAGAAAAAAGTAGCGGCTTATAGTCTGGAAAGTACGGTATCCTAGTTGAAACGAGGTATTGGATAGCTAGATAAGTCAGGAAGATTAGGAGAACAGTTTAGGATGGTTTGAGTTTTTACTAGACGTCTTCATATGTCCAAAGGAAAACTAATCCAAACCCAATGTGTTTAATTGTTTTTGAATAGAAACCTAAACCTGAAGAAACTAGAAAGTCCTGGCGCACACTTGATGTTTGACCATATCTGAAAACGTATACTTGAGTTTCTAGTTAAGTTGAGTCGGCCACAGTAGATATTTCTACATCACGGTGCACAGAGAAACAGCTGGCTAGTTTATCCAACAGAAGCATGTTGTGCACCACTTTCTATGCTGTTGTCCAACTCTGTTACATGAAACACATAATTATAAACTCTCCTGGCCACTGAAGTCTCCATCATGAAGATGAGCACATTCTTGTACTTAAAAGCTTGAAGCTCCATCAAGTGTGAGCAAACCGCAGGTAGTTACTTTAAAAACTAATCTGAAGCCTCGCTCTCCCAAATTTAAAGGAATATTTCTTAGCTGCTCAGTTAAGATATGTGATTAACTGGTGCGCAACAGAATACTATTCCAAATGGAAGCATATTGAACTTAACTATGATACATGCCAACCCCAAACAGACTTGGAGACAAAACTAGCTCACAGCCTAAAGAAGTGAATCCTATAACTGAAACAACCCTCAAGATTTGGTGGGACAGAGTGAATAAATTCAAGTTGGAAGGAGACTGTAAATTGTTGGTATGGCCCTCGCATTCCCCTAAATTCACAAGTGGTCAGCTTGATAATACTTTTCTAAGATGGGTGGATAAGGGAATCACAGCTGTATGTACTTTAACTGAAGGGACAGAGTGTTTAAATCTTCTGAGAAAGTAAAAATTGAATTTAACTTGGATAACTCAGACCTGTTTGGGTACTTCCAATTAAGACAATTTCTAAATTCCAATATCAGGGTTCATTTATCACAAGAGGGCAGTGAACTAGTTGAAATGGTGAGAGGGGCACACAGAAAATTGCCATCAAAAATTGTATCCAGACTGTATAAATGTCTACATAACTGTAACAGGACTAACTCACTGTACGTAAAACAAAAGTGGGAAATTGAATTACAACTTAAAGTGTCAGAGGAAGATTGGGATTCTATTTGCCTTTTACAACATGCTTCATCCAGCTCCAGACAATGGAGGGAATATGGCTGGAAAACATAATTAGGTATTTTATAACACCACATATCAAAAGTAAGCAGCTTAAAATTTTACAACTGTGCTGGAGACTATGTGGTAATATGGATGCCAATCATTCTCATGTATTTTGGACCTGTGCAAATGTCAGACCTTTTTGGGAGAATATTGCAAAGTAATTGAGGAAATCTTTGGCTATAAGATACCAAACGATCCACGGACTATGTACTTGGGTCTACCATCTAAAGAGGAGGTACATGCGGGGGATATCTACTGCTACAGAGTGATCTTATTGGCCTGCAAGAAAACCACAACAAGGAACTGGATGAAAAGTACCATTTTAACCGTGACACAATGGAGAAAAATTATGGACGAAATCTACGTGATGGAAAGGATGACTCATTATTTAAGACTGACAATGGGCAAATTTGAGAAGAGATGGGAGAAATGGACACACTATATAACACAGTTGTAAAATTTGTAAAATGTATATTCTTACAACAGTAGCACCCCACTATGCTTGATGTTTTTATTGCAAAATATAATACGTAAATAAAAAGTTTAAAAAAATAGCTAATGTGAAGCATCTTTCTGCATCTGTAAGAATCTGAGCTTGACCTTTGTGTTTCCTGCAGTAACAGAATTCCTGGCTCCACTCGAGCCTCACCTCATCTTTGATGTCCTCTTGCTGTTGTGCTGTGAAGATCTCCATTGCTCCCATTAACCTCATCATCAGCTCATCCACTGTTGTATTGCCTGAAGGAAAAAAATAGAATGAAAGTGAAAATCTGCAGAATGTAATTTAATCTTTGTGCTTGCAGACAACTACTGTACATCTATATAATGTTGTTAATTATAAGGTTAACAAAGTAATAATTACCTTGAATAACATTTAGAACTTCGTTGGATGTGCGTTTTCCCATGACTATAAGGAGCAGAGGGAACTGATCTGTCTTGTATGTCCGTATAGTTTGTGTCACCACACTGCCAAAGTGCCTCGTGCACATGGTGAGTAGTCTGGAAGACACAGAAATACATCTTTCTTCAATATATTTAACACAAGTACTGAAAATGAACATATATTTCAGGGCCTGTGTTTTAGGAGAAAAACACAAGACGAATAAACCAGACACAAACACACACAAAAGCATGCGCTATATCAAAGTCTGCATACAAATATCTTCAGCACAAAAGGAAACGAACACATATACATCTCAGACTACAGCGGAAAACAGAAACGCACAACTCGTGGCATTAAAGAATTTAAAACCAATTCTGCATTTTCTTATTCCATCAGAGTGACATGCTATCTCAATTGGAACCACAGATGAATTAGTATTCCTCACCAGACTCCCAGAATTGATAGGGCAAGAGAGGATTTCTTATTCCATTACAAAGACAGAACTTTTTAAATTAACATTTCAGAGAGGGAAAAGGGTAGCAGGCAGCCGGGGCCTCGCCAAGCTCCCTGTAAATGTCATAATATTAATGAATTGCTATAGACTGAATGCAAATATAGATTAGCTTTTTCTCCTGCCTTTTAATAAGATCTACTTTAATAACTGGCTGCTAAAATAGAGAAGTAATGGAATGGGTGGAGGGACAGCGGGTCAGAGAAAGAAGACAGATAGAAGGGATGCTGCCTGAGAGGGGGTGTAACTCATTAAAAGATGAAGCTGAAGCTGAGGGAGCCACTTGCAGACTTTTCAAACTGTGAAATTGCGTACTTGAGCTCACTGTGGTAATTTTTTTGAAGCAATAATCACTCCAGTGCAAGCTAAAAATATGGATATTAGAGCGAAAGATAAGTGAAAAATGCTTTGAAATATCAGTCAGACAAAACTTTTCCAAACACTGAACTTTGAGTGACCCACGTCTTGCAATGAAAAAGTTGAGTCCCCTAAATCTCACAGATCATTTTGTTCTGACATTTGTCCCTGATCAGACCTCGACTCAGCGAGACCATAACAATAGCCCACAAGGAAACTCTAACCTGTAATGAAAGACCAGGGAACAATGGACACTACCTTGAAGGGTAACCCAATCGCAAATCTCCCGTCAAGCACAAGAGCAAGGTTTCTATCTCAGAAACTAAGAAAATCAGTCCACCACAGCGAAAATCATTATCACAGAACTGCACTCAGCCTACTATGTATCTACTGTCACTCAGGATGAGACCAAAGGTGCAACCAGGATATGAAGAACTTATGAAGAACAAGTACGGACTCAACACTGAGGGCAGGAGGAAGTCAAGCTTCTCCAGAAACTGAGGTGAACAGTTCAGCAGTCTCATCCAGCCATAATATAACATGGTAAAGAATGTAGCCTCGTCCATATCGAACCCGCGACCTTTAAAAACCTTTAGGGTAACTAAATGTAGACACAAAACACCTGCATGCAACTTGCAACTCACTTTGTGCGCGATAAGTTTCCGCTTCAGTGGCTAATGTGACTGACAGCTTCTAATTTGTCACCCATCCCATGTCTATTTCTCACTGCACTTCCAGACAGCTAAAACAGTTAATGTTTCCCTGGACTGTCAGCTCGCATTTCTTCACATCAAGGTGCTGAGGAAGATGCGAGCTGACTGGTTAGGCCTGACGTTTGCTCCGCTGAGCAGCTGATGAGTCAGGCCAGTACAGTAGCACTGCAGGGAATATTTTTGCCAGCCACCTGTAGGGAAGCGTGATGGGAACCGGATGCTCCGATAGCTCACTGTGTCATACACACTTTGTTTCAGAGTGAATGTGGACATGTTTTGATTTGAAAGTGACATTTTGTTCTCCCTCTAAACCTGTCATGTTTTCAGGTATGAGTATGTCAAGAGGAGAAGTCAGGTGTACGGAGCAGGTTTGCACGTTGCTTCGTGTCTGCCTTCAGCAGTTCATACTTAAAGGCCATTTGCAGATTAAGAACAAAATTACCTTCATTGCCTTAGTACTAGGATGCATTACACTGTACAGGTGTTCATAATAGAGGCCCTCGTACACGGTTGATCTGTCTAAATCACTACAAAATAATTTGCATAAACATAAAGTCACCTTAGCTTATTTTGCTTAAAGTGCTTGCACAGACATGTTAGTGTGGACTATAATACACCTGAGGAGGCACAATGCACACAAAACACAAATAATCTACTTTCAATGTGTTTATTTACCCACAGTTTCAATATTTGCCTTGTGCGATGACAGTGCACAGCCCGTATGATATATCAGATTCATCTCCCATGAGCGACAATTCCACTGGCATCCAATCACCAGTACTGCGTTTATGCATAATTAATCATTTAACTGGGAGGCCTGTGAGAATACAGCGAGCTAAGCAACAGGCACATTCCAGTATCAGCAGGTTTATCACACACACACCATCAGGATACCTTTCTAACGGCCTGTGACTGATGCCAATCACCAGTCACAGTGGATCAGCCAGAGAGCGTGAGAATGCGGAGCTGCAGTGGATGTGTGAGCGGGTTAGTGTGCACATGTGCATGCATGCGTTAGCAGCAAAGCTGTGACTAGCTGTGTGTGATGAAAAGCTCCAGATGTTGCCTCCCTTTTAATGTGCAATAAAAAGGCCCAGCTGGGGCAAAAAGCAAAGGAGACCAATGAGAGAGAGAAAGGAGAGCGGAATGAAGGAAGGAGGGAATTTCCTTAAAAGAAATAATGGAGGGGTGAGGTCAGGGTGCGAGTCTTTCTTAAACGGCTGCTACCAGAGGGCAGGCTTAACTCTGGAAGGTGAGAGAGAGAGAGAGAGCTGGTGAAATAAATAGAAGGGAAATAAAGAAAAATCAGGAAGGAGACGAGGAAAGGAAGAGATGTAGCATAAAGATGAAGGGAGGTACTGGGACGATGCTAATGAGCACCTGTAGGACATCTGATCTCCTGTCAAACACTGAAAACTGAACATATATTTAATTTTACAAGCCGGTGAGCAGCATCCATCTTAGTCCTGTGTAATAGACACACATTACACAAACCAGTATACTGAAAACACAGTGCGCTAGAGCTACGCTAAGACTTTGAGGATAAATGGGGAGATAGAGATGTTTGGACTCAGAGGGAGTCCTTCATCTCCCACTGACCCTCTATTCAGACAGCTTAGTCAAGATTGCCCAATCAGGGGCCTCACCATGCAAACACAACGCCTTTTGTTAACATGCAACCTCCAAGCTTGAAAAAGAGAATGAAGCTGGAGGGAGAATGGGAAGACAGAGATACAGGCTGTGGGCAACGGAGTGAGAGCTGAATGCCAGCAATTAAGGACATGTCAAATGGATTTTAAAATGCCGTTCATGTGTCAAATGAGGTTCCATCTACTATAGTGTTTTTAGATTATTTTCTAAATGTTTCCTGTCCACACTGGAACGGCGTAACAAAATACCTCATTTTCAGCTTTTGTTCAAGTCCCAGATTTTCTGACTTTAAATTCAATCAACACAGCAACAGCACTCAGTGAAAAGCATTTTAAGGAGTCTATTTCCACAGCTTAATTAAACGTATAATTTTAAGATTCAAACAAATATGGAATTTACTGATTTAGATAACCAAGATAAATTTTATTTTAATAGGTAAGATTGACAGATTAATATTGGTAACTGCATCAACTTAATATGATGTGTTATTTAAACTCAAATTTCTGAGTTAGTTCTCCTAAAACTAAATTCAAGTTGAGGTACCTTAATGAAATGAACTGTATGACTTAGTTTTTCTTCACCTTGAGTTAAGGATTATCACGCCTGGACAATTTCAGACAGTTTAGAGTCAGAATTAAAATAGCTTTGACTGTAAAAAGGTTAATTCCCCTAATTCACTGTAGCTTGTTGGCTGAACAGAATTTTATTAAAAGTTGCTGTTAATCAAAAAGCCGGATGCAAACAGCGCTGTTTTTTTCTTGAGCCTAAACATAATTTTTTGAGTGTCGTCAGAAGGTTGGAGTAATCCAGTGATTAACCTTTTCTACGAGAGCAGTTCAAACAATGACAGCAGCACACTCTTCAGGCTGCTCTCCTGCTGAAATACATTCAAACACCCTCTTTATTAGACACACTTTAGTATTTATGCAAATTATAAAGCAGAATCTCCGGATAGTATATAAATAAAACATAAGGATTAAGATGCAGTCTGGGCACAGAGGTTCAGTTATTCCACTTCTAAACTTTACAGTTGGCAAAATACTGAGTATAGCATGATTCTGATCTACAGAGAATTAACTCAGTGTTTACAGCCTAATAAAACTGAATTTGAACAAATCGGATATCAGAGGTTTGGGCATCACTTTTGCTGATTAGCAGTTTTTTCACTCACATCATCATGAGACTAAGTGACCATTTAACACGGGTAGATTAATCTTCACAAAAAGGATTAATGAGTTATTGCAATATACAATAAGGGCAACTATTTATGCAGTATGTACACATTTAATTTTATATTTATATTTAATTCCTTTTTAAAGCCCGTCTGATTAGTCAAAGGTTATCAGCTGCAGCTTTAAACTGAAACCGGTGTTACAGAAAACTACTCAGTACTACAGTTATAGGAGGAGGGCTAATACAGTTACTGAAAACCTGTGTAGTGCAGCACAATTCAACGGAAGTGCACAACAAATTGCAACTGAAAAATGTTCCTTTAGATGTATCCATACTTGTCTCAATAAAAGTTAAATTATGTGTCACAAAAGTAGTATTTATCTAATGTGACAGGTGTTTCTATCCCATGTAAGTGTAATAAAATTTTGATATTTAAGAAATCCAGCACTATGTGATTTTGCTGTATTAGTCAACAGATTTAAGGCGAGACTTTTCTAACTTTCACAAATAATTAAATCATATAATGCAATCATTAAGCAGCAGAATTTAGCTAAGTAGCGTCTCATTTCATAGCACAACTGCAGTGTGCAGCGAAACAACTCCATGGAACAGAAAACAATCACACTGCACCTGGCTTTGTTAGCTTCTTTTGTGACGTCCCAGGCCCATGTGATGAAGTTCTGGCTCAGGTAGGAGACAATGGAGTCAGCACACATCATCTGGGAGCAGAAGACGTTGCTGAGAACACTGTCGTCATTGTGGAGGTAGATGGCGAGCAGCTTTCTCTGTGGAGGGAATTCAAGGTAGAGAAAGAAAAGTTGTGAGCAAACTGCACCATGAATTCTCTCAGGACGTGGCCGGTGAACAGGCTACTGCAACTGATGCTTTGTTTTTTTAGTTAATTTACAGTAACTGACTTGGCTGTGATTTGCAAAGATTTTGTTAAATTTGAGGAAGGCAACTGTTAGATTTAGGTTTGACGTCAAGTCTCTGATGTTAAAACGAAATCTTTCCACTGCTGTCAGATCTGTTGCGTGAGTTTCTCAGCCACGTCTGGGTGTTTCATCACCGGAGAGACACTTCCACATTACATGAACATTGAATGACATGAGAGACCGCCGAGTGCAGAGCTAGCATGACTCCTACAGACCACAGCGAGGCCATAACTGGCAAAAAAGCAAATACCACGCAAAATCAAATGGACAGCGGTGTAAATAAACTTCTCTGAGAGGCGACGAATATATGGAGAAAACAAAACAGACAAATCACTCTATTTATTTTACACCAAATGCCAGCAGCCTGTTCAGGTTAGTAGCGGCAGGGCCAGACAATATTGACGAAGCTCCAAATCCAAGGATATTGACACCATCATATAAGCCTGGTAGATTCTCCCTACTGACAATCTAATTAAAAAACAAACACACCCACAAACAGAAAAGGTTCCAGGGGACAATGTTGGAAATAATGCTCTTTAAATTACATGTCACTTCTCTTGCTATAAAAGACCAACTAAGAAAAACTCTCTGCTTAGTTCATTTTTAACTACGGCTGTAGCAGTGGGGGAGTTAAGGGGGTCTGCTTCTCAGGAACAGTCATCTAGGCTACGTGCGCCAAAAAGCAAAAAAATCTACACAGGGCGTTAAAACCGTGAGGGGGAGTGAAAGAAGAAGTTGTGCTATACTGTGGCCCATGTAGAATAGGAATGGGAGAGCACTGCTGTGTTTGCTCAACGATTAGTGCTTTAGAATAATCTCCAGGGCTCCTAGAGAGAAGGAGCCGGGGACTCATTCACTGGGCCGATTCAACAGCCTGAAAAGATTAAACACTCATGCTGAGAAGACAAGCAAATTCAGTCTTGAGAGAGGAATGAGTGTGAGGAGAGGGAGAGTTTTACAACATGAAGGGGGGAGAAAAAAAACAACAACAAAAAAAAACCTGACACACACTCGAAAACTGACGTCCCCAACTCACATCCACAGTAAACTTAACTCCACAAGTGGAGGACTCGTACTCACACACATGCATGCTCAATTAGAGCAAGTGTAAAGGCTAATCAAAGTGGGCATTTTGACCAACTGAACTCCTTCATCTCAGTTAAACTGTCCGTACCCCTCTGTTCCCTCTCCGCTTTCAAGTGAGATCCTTTGTGTTGCCTTTCTTAGCAGGGAGGAGCAAATCCCTCAGTTCAGCTAAATTACTAGGTCCAACCTGAGCGAGATAGTGACCCCATAGCCCTCCGCCACACCTGTTCACCTAAACCTGAGCTGGCTTTGTGTGTGTGACACTAGAGAGTTCACACAGGAGAATAGCGTTGGAGCATCTGTATAATCAATGCTCGTTTTACATGGAGGAAGATCGATGGAGCGTTACAGAAATCATCACACTTAAAAATATACAATGAAAGCATTTAGAAATTTTCATCAAAATCTGCAATGTGAAAACTGATGTAGCAAAATTTCATTTATACTTGGATGAATTGTATCTGTAATGCGACAATCACAAACAAGTGTTAATCAGAGCACATAATAGACCCGACCGTGAATATACTAATGTTCAAAAGTCTGGGCTCACTTAGAAATGTCCTTTTTTTTCTCCAAAGAAAAGTATTTTTTAAATGAAGATCACATTAAATGAATGATAAATCCAGTGTAGACATTGTTAATGTGGTAAATGACTATTGTAGCTGGAAACAGCTGATTTTTAATGGAATATCTCCATAGAGGTACAGAGGAACATTTCCAGCAACCATCACTCCTGTGTTCTAATGCTACATTGTGTTAGCTAATGGTGTTGAAAGGCTCATTGATGATTAGAAAACCCTGCAGTTATGTTAGCACATGGAGAAAAGTGGGAGTTTTACTGGAAAACATGGAATTGTCTGGATGACTCCAAACTTCACAACAGTAGTGTATATTTTCTATTGTTTTGTTATGTGATCATGTTGTGACCAGCGTCAAGCACCGAGGTCTAATAACACCAACACCGTGAGGATCTGTGCTGTCTTTATGAGGAAGGTGAAGCTGAGCGAAGGACAGATACTATTCTAAGTTTGCATTTGTTGTTTGAATCTCGGTCAGACCTCTAAACACGAGCCTGAAGCTGAAATATTCACTCTGCATTTCTCTTCCTTACTATTCACTGTTGCTACTTTTATTTTTTAATAAATTACAAAGACAAACACTCTTGCACTTTGACTGTTTTTGCTATGGCTCATCCAAGATTTCCACAAGAAAAACAAACCCTCACTCCCTGGAACTGAACATTCAAACGTGGCCTCTGGATAAATCTGCATTTGTGAACAACAAATTATGGACTGGATTATATTGTCACTTGTTTAGCTGCATTTCATTATCATTCTGCTACATGGGGAAAAAACTCTCGGGCATATTTGTCCAGGGAACTGTTTTGGTGGACAACATACATGTCGGACACAAAAACTGTGATTAACATGGATAAGTGATGGAAATACTGGCACAGCTTTAAGGCCCGGGGCTGGACATTGCTGCTGTTGTTTCCCATATTTAAGGGGATTTTAAAACCGTGTAGATAGAAGGCAAGAAGAAGGCTGCATAAAACGTATGACCACTTCTACCTGCAGTCTACATCCAACAGAAAAGTAGAACTGGACAAATGAATACATAGCACAGCTCTAATGGGTACTATGATTACATAACACAAGAATTTGGTACTTTAATTCAGTCACATCCTGAAGCCTTGGATCATCCTTGTTCTTGGAATTAAAAATTATGCTCATGTATACGTTCAAAATTGAACTTTATCACACCTAGTAGAGTGGGTTTGTGTGTTTTGATGTTAAAAAAACATTATTTTTCACATAATGCTCACTGCTGCAGCACCTTTTCTCACCCCTCAGTCTAAAACGCTTAAAAGTGTGATGATACCGTTTTTCCAAGTAAGCATAATTCCCAAAGGCTGCAGAGGAAAAATAAGGAATGTAACCCAAATAACTGCAATTCTGACGGCGAGTGAAATTCCATTTTTCCATGCAGGCGTGCTGTATTACAGCCTGTGTCTGAAATCATTCCGGATTTACTCCCTGGTGTAGTATATTAACTTTAACCATTTTATTTACATGCCCTTATGGTGCCTTTTTAAAATGGAATGAAAAATACAGTGCCCACAGTGAGGGTGCTACTTACTGCTAAAAATCCCACAATGCAACCAAACTAATCCCACCCTGCACCCCTAAATACCAAGTTTATTCCACATGAAGTCACACTCTCAGCTGGTAAAGGAACCCTGCACTAAAGGAAAAGCTTACATTAATAAAACCAAAATACCAGACATTATTGTTCTCATATCACAGCATGTCTAAGTCCTAAGTAACATTTTCTGAGTGTTGAGGCTCATCTTTCTTCCATCTCTCTGTCATTCTGCAGCAGCAGAGATTTAAAGCAGCGGTATGAGCAAAAAAAATCTGAAATATGTGACACTGTCATACAATTTGAGTTAGTTTCTAATTTGATGCGTCTTTAGGGAAACTCAGGTGGTGTCTCTTTCCTTTAGTTCAATCAATCTCCAATTTTTCTGTGGATGATACTTGTAAAACATCAAGATGGAACTTTTTCTTGATGAACCAAACCAGTTTAGACGAGTGAAAAACAGACATACTTCAAAATGAGGAGCTCAAATGACCCTGCTTTCACTGTGGGAAAACACATTCAGACCAGTGACCAACTACGTGGGAGGTTGTCCACTCACTGCTGAAGACTGTGGTGTTCAGTATTAATCTGGTGTTTTATCTGAATTAATCATGACGTATTTTAACAACTGTAGCCTATTTACGAATGTACACCTTATATCATTCTACTGTTATACAACAATGAAAAACACGCTTAAATAAAATAAATAAGGTGATGGGGAGATAAATTGTTTATGTTATACAGATGGAGCACACACAGTTTGTTCATGCAGTCATTCTTTGTGCTTTTCCATCTAAGGAAAAGTGAAACTGAAGAACATCTGTCAAACTATTTTCTTATTGCCATTCAAAAAGTGTCTATTGCTGGTACACGTCGCCTTTTTTTTTTTTTTTTAAATCACTCAAGCCCTCTTCAGCACATTTGAAATAAAATATTGGATACTGCGTTAAAATGCAAAGTCTCAGGTTTCAGTTGAGCAGGATTACAGATTTGTAGGCCGTAATCTGACCACCATTATGTTTGCCAGGTAATTTGTGCTTTGGGTCATGAGATATCCCCTTTTTTTCTCCACACTTTGCTCTTTTCATTATTTTGATAGAAGTTAATTTTTGTTCCATTGGTCAATAAAACATTATTTCTTTTAGAATATAGTCTTGAACACCACTCTGGTCTTTCTGCATATAGTTAGAAATCCTTTGAGAGTTTTGATAATGTCATTTATTTTTGTATGAAGTTATTATTCACTTCTTCATTTGCACAGTCACCTCTTTATTCCTCACACTGACAGACAACTCCAGCTCAGTTTTATGTGTTAAAAGGGTGATATTACACACAGTTCTGTCAATACTGGCAAATATCTACTCAAACGTACGCTGAGATGTTACACTTTAATGCAGCATCCACTTTCTCTACTTTTATTGAATGTGCTGAAGCACAAAGCTCTTCCAAGACTTTACAGATTGGACCCATGATCGTCTACTGATTAGGCATCGACTGATAATCTGGGCCCACCCTCAACTTTTTTCCAATTATCAGTGACATTAACAATTTAAATGCACCTTTTTGCTACGAGTAATAACTAGTCAACACTGTAAGCTGTTGTGATACAGACTGATGGCTTTTGGCAGATCCAGTGAACAGAGCAGATACTGCAGAAGACCACAATCTTACACAAGCATTCCCAGTTTCCCTGTTTGACTGAAAATGCCCAAATTATTCGCTTCTTGGTGTAACTGGAACCTATTTTGCTGACGACGCTAGGCTAAGGCGATCACTAAAAGGTCTGAAGTACAGTAATATCTTAGTAAAGTAAGATTAACTTTAGCAATCTGTTCTGATAATCATGTCTTTCCAGCAGAGATGCAACCTGCAACAGAAACTGAACAAGAAGCAGAAGCCGTCACATCATCGTAGAAAATACGGTACTTTGACAAAGGCAAAAGTGAAGCTAGTGGCTAAGTTAGGAAGCAGCCACAGATACAGTCTGGAAAACAATAACTAATAATGCTCTAAGAATTGTCCTTCAAAACAGCTAAAAAGTAAGAAAAGAGAGAAAAGCAGAAGGTATGACTGCAGCAGAAGAGAAAACAAACGGTTAATGATCTCAGTGTAAACAGATGAGGGCGCCCTCACTGCTGCTGCATTTACATATATTTATAGGAATAGTAATCCTTACTTACAAAGAAGTCTAGTTAGGAATGACAGGATCTCTGCTATGACATGCACTTACTATATAAGATTTAATGCATATCAGCTCCAAATATCGGTTATCTGCCTCCTTAATTATTAATAATTAGTAGTCCCATATTGGTCGATTTGTGCTGCTGATGGTTGATAAATTAGGATATGATGCATAATGTATGCACCATTATATCCTTCTATTTATGCAGGACAGCAATCATTCCACATGCAGCCACTAACTGATCTGTGTTGCTTGTGATTTAAAGTTCCAGATGTGATGGACATCCACACATCTATATGCCGCTGTGATTGACCAGTGCTCCTTCCTCTTGACTCTGCGAGGCTGTTGGTAGGTTTTAAAGCGGATACTTGGCGGTGATAAATCCCTGAACTCCCCTCTCTAGCAAGGCTATGAATTTTGATGTCTTTGTGTGTGGCAGACAGGAGAGAGGAGTGGAAAGCGAAGGAGAGCGGGGTTAGAGTGATTAACCACTGCGTTGATGGGGATTTAGCGAGGATCGTGGATAGTGATGGGTGGCCTATCTCTCTGTACGCTCTGACTAACCACTGATCCCCAAGAGGGTTCAGCTCAGCTCAGCTCTGCAGCCCAAAGCATTTTCATTAAGGATGGATTGAGTCTATCTCAACAGTCCCCCCAACACACACCTTCAGAAACACTTCATCAAATGTAGTGTTTTGCTTAGTGATTAGCCTCTCCCAGACTGATTCCTCTGTTTATAAACCCACCGAGGAGTCCCCCTTCAGTCAAACCTGCCCTATTCTAATATCCTCTTAATGAAGTGGGCTTTTTTTTTCTCTATGATGAGGACACAAAAACTAGACTCCTTTTCAAATGGAAGCAAAGAGCAAAGGATGGGATGGCTGGATAGATGAAGATGGGATGGTGTAATTGTGCACATATGCTACTGTGTAATGACACCATGAAAAGCAGCATGTTTTGGCCTGCCGTCTCACACGCTTGTGACAAAACAGGACAAACACAGAACAGATCAAATAGCTTCTGTTTTTCAGGCAACATCTTTGCGCGTATCCAGCTCCTTTAAAGCCATTTTAACCACGGCACAGTTGGCAGGCTAAATCAAGCTCACCCAGAATAAAACAAAATACAGAGAAAATGAATACTATTTCGCCCCGGCGCTCCGTAGAGCACAGTGGTACAGTACAGAGTGTGTGAACACCAGAGAGACATCAGCCATATTGTGTTGGCTTAGAAGAGGAGATCAGTTGGGAAGCAGGCAAGACGCCAAGCTTCTCTTTAGGTTTTTTTTTGCATGTTTGTTTACTTCACACTCTCAGCATCTCTTACCCTCATCCCACAAATTCATATGCTCTTATTCCTCCCAGTCTTTTCCCTCAGTTTTTTCTTCTTCCAACTCTCTCTTTTTTTTGCACTTTTCTCTCATTCCAGACCACGCTCTTCACACTGTACCCCGACCGTCATCTATTTCGCCCTCCCTCTTGGTGCGCCTGGTGATCTGAACCCCCCTAACATCTTGCTGTGTCCTCACAGTCTAATAAGACTGTAATCCACACAAGCTGTCAGTTGATACAAGCCTCCTTAAAAGGACAAAAAGCTGAAAAACAAGGGGGGAAAGTGGACAGCTAAAAATAAAGCCTCAGCTGTCAGGGTGAAAATTTGATGAGGGTTTTGATGAAATTATATCAGTGTCGCTGCAAAGGCTCATCCATGGTAAACACTATAAGAAAATAGACCTCAACTTACATTGTCAGTGCCAATACTGTTACAAAGAAGGGCTGTGGAAAGTAGGCTAGACGTTTTTTGTCAATTCATTTTTATGTACTCTTAACGTCAATCAAACCCCTGTTGGATAAACTTGTCAGTTGTGTCCTGCACATGATGGTTGCTCAGACTCTTTGCAATGATTTCTAATATTTCAAATTTTTGCAAGCTTTGTACAGATTGTTAAGCCTTCTATGGAGTTTTGTTAGATGTGTTGCGATGAAATCTCTCATTCCCAGACCTCTATTATAAATGCTGCTAACTGGAATTAGCTTAAAATTATATGATCTTCATTTAAAGGAGTGTTTGCATCAATGATCTCAGTAGAATTTTTTCATTGTCCCACCTTCGTAAACGGAATAGAATCATGTAAAACCCAGACTAAGTCACCAACAAGTTACCTTATTCTATTACATTTCATCTATACATCATATGTGTGTGTTTACCCTGAGTTTTGTCCTAAATTAAGAGATCAAATTTTATCATTACTGCAGCCCTGAAAAGCCTCGACTAGCTGACTACAGAAACTGGTTATAATACTGACCATTGTGTTTTAACTTCCCTCCAGCTGGGTAATGAAAGGAAAGACATTAAGGAATGCAGGATCTCCCATGACAGATAGAGAATGAATAATATCCTGCTCAGTTTGTGTTCCTTCTCCGTGTTATCTTAAGCAAAGAAAACCGCACTAAATAGGCAGCGACTAGACTACATGACATCAGTGTTAACATTAATACCTCGTATCTTTCACATAGAAACTGAAAATATATGAAGGCACAAAGAAAAATAAGTTTTTTTTTTTATCTCAGTGAAATAAAAATGTCCCCATGAGGCCCTAAACAGCCCTAAAGCTTACGTACATCTCTGGCTTTGCCGTAGAAGGCCTCTTGAGATGCTGCCTCCAAAGACCCAATGAAGAACATCGGGTGGGTCTCTCCATACCTAAAAAAAAACAAGCACAAAAAAAGCACAACAGTTCATAAACGCACTGCTACCTTCCAGCTTTGCATGATTTCAAAGTTCTTTGAATAAGAACCGAACACACAGCTCACCTGGAAGAAAATTCGGCAGTAAAGTGAAGTAAGGCATCAGCTTCGTTCTCACTGTTCTCTGGCACTGCAAGAAGCACGAAAACCATTACAGGGTCAAGATCTGGGTGTGCAAACCTGTAATGTATTACTATATCCAGAGCTATAACTGAGCTCTGAATTAACATTATACTGCTTGACTTGGCATACTCATGGGTGACTTCCGACAGCTTGAGGATCCCATTCCGAACATCTCTGTATCATCCACACCGAATTCTGATGCATCTTCATAATCATCCCCCTCGCTGTCGCTGATCATATGGACATCTGCGCACTGTAAACATGTATGATTTCAGTTAAAGGAAGCATTTCTTTAGCACCTTTGATGAAATAGCATACACGTATAGGGGCTTTCGACCAAAGAGCACCAGGTGCTAGGTTGGTTCAAAGTTGAGAGCCAGTGCTTTTTTGGATCAAATCTCGTGCCGCCCCAGAACCGGTTTGTGTTTCCATTCGGAAGGAGCAAAGTTGGAGCTGCGTCGTTGCGCCACTACAAAACGTGTATACGTCACTGCGTACGTAGCCGTTTAACAGCGTTCGCGCCGTACAGAAACCCACACAACAACAATGGAGGACTTCATTGGAGTGGTGTTCATGGCTTTGCTAGTGTGCCTTGCCATCGTCGAACAGCAAAACCTTCTGTTAGGGGTTACCCATCGGCGTCGCCGTTCCAATGCCCGACGATCACGTTTGAGAAAGAAAGGTAATTATCAAAGACGTTTGGATACTTAACAATAAATGTGTTAGCGTTAGCTTAGCTACTTAGCTTCGACTACGCTTGCATTGATTACTTAGCGGTTAAACATGCGCAATAAGTTGATCATCATATCTATGTTTATCTTTTTAGATGTTTTTAGATGTAACCCCGCCCCCTGCCCGTGACATGCTCGGCTCTCAACTCTGGCCAACTCTGGCCCAGCAACGAGTTGGTGCCCGAAACAGCCCCAGTTTTTGGAGCCCGGAGCCGCAGCTCTGGTGGTGGAAAGTAAAAAAACCGGCGCCAAGTCGGGCACCGGCTCTGACTCCGAACGGGCTCCACCCCGGTCGAAAGCCTCTAACAGTTGGCCCCAGGAGGAAGTAGTGTACAGCTCTGATGACTGAATGCCTGAATACCTCTTCTGTGGGTTCCTGGGCGTTGGCTGGTGAGGACCTTCGACAAACACTGAGGTGATGGCAGGGGTAGCTAATCCCGGAGAGCGCTAGTGTCATCTAGAAACAGGAGACATAAGAAAAGAGCGACAGTAATGTCATATCTTGTCTACTGAGCAGATGTGCATGATCATGTGTGATTACTGGCTCAATCTCAATTCTCAGAGTTGTCATCAAGTTAAATTGACTTGAAGATTGAGAGGAGCTGAACAGACAAAGACAAGAAGTCCAACCAGTCCCCACTTCAGTTAGTCTATTTAGGGCTGGGTTTCACTCGGCTGCAGGATCATATCCCTTATCGTGAGGTACTTCTTGACTTTTGAACAAAGGCTCTTAATGAGGGGAGACCATGAGCGTTCTGTACACCTGCAGTAGCCGTTTGTGTGTTGGTGGGGGGGTACATAGTAAAAGAACACCTGACTAATGAGCTCCCAAATCCAAAGCCTGGACTGAAAATGTCAGCGTTCAGTGGGGACTCATTACAGCTGGTGTCTCCTGGCTCAGACCCCGAGGGATATCAACAATATAGGCAAGGCTGTTGCAGGATGGTGAGTAAAACTAAAGATACCTCGCTTTTTACGAAGAGGTATACCAGGCTGTGGGCTGATTACAAATAATGTGGAGCTATAAATACAACGTCAAACAGCAACATTTTCTCAGCATGAAAACATCTTTCTTTTTTGTAGTGACACTTGACAATTATGCAACAATAAATTCACCAGCACGCTAATTGTTAGGAGCCCAGCAGAAAGCCCAGAAGCAAATACTTTTCTGGGAGAGTGAACTTCTAAACAACAAGGGCCGAGGCTGGGCGGGCAAGCCGGGTGTGATAAGAGACCGAGAAGCTGCTCGTCCCCTGCAGAGGTCCTGTGATCTGCTCCATTGTCAGGTGCTAAGAAACACAAAGAGCAGCTGGACGTTGCTGAATCAAGAGACGATTACATGCAACGCCAACTGAATCTGAAAAGGGCTGCACAGACTGAAGGGAGTTTCTCTCTCTGTGCCTCCCTTCAAATAGAGCCGGTTCCTCACGCTGGCCTCGGCTTCTACAGCAGGAGACAACAGTGGAACCACCAGACCTTGTCAGCAACATGGACTCACTAGTCTACTGCTGCCTGGCACTGATAAATATCTGACAAAGTACCCAGCGTCTGTCTTTTCACACTTTCTTATCTTTTGAGTGTTAGAAAGTAAGTGTGCAGCAGCCACAAATGTAAATATTTGGACCACAATATTTGCACAACAGTGGACAACCTGCACACACAACCTGAGATTATATTAATACACATTTACTATCAGAAATTGTATTAAAATCTACTGTGAATACTGTAGTATATAATTCCCATATAGTGATATTACAGCATCATGGGCAATGCTACATATCATTGCATTTGAGTGCTTTACACTATTAAATTGGAATTTAACAAGAAGGGTTTAGTTCACTAGACTGGCCACATTTTTTGTTTGTTGTCTTCAAAAACAACTCAGTCACTTGATTTTCCAGAAAAATATATTAATTTAGAACTTATATAAATGCTGTAATGTCAAACAAAATTTCCAACAATCCAGTTATTTATCCATATTGCTCAACTCTAATGCAATTAATCTCTTTGTCCGTTAGGAGTGGCCATTCGCACCTCTGTAGATTTCAAACTATATGAGCTGTTAACACATTGATTTTTTTGCTAAATGAAGAAAATTAACTCTGACTGATCCCTGGGTGGCAAACAACCATTAATTGCAGCTTTCAAACAGTTGACGAGGGATATACTGAAACCAGTTATAACACTGACTACTGTGTTTTAAGCTCCAGCCCAGCAACAGAGGAGAGGGTATATGAGAAACGTGGTATCTCCCCTGACACTTCCAGTCTCGATGAGTATTCCTCCTCCATGTTGTTTTAAGCACAGAAAACTGCTGAAAAAAGCCGCGGCCGGATCGCCATGCAATACTGAATCCACATGAACCGAGAATGACATCACCGTAAAGGGACACTCCAGGTGTGTTTACAAAGCATCTCACATTTTAGGACTAAATGTGTTGGCTGGTAATCTCAGATCTGTACTTTTTACACACCACAAACAGACACAGAGATTATAGAAGAAGCAGATTGTCTTTCTTGTGTATTCGCAATTAGTAGCAAGTGTACTCTAGACAATGAAAAGAGTCACATCGAGGACAGCCGAGTCCACCAGGAACACCTACGAAGAACACTTAACTGAATTGCCTCGTGCAACTCAACTCTAATTAATTTAACACTCAGCGGTACTGTTTATTAGCCGTCAATAACATCAGAAAACGAGAACATCACAAAAGAAAGGGTAACAAACATAATGTTCAGTTTCCAAAAACTGGACTTCTTCTGAGACCTTTCATTTTAGATGTTCCAACTTTAATCTTCTTTGTTGGAGACCTTACCAAAGGTAGACATAAAATCTAAAATAATGTGCAATACTACCAAAAGACAGAAAAATGTTCTGTCGCTGGTGAAAGGCCTGAGAGAAAAGCAGTAGGTATTGAGCCTTAGAAAGACATACAGAGTCTAAGCTTTAAGAATGTGAAGGAATGGCCCCTGAGTCTATTCTGCAAATCCTCCAATCGAGTGGCAATCAAACGTGAGAATCTTAACAGCGACTTGCTGAGAGGATCCCCATAAACCCTTTACCCCCGCTACTCACAATGAGTGGCTTTTGTCTGAGGACCTAATAAGTGTATAAATAAAGTTGATCACTTCCCCTGTCAAAGAGAGCCTGGAGGGGTTTGGGCTGACATGGATGCAAGGAGGGGAGGTGAAAAGGAGGAAGAAGAAGAAGAAAAAAGAAGACCGAGTTGAGTGCCTCTCAGTCCTCTTCCCCACTTTGACCCGACGGCTTCTCCTGATGTTGAGGTACACAAGTGCAGCTTGGCGGCTCAGCGGTAAAACGTGGAAACAAGGTTGAAGCGCCGCAGGGCACGAGGTCTGGGGGGATGAGGTTAACTCCCCCCAAATGACCCTCTCCCACATCTCCACACAAAAGAACTGGCTCCTCTTTTTTGGATTCTTTTAATTAACACTTGCATTGAGGCTCTGAGCATTCAGGGGCCAATACAGGGAAAGAATTTTCTCTCTCATCCCTCCCCTTCAACCCTTCCTCCCTTCTCCAGCCTTCTTTTTCTCCCTCTACCTCTCTCTCTCTCTCTCCATTCTTTCTGTGTTTCATTTTTTTTTCTTTTCTCGTGTAGGCAGTGTTTGGATTAGGTGTCTGGCTGAGAGTATGAGATAATTACCACTGACAGCTGCACTGAAGGCAACCACAACCACAGTAAACCGCCATACTCCGCTGTGTCACTTATAGAGCGACGGCAGGAACAGTTAGAGGAGGAAAATGAGACAGTAAACGGAAAAGAGCAGCATAGAGGAAACAACACCACAGATCTTTTGTGCCCATGGCCATCAAACTGCAAAACTTCTCCTCTTTCTGCAGGAATGACAGCTAAAACATCTCAGACTTAAACAGTAATATCATTTGCATTAACTTTTCTCAGTAGTTTCTGAAACATCACATTTCATTTTCATGTGCAATATTTCACTTTTTATCAAAAACATTGTCATTGTAATTTTCAATTTTTCATTTTTAAGGTGCAATACTTCATTATCATGAGTGGTATTACTTATTACCTCATTATCATTTCAAGCATTACTTTTCGATTCTAGTATTGTTTCAGCTTTCTTGTTGTCAGTAGCGTATCGTACTTACATCTTATTGCTTTCCTACTAGGCACTGCATTTATCCTAATGTTATGCCATTTTGGGTTTTTTGAACAACGTCTGGCACAAGAATTTCCTTCAGTCTTATCTTATCCTAAAAACAACAATAATCATAATAAATTTAATTATATAGCACCTTTGAAAAACAAAACAAAGTTTCTGCTTTACAGGCAGGATGAATAAAAAAATGAAAGGTTAGTCAGGAAGACGGGTGAACAACAGAAGGCCGGTGTGTCCAAACAGAAGGTGAAAGACCATATTCTGGAGAAACAGTGTAAGCTGGTAGAGAACAGAAATCTAGAACAGAAGAGTCGCAGGATGAATCCAATCCTCAACAACTGTACTTTAAAAATAAATACAGAGCAAAAGGCTAAATAAATGACTGCTGGATCGAGTAGCCGTGGGTATAGTGGTATTATTTTTACAGCAACTAAAAGTTAATGAAGAGAAACATCTTCAACAAGACGAGAGCTTCACAGAAAGCAAAAAAATAACAGAAAGATAAGAGATAGAAGACAGACAAACTCAGCTCCGAATGTCACCTGAAGGAGGCCCATTGTATGAGGGAGGGGGCTCCGCCTGAGCTTACTGCTGAACCCCGTTGCTACGGAAACCATGCCGCCACTTCCCCCCACCATCAATAAACCCTTGGTTCCATAGGCCCCTATCAGGTAGAGGAGGATTCCATTAATGCCAGCTGGGAAATGGAGGGAGGTGCTGCCCTACAAGGCAAGGCACCTCGGAGGCTCTGCGGCATTAATACATTAGCAAACACCATGAAACACTGCATAAATGTCAGCAATTACTGGCTGGAAGGAAGGATGGGTGAGTGGTGGAGGGGTGCAGAGACTGAGGGATGTAATAAGGATGTCCCACCAGCTGTCAATCACGCCAACAGGTGTGCAGGAAGAAGTGCCAATCAATAGCTCTCCAATGAGACGAGGCCGGTCTGGAGAGCTGAATCGCTGATGTGAAAAGGAAGGAGGCTTGATCAGCATCTTTCCAGCAGCAAAGGAAGCTCATGTCCTGTTGGCCTCTTCAATCAACTGTCGCAAAGACCTCTACCATCATCCTCAGCAGTATTTGTTTTAATTTACTTGGAGTGAAACGGATTCTATCAAGTTTTAACTTCTTAAGTTCAGCATACTTCTCGCTGATTGGGAACTTTTTCCAGTATTGCCAAGATTGGTGTGATACAGCGAACTCAAAGAAAATCACAACAGAAGCTAAGACAAAAAGACAGTGTGCCCCCCTCCCCCCAAAAAATCTACTCTATCAGATATATTAAAATCGCAGAGTCAAAACCCAGACTGCTGCACTTTTGATGAATGTCACACTAGAGACTAAGACACTTAAATTATATATAAAATATTTAGCAAGGAGTCCTACGAAAGACTGAGGATCTGTGCAAAGTGTACCCCACTGAAGCCTCTCTATGACAGAGTCAGCAGAGTTAAAAATAGACAATAGATGGATATTAAGCTGGCAAGAAAACAAAAATTGGAATCGGGATTGTTTTACAGGCTGAAAACAAGAAGGCGTTTACATCAGCAGCCACAGTAGCCGGAAGTCCATTTAATTGTGAAACAAATTCAGAACAAACTTTTAAAATGGTGTTAAAAATTACTTAAAAAAAATTAATTTCATCAGACGATGGCCGTATGTTTTTTTTATGCGTGGCTGTAATTAACAGAGCAGAAGAAAACGGAAACAAACCCAACTATTTGCCAACCGCTACAAAAAAGACGTAAAAAAAAAAAAAAAAAAAAGAAACAACCAAACTTCAGCCGTGTACGAAAGAAAAATAGAGAGAAATCTCAAGGATTTTTTTCCCCAGTTGAGAAAGCTGCAATCATTCTTTCAAAGAAAACACAAGAAACTGATCAGTAATGTCTGGTAAAGGTTTGGTGCATCACAACTTATTGAAAAAAGTCGTTCTATTTTCCACAAAGCCACCTCAAGCAAAAGTAGAAACTTTTTTCAAATTATCATTTTCACGATCTTTTTTTAAATGCTATACTTAAAAAAAAACAAACAAAAAAAGCACAACTTGTTCTGGTTATTAAATATAAAATATAGTGAAACACAGAATAAAGTATTGTTGAAGCTAACAGTGTTTATAGTATCCTGATTTAAATTCCCTGCATGAACACTAACAAATCATCAAATTACTTGACCTATGTTAACAAAATCTACCTGCACAAAAAAGAGCATCACCTCACATTGCTACTGCTTCCTTCTACCTTCTTTAACACTCCATACAATAACAGTGCACTGAATAAACTGACCTGCTGTATGCTCTCACTTAAGCATTACGAATCCTGATCCAGTTTCAATTCTCCATAAGGCCTTAAATAATTCACAACACAATAAACAATGAAGCACAATGAGTGGGCAGTATCAGGGCAACAATGCAACACGGAACTACCGGTTTCCCTGAAAGGTGAGAATTTTTGTCTGACAAACTATTTTCTTACACTCCAACAATACGTGACGTAACTGAACTAACATTACAGCAACTCGAATAACTTTCTCAGAACACAAGAATAACTGACAGGAGAAACAGATCCGCTGAGCTAGTCCATTAATCAGATGAACTATGCTACAAAACATGAAGTCTTAGTGCCTGAAGAAGCTACAAACTCCACTACAGCAGCAGCACTAGAACACACCGACAGGGTCACAGTTGGCTCTGGCTGTTTTCAGTACTTTTGCCAAAGCCATGACAGAGTTTCAGCACCAATAGCAAAATTATATTCATCTGAAATCCGTATTTTCTACCAAAACATCTATTTTTATACATTATTGTTTGCTGTTGTGAGCTTTACTTGAATAAATTCTACAAAATTGACAAATATGAGCAAAAACATGAAATAAAAAACACAAGACTAACAATTTTGCCAAGACTTCAATTGAAAAATGTCAATTCTCAACGCAAAGTTTTCAAAATTTGGAGCTACAGACACAACTGGAAGTATTAAAGTGTGTGAGACACAGTGTGTACAAGAAGACAGGCACATCTGCAAATATGCACACACACAACACACACACACACAAACAGAAATGCACAGGTAAACACAGTGATATCACACACTCAAAGGCAAAGCAGAGTTAAGTAGTAATCGATTCCACTGTAAGTGGAATAGTGTGCGGAGCTAAACGTAATCTGGGGCCCCTGGCTGCCATGTTTATTGGCCCAAACCCCAGGAGATGAGGCTGGGCTAATGAGCTAGACGCTAACCCTGGCTCCCTTAGCCGCCCGCGAGGCCAGCCAAGACCTGGGCTTTCTCTGTTAATACCTTCAGACGTTTCAATAAGGGGGCTATGGCGAGTGCAGAGGCCATTATTACACTTCTGTCTCTTCTCTATGCTTTTTAATATCTCCTCATACAGGAAACACAGACGCTGCAGATGTGTATTCGCCGAGGGCTGACCGGGTCTGTGATGCCACAATGAGCTGAAATCTATTCATGATCCCTGGACATCACATCCACAGCTACTTTTGGGGATGAGCTGAGGCCCACTGATAGCAAGATGATGAAAATGCAAAGGCAAAAATCACAATTTATAAGTTATTCTTATATAACTCAACATTAAACTGAGATTGGTGAGGCTTCCTTGGTGATGGAATTCACAAACAAGCAAGCACTGGTAGCTTTTAGTGGTTAGATGACATGTTTTTTTGCAAATTTAATCATGCTCAAAGACAAGCATAATTGAAAAGGCAATTTAGCTCAAAAATTCTATACATATTTTTACATTTTGATGCAATTTTTTCCTCATCAGTGTCAGATAAATCTAAAAAATAAGTGACAATGTATTCAGGCAATGATCACATAGTGTAGAATCCCCCCAAAAAACTGAAGAATGGCTCCCTCTCTTCTCTATTTTTGCAGAAGAACCATAGTCCTAGTTCAATCTACTACAGGACAAGCCTGACATACTGAACACAGTTTGGAAAAATGTCTGTGGTTAGCTCTTTTCCTCTGTGAGTGTGAACAAGGAAGTCATAAAGCACAAGCTGGATCTTGTGGTTGCAAGCCTGAAGGGTAAATCATTCACTGCGGTGCTACAGGAGCACATTCGCTCCAAACTGGGGTCAGTCGTTGCGCCACATGCCCACAATGTGCTTTCAGATTTGCAGTAAGATTTGTATTTCTGTGGCAAACCCAGGCTGTTTACTGATCACATAATTGGAAGTCTACAAAGATAATGCTAACAATGGTAAATCAGTATGGTTTGCTCGGTGGTTACTGGCTTTACAATTGGCTGCTCTGAGCTGTCATGGAACAAAATAAAGCAAACAATCTTCTGTAGTGTAAAAGGATACATAACCTTTTATCCGGCGCCCCTTTATGCACATTAATGGCTAAATTGCATTTGCTTTCACTGCTAATCCTAAAAGCTTGACTTGGAGTCATAAAAACAGGTGCAGTTTTTGTTCCTTCATTTTTGAAATATGAGCTACAGATATAACAGACTGTATCCATCGTAGCACAGTATAAAGAAAACAGTTTATCCTTATTAATCACACGTCCAGCACATATGACGTGTATGGAAAAAAGAGAAACAAAGTCAATACCAATACTTGAAACTAAACAACAATCCCATAGATCTAAAAGGAAAACGTTAGCTGGGGGTTAACACAAGAATGTGTGCCCAACAGCTTCTCAATGTAGCATGATAAACCATCCCAAACAATTAGCATGGGAACACATATGCTGTCAAAGAAGGGTGAGACAAAAGGGGTCAGAGGTTCCTCAGGGTTCTGTATGAGGGCCGCCTCTGATCAGCTTGACTGTGTGCGGCGTGAATGGTCGGGAAGAGCAACCCTGGGATGGGAGAGGTCAGCAGGACTCAATGATGTGAGCTTTAATGTCCACACATAGCGGACACAGGATGGGAACCGTCTTTGACATCTTAATTAGCTCCAACATCTTACTCTCATGCGTCTGACAGATGGTTTTGGCATGGATTTACAGGGTGTGGAACAGTTTCTACTGCAGCTTGCAATTATGAAAATGATGTAAATTAATAATGTGTAAATTCTTTGCTTTAATCTGTTTTGGATATGTGATTATCTTGAAGCCACAGCGTTGTGTCGAAGAAACAATGAAGGCAACATATAGGCAGAAAAGAAAAGGGAAGAGAGATATTTGTCAACAAGTGTTCATTCCATTTTAGTGTTTGTGTGCTTCTTACAGAATCATCAGATGCTGATGCAGGCCATCCCTCCCACTGCTGATGCCGGACTGGGATGTTAGTCAAGTCTGAAACATTCCTTTTCACCTGCGAACAACAGAAAAGTAGAATTATGACTGTGTCTTTAGAATAGAAACAAGGTAAGGCAAGCAAATAAAAATCACAAATAGCTCACTCTCAACTAGGAGGACTAATATCATCACTTCATTCTGAAAATATCCCTATGTCTGCTTCAATATGAGTGAATACAATGTTGTAAATTTCAGTGGTTATCCTCTATTCAGACGCAAAGGGGGAAAACTAGGATGGAGGCAGAGAATGAAGGAGGACATGAGTCAAAAGGAGGGAGGAGAAGGAAAAAAATAAAAAAGACAGCCAGTGTTATCAGCATTCTTCAGATGCCACAGCTAATTCCCAGCAACAACAGCCCCACGCTCTGAAATGAACAGTATTTCTCTTCTCCCATTCATGCGCAGACGCTGCATCTGCATCACTTAATAACATTCCTTGCTTTTAAACAGTTAGCAGCGCCTGTCCCACCAAGCGCCGTGTTACACCGTCCAGCGGGTTGTTGGTTTAAAGCCCTAACGCCAGCCTGATGTGCGCCAGTCGAAGGTGATCAAAGCCCCGTCGGCGTCTGAGCGCTGGCGGCCATGGATTCTAGCGCATTTGTTCGGCAGAAATCTGCCGTTCAGGCCCGCGGGGCTGGACACTGATGCTGAGAAAACTCTCTATTGTGGAGCAGAGATCCCTCCATACACAGCACAAATCCTGTCTTTGTAAAAAGCACTGAGGAGAGATGGATCCTTGGACATATTCACGGCTGCTGATCACGGAGGTGGAAACTTAAAGAACGCTACAAACACAAAGTCGAAGCCAATCTCAGGCAAAGCAGGAAAGCATCTGCAAAACACCGAACTGTAAAGATTAAGGGGACAGACTTCATTCCTTATTACCACACTTTGGTCTGTATGTACTCGATGTACTTGTGTGGCTGTCTGGAAGCACAAACAGAAATAATTACATTTAAATTCATCCTCTTTTTTTTTTCTTCCAATCAAGGACACTGTAAATATTTTATCTAAGTTATCAATCCCTACCCAGAAATTATATTTTATTTGTGCTGGGCCTAGCAGAACAAAGCAATTCACAGTACAAACAAGCAGAGAAAAAAATAAAAGAACAATAATAAATGAGTGGCACAGTCCATCCTTTGTCTTTCTACCGTAAATCCCACACCACACCGCTCAGTGCCTTTCCTTATGAAGAGAAGCTATGGCCAGGATAGCAGGCTGGGGTCAAAGCGGGTGGCCAGTGTTATTACAGAGTGTAATATCTATGTTTGACCAGCCAGACTACAGGGATTTGACTGACCGGCTGGCCGACCGATGAATAGAGGGGAAAAGGGAGGAAAGGAGAGGCATAAACACTAGTAATGAAGAGGCTGCAGTCAGAGGTTAAAGCAGCATCAGAGAAACAACAAACTAACGCCCACCACAGAGAGAGTGGAGGTGAGAGGTGGAGAAGGAGGAGGAGAGTGGGGACAGACAGTGAAAGACACCTGGCTGAGGACAATCTGATCTGATCTCAACGCAGAAAGAAAACACAGCTACATGGCAGGCCTGTCCACCTGAGAGTCTCCGAGCCTCTCTGGACACATGAAAAATATAGAGCCATCATGAGAATCTGATGAAGCCATATGAAAGAAAAACAAACAACACAAAGCACCCCAAAACTGGGGTGAAAAAAGTGCTTCGCCTGAACTCCTCCATGTAGCTGAATTTTCTTGTTGCAGCCCTCGGATACAAAGAATTGCATGTGTTGGCGACAGCAGCCATCACAGAAGGAGCAATACTGTCTAATGCTGCCCCCTGTCTGCCACAACAGACACCTCACTAATAAGGTAGATGGCAGCAAATTAAAACTATTAGATTTAATCCTTGACTCTGAGTAAGACATTTTAGATGGCTAACTAACATTTTTAATTGTAAACTAAAACTTTTTTGACCTCAAACAAGGGTTGGAGTGTATCTGAGTGACACTGGGAGATAAAAAAAGTACTCTAAAAATATCCACCAAGCTGACTTGTACATACAGAGGCTAAAATGTAAAGGTGATGTCTTTAACACCGCAGAGCAGGATTTATATGAAGGTCTAATACATTGGTGCTGCTGATTGGTGTGTAGCTGCTCATGCTGAGATGAGGCAGGGGTGTATGAGCCAGTTATGCACAACATTAGCGAGCCTGGCTGTGGTGCTGAGCTGCTGGGCAATACGCCTCACGGCAAAATTAATGATCCAATCATTGTAAATGCCAATTGCCTGTAATCCCTGGCTGGAAGCAAATCAAAGAGAAGGAAAGGTTTCCGTTAAACAGTCACAAGCTCTCTCTCTCTTGCTCTCTTTCTTCATCTCCCCAAGGCACCAGATGCCTTTCTTTCATTCCCTTTTCGATCCAACCTTCCTTTTCTCAGCTCTGTAGCCCCTGTCTGCATTCGGTTCCTATATGTCTCCCAGCTGCAGAGCAGGGATGGGGCCCAGGCCCAGCCCCGGGGGGCAGGAGACGAGGGAAATCCCCAGGACAACTGGTCTGGTCACGGACAACGCAGGACCCAGCAGCCATCCCTATTCTACCCTCTACTTCCCTGGCAAACATTTGCTCTCCAGCTTAGCGCAGAAGCTAGCCAGCAACTTACCCCCACACTCTTGTCTGGTAATGCCAATCAGAGTCTACACAGCCTTGAGTTCGAGAGAGGGAGAAGAAAGAAGGTGGAAAAGGACACTGGGAGAGAGTGATGGAGAATGAAGGGATAGAAAGGGAGGGGTAAGGGCAGTTCCCTGAGAGCCACAAGGCAAAGCCAGAGTCTTTGGCAAAGACAAACACGAAGACAAGACTCTATCCCCATTGATATGCACAAGCAGGGACCATCGGTTAGTCTTCACCTAAGACAAAAGGGAGAATGGGGAGAGAAAGGTGCTCTGTAGTGGAGTCCATATGTGTGAGTGGACACAGTATGAGCAGAAAGGGAGTCAGACAGGCTGAATATGGTGTTACTTCTTTGTTGCATTAGTAAGTCTTTTTAAATTAACAAAAATACATTCCCCTTCTTCTCAGCATCTTTTATTATTGTATTTATGTCAGCATTTTACCAAATCTTATTTCTCATCCCAAAGCAACATCAGTCTGGTCATCCACAACAACTATTTGACTCACTTTAATGACTTTACTTGCACCTGTAGCAGGAAAGTAAACTTTATTGAGACATGGTGTGTGCATATGATATATGCGGGTTAAAGTTTTGGGTCTCATTTTCCCTGCAGGGGGCCTTGAGATGCCTAAAGACAAGCATGTGTAAGGAAAAGACCACGACATGGAGGCCTGTTTAAGCCCACATTGTCCCCTCTCTATCCCCTATGGCCTCTTACAGCACCCCCACCAAGCCAACAGTCCTTTGCCTCCTTTCTGTGTCCTTCGTTCCTCCCTCCCACACCACAGGGACCCCTCCCCAGTGTTTGTAATCCCAGCAGAAACACTTAAGGTTCACAGTGGGTGCTCATCAAAACCATCTGTCTGAGGAGAGAGTGAGAGAGAAAAAGGAGTGATGACGAAGGGAGGAGGAAAACGAGAGGGCGAGGAAGGAGAGAAGAGACGTCCAGGGAGGCAAGCTGCCTCCAGATCAGATGCTGGTTGTACTAATCTGTTCAATTAGCACCATTACAATCCCTGCAAGTAACCTGATTATTATTAGTGTAATCTTCATCCGCACTAAGGACCGAACCACAGCCGCTGCAGTAAGTGACAGAGAAAAAACATATTCTACTGTTGCCTGAGAGTAAATGACTGGTCTGGATGTAAAACAACTGCCAAACTAAAAGACTAGAGAGCAAAATGATGCTAAGATGCCTCAGGAATTAGAACAACTGAAGACACAGGCAGGCATTCCTAACAATACATGGAGTGCAAATGATAACTACTTAACTATGTCAGGGGAGTCCGTCTGTGTTGGGTCAGATGGGGATGTTGCTACTGCCGAGTCCCATTGTCAGCAAATGATGGGACCCACCAGAATGTGCTGAGAATCTCTCCAGAGTCTCTACCCTAAACTCATTCTCTCCTTCACTGGTATCCTCTTCTATTCTATTCTATTCTATTCTATTCTATTCTATTCTATTCTATTCTATTCTATTCTATTCTATTCTATTCTATTCTATTCTATTCTATTCTATTCTATACTGTCAAGACATCCACAATTCTGGTGCTCAGTACTGTTTGTTTATTTATTTATTGAATCTCTTTTTCTTTTGTGTTGGTTTTCTTTTTTTAATTTATTTTTTTTTCTTTCTGTTTTATTGATGGGCAGTTAGTAGTTGGGAATAACACACCACCTTACAATCTTTAATTGCAATAGCACCGCCTGTTAGTTTCTATCCCTGTTCATCCTGTTCGTTCTGTCCAGTCTTTGTTTCCCTGCACATCACTGAGGTGTAGCACTGCCCTCCCTGCCTCATCATAGGGAATTCTAATAAAGAATGTCTGCTTAGCTTTCAGGGAGGGCCGGTGATGGTCACACACATGCACTAAATATTAAAATATTTGGCTGCAAGACTAAAATATGCATCAATCTCATACAATGTTGACACCTCTTTTGTGGAGTTAAACAATGAGAACAAATGCAGACAAAAAAAAAAGATGGGGATGTTGCTGCACTGTCTAAGATTTAGTTCAGAGTTCATTATCAGGTAACTGGAACCCACAAGTTACTTCTGGAAAATAATTGAGTTGAATTTTGAGAATATAATATTTAGAAAAGTTTATAGTGCTGGAAATTTCTGCAGTTTACCTTCCCAAAAACACCTGAGAATCTATCTTAAGTGTTCAGTAGTCCAGTTCACTCAGTTTGTTGAGGACATAGACATAACTGTTTCAAGCAGATCCAAGTAACTGAGTGAATTTTTAATAATTCATCCTTGGCAATGGGAATAAGCACAACATTTTCAAACAAAGGTGGTATTGGGGCAGCACAAAGTTCCTGTAAATGCATGTATATATAGATTTATCCCTATTTCTTACGAAAACTAGAGTGCTTGTCGACATTTCACTAACTTCTGAGTCCTCTAACATCAGTTGAATTTGATGTGTGGCCAGTACGGCAAGCAAAGGTTCTAGTTCTTCGTTATTTTGACAAATATAAACGTGGACAAAAATGGTGTACAATGAGGTCTATATATTGCCGTTACATGTGCAAAATTGAAAGCTGCTTCCATGTTAACTTCATGGTGAAATTTAAAAAAAAAATATAAGTCTTATTTAGTCTTACTGAATGCTTCCTGTGTGTACTTTAAATCAACACTGAGCAGAGAAACTGATGAATATTATTTCCAAAAAATACTGAACTCTTAAAATGACTTCTATGGCTTTTGATATGAATTACAGGATTTCCCATGTGTACAAAAATATGTAATTCTCAAAATTCTGCCAAAATGTTTTATACAACTTGGTCCCAGTGAAAACAGTTATGAAGACTGAACAAAATCTGATACGGTGCAGGAAGACATTTCCTGAATTCTGTCTGAACAGACACAGTAAGGCATGACTGAGAGCGGGGCTTTACTATGCCACCTGATCAGTCTTTGGGGAGTGTATTTCCTGTCACCTGTGACAGCAAGTTGCACGCTGTGAATAATAAATGACGCCTGCTCGGGTCTCCCTCTTCATGGGGGGCTAGAGTCGGACAATATAGGGCAGTAATGTATGTGTCTTTGTGTAGGCAAGTGCTGCTTTGAACTCATATGAGCCCAAACATTGACACAGACACACACAAGCTCGCTCATCTGCATAGACAAGCAAGCACACTCTTCTATCTTTATGCTCCTTAACCTTTAATCCATTTGCAGCTGTGACGGTAATAACCATTGGACAGAGTGGAGCACTGCCTTCACTCCGGGTCCAGGATGAGTAACTATAAATATTTCATATGCTGTCAAATCTACTGTTTAGCTTCAGATGGTGAAAATGAATGGACTCTGTCTCTTGCCATGGCTCCCACATTCCTAGATCAAACAATGTTCAGTCATTTAAAGTGCCTTCCAGACTGCTGGGAGAGCTGGGGGAAGAGTGGGGAGCAAAAGAGGGGGTTGTACCAAACCGCAGCTGTGAGAGTAATTATGTGCTCTGAAATGTGATCATTTGTGATGAATAATGAATCGATGGCTGAGATAGACTAGCAATGTTTGGCAAATGGAATGAAAGCTGTGTTATGGGAAACCAGAATCAGGTACAATAATATTATGGAGAGTCTGGAGGTGCAGAACTTCTGTGAGAGTCAGTGCATAGAAAGTGACTACGAAGTCCTGTATGGTCTGTGTTTACATGCTGTGGCGGCGTCATACCTCCTGTATGGTTCTGGAGCCGGGGAAGTTGAGGTTGTAGTCTCTCTGAGCCTCACGGTGGCTAATGACCAGCAGGAAGTTCTGGTTTAACGACTCTTGGAGAGCACTAAATGAGGAGGGAGCAAAATTAAAAACCGTAAGAAACAGGGATGAACACTGTGAAGGAAATTAAAAACAGAGAGACTGATGCAGACATGTAATCGTGATGCAAGAGGACGAAAACAATCAGGCAACGGATAACAAACATCATCACTAAGAGAGTCAAGTACAGGGCAAGCTAAAACTTGTCTAGTAGTGGTAGCCTGCTGGCCCACGGGGAGGTGGGTGCCTCCTCAGGGGAACAGTCGCCCACTTTACTGGTTGTGTCTTAACAAGCCTGGCCAGAGCTTCACGCAGCACAGCAGGCCTCCACAGCTATGACCACCTGCACAACAACAGCATGGAGTCCATCAGTCTGCCTGACTGCTAACAAACCTGGAGGCTATGAAGACCCAGGAGAGCCTTCAGCATCGTCCCAACTGCAAATACTAAAGATGCCTTAGAAGCAGGATTTCACTGCTACAGTCGCACAAACTCTCCAAGATTTAGTGAATTTGTGCCTGAATAGCAACAACTTCAGTATTAGTTAGTCAGGTGGATTTCTGGCTTTCAGTTTTTAGTTTTAAAAGCATTGCTTCATCCCTTTTGTCTTGTAGAGGGGCCCAGTGCTCACACTGTTCATTTTCCTGAATGAAAATGTCACTAGTGCCACAGTTAGCAAATGTTAGTCCTTAACATGCTAATACTGACCCTAGACTGTACATCAAAGATGGACATAGCCGCTGTGACATCACCCACTGGTGTCTGTGCTACTTCCTGGGTGCCATCATGGAATTTTTGGAGCCAGAAGTGACCGTATTTGGAAAAGAATATACTGGACTATACTAGCCAGAATCCGGCAGAATCCTGCCGTGCAAAACTAATAATCAGGAATCATTAAACCAGACACGCCTCCATATGTCAAGCATTTTGTGACCTTTTTTCCATTTAATTATGGAATTATTTACAGATGGACTGCTGAAAGACTGATAAGAAGGAGGCATTTAAACCAAAAAAATCATAATGACTTGCTGGAAAAATTAATTTAAGTAGCTTTTGGTGATGATTTTTGAATGGGAGTCTATGGGAGCCAGAGCTTTTTGGAGCCAGAGCCTAGTGGCACTAAGTGGTATTGCACTTTTAAACACGAATTGGTTTACTTTTCAAAGCTGGTGAATTCATTTATCTTTTTAATACACTCTATGATGCGGACATGGTTATTGTAAACTGAGGCACTTTTGGCAACTGTGCAACTTGCATTTAGCAAAAATATTTAATCAATTTTATTTTAAAAAAAAAACAAAAAACAGTATTAACACAAAGAAGCACAATAAATACATTTTATAGAAGGAAACTGAATAAAGACATTTTCAAGGAAGCTTTGTTAATAAAACCAACATGACATCAGGAGGGAAGAATTTGATGAACTAACAATCAACACATACAAGTCCATCACAATCTGTTAAAATGGCAATATTTTGTATTTTTTTTCTCCTCAAAGCTTGACCAATGACCATGAACAGAAAAACTAAGACAGAAGGTGTTTACAGGTAACCACTGCTCTAAGATGTTGTTACTGGACCGACAGCAGCAGCTCACTCAGTAACTTACAGCAGTGGCAGAGACGAGGAGGTGGGGGAATCAACTTTTGGAAGCTTCATTTACAATAAGCTGCGAGGTTAAGTAGCGTTTTGAGCAAACGCTGGGTCTGTGAGGCTGAATAGCAATGGGAGGCTTAAAGGCCGAAACAGGCACTTAATCAGGGCTCAGAACCCACGGAGAGGAGGAAGAGTTGAGAGAAAAGAGAGGGATGAGGGAATTAATATGTAGCACACACATTAATTATGCAATCACACCCTTAATCTGCGCAGATCTGGACGAGCTTATGTTAACAGAAGCTCAAATTTACTGTAATGACAGCATATTTACATTGACTAAAACTACGAAATCAATATGTAAATGTAATGTTTGTTGTAGCTAACTGGAGAAGATTGGAAATGTGTGGAGTGGGAAGGATGGATGCATATGTAATAGGGCTGAGCAGAAGGATGAGGGAGATGTGTGCATGCGTGAGAGAGAGGAGAGAAAAATGGAAGGGGTAGGGACACATAAATAAGGATCTAGCTAATATCACGATTATGTTTGGACACAGTCCCGAGCTGCTGCTGGCAGGCAGCGAGACTCCTAAACAGGCAGAGATAGAGGGTAAACTGAGTGGAAGTGTTACTCTGTCCTTCCAAGCAAAGAAGGAACATCTTATCAGTCATTTATGGCAGGCCGACGAGCCATTTGGTGTGTGCGTGGGTGGAGTTCTGTTCAAGATTTACTTTGGAAAATCAGATCACTCACTGTGCTCTATAGTACAAATATAGCTACTTAAAATATCAAATGCACTCAGAGGGGAAAGAACTGCCATTCACAGTGAGTCATCTCCTTGTCATTTCCCATCTGTCTAAAGAGGCCTGCTGGTTCATATATAAACAGAACAACCATGTTTCAAGTCTAATATCCCTTTGTCTGGACCGCTTTCACCACTGGTGTTTTCAAAGCTGCCGTCTTCTGAGCAGCACAGGATTGAATGTGGATGTCTCAGTGTTTGCTTCTGTCTTCAGAGGTCTCTTTCTCACTCAACACACACACTCGGTGACATCCAGGTCGGCCTGCAACATCTCTGGAGGCACTTGACATGGCATAAGGGTGCCGAGAGGAAAATGTCATTTAACTTTATGGACAGCAAAAACGGAGCGTTGTGCAGGGGGAGAAGAGCAGGCTAAACAGATTGGTTTCATTCTGAGGTAAGCCCATCGCCTAAGCTGCGAGTCCCCACGGCGCAGAGCAGACTCTAGACCTTATTAAACTAGCACTGCCAGACACAGAGATGCACACGCAAGCTCACAATGTGACGTGTGCCTGCAAAACACAAATACCCATACGCACACACTGTCCCATACACAACCTCCCCAACCCCTTGCCGACATATAAGCGCGATTTAACTGCTTAGAGCACCTGAACGCATGCTGACCAGGAGAGTACATGCTGACTGACCTCGCCTCGAATACGCACAGAGGAGGTCATGAGGCACACACAAGGTCTCCTTACCTCCTCCACATTTTGCATCCACAACAAAGCAGAAAAATGCGAAACCGTTTGGGCTCTGCTCTGTTTTGGTCTGCCATCTCGTCCCAAAGTTAATTAGCATGCTAACTGTTGGAGTCTTCCCATCAGGTCTGCTCTAAGCTAACCAGCTAGCTACCGTCTCCCTGAAAGCATCTGTGTTTCGGCTCACACAGAGGGGAGAGGTGAGGGAAGGAAAAAAAACACACACACAAAACCTAATGAATCATTTCTGCAATTTCAAATTTTGTCAAGAGTTCAAATTAAAATAACCTTTCATTGGCAAACATGCTTGCCGGGAGCTGGAGCGGAGAATAAACAAGAAAGGAAACAGGCTCCGGTGAAATATTCATCAGGCCTTCATCATTTATGCAAGAGATTAGCTCCTCCTCAACACCCTCTTGTATTCACAGGCAGTCATCAACATGGCCACAGAAAAAAAAAAACCTTCTTCAGACCAGGCTTTGACACTGCAGTACTAACGTCACATCACATCACTAACTAAATAACTACCGCAGATAGATTGGTGCTCAAAAGGAAATCTCCCAAAGCCTCAAGATTTATTTCTAATCAAACACGGCAACCAAGAGGAGTTTGCTCAGCGGGATCATAATGACGGTGCAGCACTATTTAATCAGTCACTTTGGTTTAGGTCTGTGTACTGCATCAGCCAAGCTCTACAAAGTAATTGCCAGGGATATTACCATTTATGGGACATTTGCATTTTTACTCAGCAACAATTTGAAGCAAATAAGCATCGTGAAATTAAATTTGGCTGGATAGCTGTCTTTTGAGTCTCCTACAAACCAGCAGATATAGTTCATTAACCTTACTCCAATTAAAGATAACCCATTTATCTGACAATAGTGCTTAAATTATTGGAAAATAACACAACTTAATAGTTTAGATATTTACACGCAGAATTACCATTATGTTCCTATAGTCACATTTCATCCTCGATTGTCAACCACAGATTCAAATGTAAAAAAAAGTTGATCATGCACCACAATTTTTAACTATCAAAAAGCCACTTTATGTCTCTGTAAGTCAAATTCAGGTCATCTTTGCTGTCTTTTTGATAAAACCACAAAGATGGACAAAGCTAGAACAAACAAGCAAAACAAACGTGAACCAAAATGTTATTTTACAAGTGATTTTACTCTATTTAAATTTTTAAAAAAATGCTTGTTGGCTCAAACAAAATACATATTAGAGATTTATAAAGCTGCATAATTGATATTTCCCACTCAGGTGTGTCTTGATGTGCATCCGTGAAAACTAAATCAGAGCCTGACTTTAACTGAGTGAAAGCTGAAGATGTTATTCTTGGTTGATGCCTTATTTTGAATGTGGAGTTGCTTTATTACATACACCTACACAATCTAATGCAATCCAATACAGTTGCTGCAATAAACTGGCCTTTCTAATCACAGAATTTTCGGTTTATGTTGATAATAACAGAGATGTTTTGTGGTGACTTTATAATTAGTTGAAGTGTTATACTGAACAGCATCATGTTTTAGCCTTTTTCAAATATTCTGCCTCCCTCTCATTAAAGATTATAACCACCTGTCAGTATAATTTAGTTCACCACAGCACCACCTTTCACCGCGACTTCAGTCATAAACATACGCAGAAGTTTACACAACGGCATCATCATTCTCTCTTCATAAAAGGCAGAATTTATGGCAGAGCCGTCGCACCAAATTGCATGAGATTGTACAAGTGCACTTAATAAAGAGGCGACTGAGCGTGTGGATATTTGAAGCAAACATTGTTGCCGGATGCCTGTTTGAAAATGGCTTTAGAGTATGCAAAATCCATCCAAGTTAAGACAAACAAACAGGCAACTTAGACGGAAATTATGAACTTAGTTTTATAAAATGTTACTAATTAGATTTTCTGTTATATTTGGGTTTATCGTGGTTAATTACATGATGATGATCACAAGCTGGGAGGAGACGCTGGGAGGCAGGTTGTACTGGTCGACGCATGAAACTCAAAGGAAGGCGGACAAAAAACTAATTAAATCGGGCCTTTGACCTAATGTGAACTTTCGCAGCGTTGCAGTGTGTTTTACTAGTTAAAAGTCGTCCAATACAACATGTGACTGTGTTGTTGTGATGTACAAGAGACAGACCAAGTATACTCAAGAGCAATATCATCAAGATTTTCATATATTTGGGGCCGGTTTGAAAATAGCAGAATAATTTATGTAATTCTTGCAGTAAAAAGTCAGTAAAAAGTAAATCACCAACTACATGTAACAGACTTTACATTGAGCAGATAAACTGAGTTGAGTTTTAAGTTACATTGAACAAACAAAACATTTAAGTGGCATTAAAGCTGCAGTCGAATTTAGGAAGGGGAATTGAATTCTGGGTAATAATTGTGGCTGCACCTGTATGCAAATAAGAGAGCAGTGATACCAGAAACATAAGATCTGATTCAATTCTTACAGTAAAGAGACAATAAATCACAACCATGTCATAAACAGACTCTAAAAAATAAGTTGCATTAAAGTTACAGTGGAATTTAGGAAGCTGAATGTAATTGGGAATGCAATATTAAGCAATTAAGACAGTAGTGATACCCCAAATATAAGAAATTATTAAATTCTTGCAATAAAGACAAAATAGATCACAACCATGTGGGTGACAGACTCTACTTCAAGCAGCAAAATACAGTAAAATCAAGCATCAACATTGCATTAAAGCTGCGGTGAAATTTAGGAAGAGAAATTTAATTCTGGGTAATAATTGTGGTTGCTATTATAAGCAAATAAGACAGCAGCGATACCAGAAACATAAGATCTTACTCAACTCTGGCAGTAATGAGACAATAAATCGCAAGCACGTCATTAACAGACTCTACTTAGAGAAGCTAAACTGGGTTAAAGTAAGCACGGAAGATGCATTAGAGGAATTCAGTTATGGCTGTACTATTAATCAAATGAGATGGCAGTGATACCAGATCAGATCTATCATAACACATCAGGACCTTGACTTGGTGCTTTGCTGATAATGTGTACTTCCTGCAAACTGCACCATCTACTGCAACAAATTTGAAGACACTGCACACAAATTGCTCGTACTGTGGATATAACAGTGTGACCACAGTTTATTTTTACTGCCAGCTAACAGCTTGTTTGGTTTCGCTACAGGGGGGACCGCTCCCCTCATATTCTGTGATCTGTCACCTATCCTCTCCCAATATGACAGCAGAGTCGCCACACACACACACACACACACACACATTTATACACACAAATGCATGTGTATACACCCAGGAGCCCACCCACTCCTTTCAGCCCCAACTGTCCACCACTGAAATAGCTCACACAGAATAATGAGCTCCTGACACCCAAAATGATATCGATGACACTTGGAGAAACGACAACGGTGCTGCTAAAAAGACACAGCAGTCAGTGGGGGAGTGAGAAGATGAGGGGAGGGAAGACTGGGGAGATGAGGGCCATTAGCTGCCAACACAATATAACTACCACTTAGCCTAACTAGCAGGCAAAGCGGCAAACTGCCAAACGTCTTCTTTTACATGTGTTCTGCCGACATGTGGATGCTTGTTTCGGGGAGAGAGCTAGAGTACAATTCTTTATTTCCAACCCACGGTCAACAAACTGGGGCGACTGTACGTAACACTAGAAAAGAAAAACTCCTGAACACATGAATCTACGAGGAGGGCTGCTGGAATTTGTCAAAAGATCAAGTCTACTTTTCTTTTTGATAAAGTGGGAAATTTCAATAAACAACTCTGTGAGACACAGTAAACCTGGCTCACAGAATGTTAGACCAAAAGTGTCCCTGAGTGTTCTTTCTCTTCTTCATAACTTTCCTGAACAGAAGAGGATTGCAAAAATGTTTTAAGAGTGTTCTTTTTTTAAAACTTGAGATTCACAACTAAACACTTTTACAGCAGAGAAGCCCTTGAAGATGCTTTGTTCAAATTTTAAAGGTCGATAATGGTGACATTTGCTTGAAAAATAGCTTTAAGAGTCTACCTCGCAGAAAAACAGGATCTGAAACAACACAGATCAAACATTAATTTAAAAAATACTCCACTTTATTAATTTTAGGATATATAATTCCACCGTTTAATGGCACTGCTTGCAATTTAAAACTACCTAATTCCCTTTAATTCATTCATTTATTGCTCATTGACTCATAGACTGCGTCCCGGGAGGAACAAGCTGCTAAAAATACGAGCAGTCCCTTTAATAATCACAGGACTGTGCGTCCTCATCACCCTCATTTGGCCTCAAAATGTCTGTAAACCGAAGATAGTGACACGCAACACAAGCAAACATAAAAGCACAACAAATTCAAGCTGTCCGACCGTCTAAATGCTGAATTAAATTAACGCATGTGCACACGTACAAAAATGATCTTCATTCATTGCACCAGTCTGTCCATTTTTACTATTTCAACACACCTCGAAATAAAACCGATCTCACAAGGAGGAGGTGGAACGAGAGGAGAAACGTTCTTTCTTGGGATGACGTTTACCTGATACTGATGAAAAGACAATCCCATGTTCAGCTGCCACCTGTGATTAGATTACTACTATGACTTTACACTGAGCTGCCTGACATTTCAGAGGGAAAGGTTGCTAATGCTGTCATGCATTCACTAAGACGACCGGAACAACCTCTGGACGGACGACACCGGCTTCATGAAGCCTCTATTATCACCGGGCGGCGTCACTAATGTGGTAGTCTGGAGGAAAAGGAATAGAACACACAACGTGTTCATCATGTAGACTACCGCTGAAGAAGTAAAAGAACCTTCAGCAAGCAACAACATCAGGCTGAAAGATGCAGAGACGCGAGGTGGAAATGATTATTTACACAACACACGGAGACTGTGGCAGCAGACGCTCTTCTCAAAATGTCACAATGGATCTGAGAAAATGAATGTTCACCAGCGGGTCAATGTGTCCCAATAGACCGACTGAAAATGGTACCTGCTGGACTCCTTCTGTGTATACGGACATAGACCGCCACCTGGTGTTCACTCATAGGTACTGCACCCATGCCACTACCTATAGATTAACTGTAAACGGCTAATATTAAGATTTTAGGATAGTTTGCAATAACACATGACTATTAGACAATTACCGCTCATTCAAAATGCTGCTGCACTCATTACTCCGATTCTTAGATCTCTCTACTGGCTTCCAGTTAAATGTAAAACTGAATTTAAGGCCCTATTTATTGTCTGCAAGTCTCTGAATGCTCTGGACCTAAAATATAGCACAGATATGTTTGCTGAAGCCTGGAAGTTCACACCAGACACAGCAACATGGTGTTTAGTCTGGTCTACTTCACCAATTTTAAAAAGCAATTTAAAGACAGTTCTTTAATCACTGCTTTCAAAAAATCAGTTTTCAGTTAGAATCTAGACTAAACTGCCAAAACTTGTATTGTGCACTTTTATTTTTAAGAGTCTCTTTCTATTTCATTGTATACTTTATCATTTACATATTTCAATTTTCTGTATCTCATGTGTTTTTCAGTTTTAATTACTCTGTGAAGTTTGTTTTTCTTGTTTAAGTTTACTCTGTAATATGATATGTTACATTTTGTTTACACGCTTTTAAAAGCAGTTTGAATAAGCTTTGAGTACGATCTGGTGCTTTCTAAATAAATGCTTGAAGATGCCAAAACATGCTTCATACTTTTATGGTTTGAGACATTTTATGTCACATTTTTTACTTCTTTCACACAAGTAAGGGAAAGTTTATTTGGAATGCCTCATTTGGCCATAATAGGACAAACAAGAACCCAGAGTTCCGGCTATGAACCACCAGTGAGCTATGTGTTAATATTTAGACATAAACTTCTTTTTTTCTTGGAATATTGGGATTAGTTGCTTCTTCCGATCAGCTTTGATAAACTCCTCCCCTTCTGACCCAGTGTTTGACATCACAATGCTATAAAGTGCGGATGATTCCCTCAGCTAAAGTCTGCAGAAAAGTGGACTTATGGAAATCATGTGTGCTGTATTCACCTCATGATTCAACAGAAGGACAACCCAATCTTCTCATGAACGTAACTCTAATTCATGCTTTCCATGTCCGCAAGGGTAAACAAGGGGAAAATAATAAGTTCTGTCATTCATCCAAGTCTCTCTGCCAACATCTGTACGCAGTCCAAAACTTGTGACCACACAAACTGTCTGCACATGCGCCAGAAAAACAAATGCTGCTGAAAACAAACGCTTGTTATGAGGAGAAGCTGTGTAAGAAGAAGGAGATTTTCCACCTTCCACAATTTTTTTTAATTGATAATTAAAAGAGTTGTAAGACTACAGGACTTGGGAGATGCTTTGATTTATGCATACCGAAACATTGTAGGAAGTTTTTTATTCTCCAGAAATCTTGTGTTATGTCCGTCCACCGTGCTGGACACACCTCAGGAATAATCACATGAACCCATGCTGCTGCTTAATCTTTAAGAAGCTGCTAAAAAGTACAAAAAGGGCAAAGTCACAGCCCTTCAGTGTTTGATGCAACGTCTCTGTTGTACACTGAGTCAGAGATGTTGCAGTAGAACACAACTGTCTGCTGTCCACTTTTAAAGTCCACATCGACATGCACATGGACGCAGAAAGCATAAATTAGCCTTTAGCAGGAAAGTATGTGAGTTTGTGCACAGTGGGATTTGGAGATAGTAAGTGTACCAGCATGAAAAGAGAACGGTGGTGTATTATGGAACGACACATATTTAGAATAAGAAGAGTTGGAGTGTGTTAGCCTGAATACCTGTTTTTGCTGGTGCTGGCAGTAGGGGCGATGTCTGGGGTCAGGACATACAGGCTGTTGTTCTTGGGCAGGTGTAAACTTCTCAACACCGTCTGATTACAAACACACAGATACAAAAACATCAAAATAGTTCTGTTCCCTGCAAAAGGAATCATAACAGTAAAGGCAATATGTTGCTAAGCAAGGGAAATTGTGCTTATGACAAACAAATGCAGATACAAGTTTGGTTTTTTGTTTTATCTAAAGCTGCAAACTTTGACTAATTTTGGTCCCATCAATAATCAATAACCTGAATTAAGTACATTTACAACACCATATAACTTTTTGTCTGTTTGATCATACCGAAGCACAATCGTGATTAAAAGCGTACAGTACTCTGATAGTCGAAGACACTTTAACTCACTTCTAATGGCACCTTCACATATGTTTATGGGTATGCAAAGCTGCAGTGTGTTGTGCTATTTGTTTTCCAAGCCTGACATGAAAGTTTTTTTTGTTTTTACAGTTTTGAAAGAATTGAAAATAATATATTCCAAAGCACATCTGAATCTGTCTAGATGGACTTAGATGTGCTAAGTCCATCTATAAATATTCTGAGGGGAGCCTCTAATTTGCACTACAAGGCTAGAAACAGAAATACTGTTAATTAGCTACCAGTCCACTGTTGGTGATGTTGTGGTCCTTGTGTGATTTGGATTCAAGTGTTACAGACATGATTTTGACATTTAAATGTTTTTTAAAAATCTAAGAAATACTGCCAAAACAAAAGAAAAGAAGATACAGCTTATATCAGCAGTGCTTTCCCTTTTTCTTAATGCTTCACTGCATTTTCTAACTTGCACGTTTGTGGCAAAAATAAACGGCATTAACTCACACTATCAGACACGTCGCCGCTCTTCCATCCCTTCAGCTGCATTTTGGACACTGGGACACCGAGCTCTGTCTCGAGGATTTGTTTGATTTCCCCTGTGAGGTGGATTAGAGAAAGCACAGCGGAACATTTTACTTTGAAGCTTTAGTGCCCTAAAAGGCAGGATGAAAACTATGTTCTGCGTGAGATTGCGGGCACATTATACTAATCGGCAAGCTCACCGACTGTGCTGCCCTCCTCCAGTACCAGCTCTACAGTGCGCTGCCGGTACTCCACCCTGAAGTTGAGCATCCGGGGCTGACGCTCTACAATGTGTCGGGAGGAGGAGTTGAGGGGGCAGAAGGCTGAAGCCGAGGACGATGGAGGGGAAGAGGATGAAGATGAAGAAGAGGGAGGAGGAACTGCGCCTCCTGCTGCTGCATCGGCTGCTTCTGAGTGGCTGGGAGGTCCGTACATGTTGGCCTGGCTCGCCTCACTGGAAAAGTTACTGTGCAGAGGTGAAAAGGTCACTGATAGTGTGACTGTAGAGACTTCATATGGTCAATTCTAAAAATATCATGTTTTATCAAAGTCGGAAACTAGCGAGAAACTAAGAAACTGCTCACTTCCTCACGTTTTTGTTCTCAGCATATGCCCCATGTTTCACACAACACAGTAAATAATGCCTTTTTTCCCCTTGTAACCATGAACAAAGTGTGCCCTTTGTTCCCTGAAGTGTAGGCAGCAACTGTCTTGCAAGAGCAGAGTGCCAAACTGGGGCTTTCGAAACAAAGGCTCTGTTTTATTTGGCCCACAACATTGGTGAGGTCACTGTCCTGAGGCAAAGGTCGACTGACACAAAACCTCCACAAACAGGCTGCACCAATGGGGAAGCAAATCAACCCAACTCTACGGGAGCACGTTATAACTGTCTCCTCCACCAGTAACTAACTTTAAACCACAGATTATTTAAAGATTTACATTTTTTCTAATATTAGAATCGGATGATCGGAATAGTGAGTCAGACATTACAACTAGACATGTTCAAAAAAGGCAGGAAAGATGATGAATTGTGTATCTTTCCTTGTGACATAGATGAAGATAACATCAAAATTCTCGCCCAAATAATACAGAAAAATAGGTAATTCCAAAAAGCTGACGTTTAACAATTTGTTCTGACATTATACATCAGAAAAGTCATAAACAAACAGAAAATCCAGTGTGTATCAATAATGAACGCATGTAAAAATTTGAGTTAATCCACCTTTGTGAAATAAAAACAATCAGACAAGTGTGACATTTGTATGTCTGCGTGCAAAAACACAAATTTTACCAATGAAAGTCTTCTTTATAATGTGTGGAATATAGACTTAATGGCTGTAGTAGTAATTGCAGGAGACTACTGGGGCAGTATTTGGCACAAAACTGACCGTCAGGAGCACCAGACAGACTGCTGTCACGTCACTAATGGACTGTTCAGTGATAGTGAGACAAAGATGACATACAACTGGGGCAAATCATAAAAATAGGGGAAAATGTGACAGATCTGACCAAGACGATCCTTAGAATTCTTGAATATGTTGTAAAAATGTGTTACTGCCCCAGCTTTCAAAACAAGTTAAAGTTTCTAGGTGCACTTTCACCCAGCCTTGGCACAGTAACACTAAAACCCATTAAAAGGTCTGTTGTTGCTGTTTGGGTGCAGTTGTGCGCTTTCTAACATCTAGATGGCGTTCTTGTCCTGTGCACGACAAGAGGCAGGAAAAACTGTGGAGGCCTTCACCTGTCAATGATCTGTTTACACCACAGTTCAACACATGATTTCTTCCACAAAGACATAATTTTTGATGCAACATTCAGGCTTCTTATAATTCTGCCGAGCAAAGAGGACACCAGGGAGAACGGAAATGCATTTGCGACAGGAGTGCTGGTGAAACCTCCAACTGGCCCCAGCTCAGGTCACGTCATCAGAGTCTGTTTACTGGGCAACGCCAGCCTACTCACACCAATGCCAGCCATTTAGTAAATGTGTTGGCTGCTGGTCGTACTGCCAGCCAACCTCCTTTCAGAGCAATGTGTGCCCTCAAGAAAGACCGGCAATATTCTCATGGCCCCAAGGCCTTAACCACACTGCAGCACATGCATGCAAGCGCACACATGCGCACGAGTGTGTACACAAAATAAAAACGGTTGAACAGAACGTGGCCACTCTGAGAGGGTTTAGATTAGCTCATTGCATTCACGAGTGTCAAATAACCGTTGAGGGAAAGCGAAGGGCACAAAGCCTCTTAAAGAAACCTTTTCTATTCAGAAACTGTGTACAACTCCATTCTTGGCAGAAAGTTTCCTTGCAGTTGCAGTCTTTTATATCATTCCTCTATTAAACAGCAGAATAGAAACCATAGCAGGAGCAACACACTCCAACTCAGCAGCCTCTGTTTTAGCGTTATGTAGTGGATATGTATGCATGTGTCTACAAAGCAACATGTATTTTAAGATTTAACATCCTAAATTCCTCAAAATAAAAAATAAAAAAGCAGGTGATACAGAAAATTTCTCTCACCAGTTCTGTGCAAAGTTAACACTGCCTGCTCATTACTTGAGTGAGGATTTCAATTCACTGGTAATACAATGACAAATGTCTGTTATTTTTAAAGCTGTTTGGCACACAGGATAGACACCCCTCGTGTCCACGTATTCAGATTTCTTGTGCTTTTTTTTTTGCAAGGTCATTCTAGCATGACGAATACACAACAGTGCATTGAAAAGTCTGACATGATCTGCTGGTCAGGTGACATTCCTTCAGTGCAGCACCGTCAGCAGAAACATTTCTTCTGATTAAATGTGATCTGAATGTGCAGCAGCGCTTTTATTACCTTTGCAGGATCCCATTCTCCTGTGGTATCACCCCGTTGATGGCTGCCTGTAACGGAAGCAGAGGTAATCACCATGATGCACCATGATGCTATTGCTGCATTTCTAAAGAGGTGGTAAAATAAAAAAAGAATTACGTCAGTAAACAACACCATGACAAAACATGCAATAGGAGCTGATACACAAGGAGGAGGTTTCAAAGAGACTCATTCTGAAAGCTTTTTACACAATTCTAGAAATTGTACCAAAGATTTTCCTTAAAAGTTGCATCCTAAACATTCATTCTTATCACTTTTAACAGGACAACCAATCATGAACCTCAACCATAAAACCAGCTTGCAATCCCCAAATGATGACTTTTAGCCACTACGATATCATATAATCCTAAGAATGTGCCTTTTGTGGTTTGTAAACTTCATATTTTTCAGCACAAGGGACCTAAATGTTCACTGATTACCTGTTAAGATGAAGGCGACAACGAGCTAATCTACATGTATTAAGGAAAAATTTAGTTTCCGATTTTGTGGCATGTGCTTGCACAAAGTTTCCAAACCAACGCTGTCAAAACATGACAGAGCCGGAATATTCAAGGAGAGCGACCGATCGGAACAAAGAGGACTGAACTGTAACGGCTGTCAGCTGTGCAGTGAGCTTTTGTCTGAATGGACAATTGACTGGTTTTCTCCAGAAGACTCATTATTCTATGCCTCAAAACAAGCAAACTACAGTTAGCTGTTATGTATGCTGGTATCCACGTTTAGTTTTGTGTTGAATAAAGGAAAAATGGGACGGCAAAAAGCAAATGTTAAGGTCTTCTGCTAAAACTGAAATTTAACTTTTTTTTTTTTTTTTAAATGATTTTTGGCATTGTAACTGTGTCATACCGCACAAAAGACATCTCTGATCTTTTTTTGCTTGGAGTTATGTTGATGTTGTTTCCATAGAGGTGCAGGATGGAAATAGCACAATATATACAGAATATATCCCCTTTGAGTTCCACAAGTCGTGTCCTTTTCCAGTGTAAGCTGATCCATTCCAACCCCACACTGTTTGGAATAGCATCCCCATCTTCCTAGCAAGATATTCCAATTTTCCAAACTGGAATTCTGAATGGATGGCTGGTTTTATTCCTTGGGGAATTAAGAGAAAGAAAAACCTGACTGGCTCTACATGCAGTCAAAAAAGGCTCTACATCTGGTCAATGTTCACGGCCCTCCTACATTTCTGCCCTCTGATTGGTTCCCTCTTCTCGACCAGCTGTATCCCCCTCTTCCTCCTCGTAATTCCCTTCCTCATTTTTGTTCATTCCATTTCTGTGATCTATATTGCAGCGAGAAATTAGTCCACAGTGAGGAAAACTGTGATAGGATCCAAAAAAGGTCCAGAAGCTGCCTGAGGTTTGTAGAATTACACTACTGTTCAAAAGTCTGGGGTCACTTAGAAATGCCCTCATTTTTGAAAGAAAAGCATTTTTTTTTAAATGAAGAAAACACTAAATGATTGATAAATCCAGTGTAGAGATTGTTAATGTGGTAAATGACTATTCTAGCTAGAAACAGCTGATTTTTAATGGAATATCTCCATAGGGGTACAGAGGAACATTTCCAGCAACCATCACTCCTGTGTTCTAATGCTACATTGTGTTAGCTAATGGTGTTGAAAGGCTCATTGATGATTAGAAAACCCTTGTGTAGTTATGTTAGCACATGGATAAAAGTGGGAGTTTTACTGGAAAACATGGAATTCTCTGGATGACCCCAAACTTTTGAACAGTAGTGAACATTACAATCTATTCCCACATTAGCATAAATAAAGCAATAACATTCGTACACATTGAAGCAGCCTTTGAATTGATATTATAGTAGTTCTGCTTTTCTTTGGGTTTTATTTTACAGAGGAACTTTCACAGGCGGCAGCTGGAGGAAAACTTTTAGTGATTCATGTTATAGGACACTATGAAACCAGCATTCATCACCAGCTGCGGGGGATCGTCAAATAAACATCTCATCAATGAGGTTAAAGTTACCATTAAAACGTGTTCTCTGCTCATGCAGGCATATTGGTGAAATAAAATGTTCATACAAGTTTTAATACTGGTTCTTGTTCTGTAAAGAAAAGATTCAAGAAGCATTAAGATTCAGTTAATAAAACAATCCTCTGAATGGTGCAAAGCATCTTAGAGGTGACCTCTAATGCAGCATTATTCTGACCTGACTAATGTCTCCAAACATCCCTTCTTGGTGAAGTGCCATAAACCGAGGTGGCTCTTATCAAGACTAAACACAGTCCACTGAACAAAGTCTTTGTCATGTCACTGAAAATTCCACTTTTTGATCTGCTTTGGGTAAATATTCTGTGGCTTTGAAGGTACAACTATCCTTGTGTTTCTCAGCTAACTTGCACAGGCACAACTTTTCTGTATTATGAACTAATTTCTGTCCTGTGGCTTCTGTTGATAATCAATGTGTAATGCTATGTACTTTTTTTTAAATAGAGAGGAGAGGCCTTTTCTTCACAAAAGACCATTCTGACATGTCACAAGAGAGAAGACAGGTTTAAACAAAAAAAAAAAAGTCAATGATAGGTTCTGGTATTTTGAATGTAGGGTCACACTGTCCTGGTTTATTAGGACACTTTAATAGAAAAGAGTTATTATTAATGCCATTAGCAGTACAGGCCTTTCCTTGTATGACTAATCAACATGTATGCTGTGCAGCAACGATATTTTGTACAAACAGGCACTGAATGCTCAAGAGAAGCATTCAGTTTATCTCTCAAACCACTGAAATAAATTTAGAGTGACAAAAGTCTATCTTACAGTCACTGAAGAGCTGCAAAGTTCCTGTTAAAAGTTAATATTTTGCTTCTCAGCTGAGAAAAGAGGGTGTAGTCATCTTGGATTTGTTTCAGAAAATACAAGTTTACAGTACCGCATAAAGATAAGTGAAATGAAAGTGAAAATGAAAGTAAATTTGATGCGCAGTGATAGCTGCTTTAACTGGAATAGCTGCTTGGTGTTTGTCATCAGTACTCAACAATGATTCAGTGCGAAGAAAGCAACTGAAGTAGACTTATAGATACAGTGAATGACAGCTACAATAGTTTCATTTATATACTATGAAGTAGGCTCTAAATACGTGTATTTGGCTCCATATTAGAATAAAAATATGGGTATTTTTGAGCACACTGACCATAAAGACGGCCAGTGGAGAAATGGATTATACTGCAGGAGTGGTTGGAATATTTCTTTGAGTGCTTTGTAACTTTTATTTTATTGTTTTTAAACATACATGGCACCTGTATCACACCCGGGCACAGGATAGGTAAATAAATGCAACTCTTCCTCTTCACTGTCATACAAAGCATCTCTCCCCAGCACTTTGTCTCACTTCATATTTCAGCATCCATAAGTAAGAGGTCTGTCCACCGAATCAGGCACATTTCACGCCGAAATATCAATAATTTACTAAACACTGGGAAGATTGCAGCAACCTTAGATTCCAGGACAGATCTCTGTCCAGTCAGACTTTCATTTTAAGTGATTTTTATCTAATCTAAAAACGTATATATTATGTTTTTAATATGACAGGGTGGTCCTGGTGCCAGTGTTTAGAGCTTCAAATGCTGTCAAGTCCGACATTTTTTTACATTTTCTGTCACTGTCTGGGTTTCTATGCATCCTGTTGTGTGAATTCTCATGATTTCATTTGTCTGTTTAATAAATAAAGATTGTCATTGCAATTATTAAGCATATTTCTAAATTCTTGCCTGTAATAAAAACACATCCACCCTTATAAAAAATAAAACATCAGCATCAAGGACCTCAAAAGCTCTCTTTCACACACTAAATGCCACATTTAATGCAAGTATCTATTTGTGTAGGGCGTCATCTACTTACTAAATAGATTTTTTAAAAAGAGGTGACTCAGGATTTTACGAGGTTAACTATTTTCTGCACTTCTAAACAATTTTCTGGAGGAAACAGCGCTGCAGATTTTGGGGGGGAAGTGTGCCTTCAGTTCTGTTGTTACTATCCCACTCCATCCCAGCACCTCGCAACCACAAGCAATATGTTTCTACAAAAACCTAACACCTACTGTGGAGGAACTGCAAGTTATCAGATTTACAGCTGCAGCGAGTCCAGTCCTGGCCGTCTGTCCTGCTGCTCCGCTGCCAGCATCTTTCTAAATATAGACTGACCCCTTCTGATACATACTTCCCTGTAAAGGGCTCATCATGAATTAATACGAACCTGGCAGGACACATCTTTCTCATGGTGTCTCTCTAAACACAACACGCACTCGACCACACCTCTCAGGACACATTTTCTGTTAAGGATGACATTTTTGGCCCAATGCTTGACAGAAACCAGTGGATAAAATGGATAAATGTTTTTTGGTCAATGCAAAATTGAGGTGTGTGCAACTGGACGCTACCTTCCCTCCTGAACTTGATGGACTAAGCCTGTGTGTCTGAGAGTAAGGCCCAGAGCTGGCAGATAATGAACTTACCACTAAATCCCAGTTATTAAGCTCTAACAGAGTGATTGCCTCTGCAATGTTGTCAATTCCTGTGCAAGCCTGTGGGGAGAAGAAAAACAACAATGAATTAGAAAAGAGAAATGCATTGTGTGATGTTCTGCTGCAGTTTATTAGATGAAACACTCAGATCTGCATAAAAAAATACATTCCACAAAAAAGGAAAGAGACAGAATGAAAACAAAAGGAGGGTTTGACTGCTGTGACACTCAACAATGTCTTGATCAAAGCAAGTTCTGCAAACACTGAACTTTCTAGGAGAGAGGAAAAATTAAAACATTCAGAAAAACTAATTTTTGATACTAGAAACAGTAAGTAAGCAGCGGCTGGTATTTGTACTGTTTACACACAGACACCTTAAACTTCTAAAGCTGCATAACAGGCTAAACAAAGTGTATTCTTTAAAGTGCAATAGGATTACAGTGCCACACCAACATCAACTGCTGCTTCCATGATATCTGAGCTTTATCTGTTTGTTTTCTCCCTGAAATTTAAAAGGAGGGAGGTGATAAGCCAGATGTGTCGTGTCATTTTTTCTTCTGATCCTTCACAGAATCAAAACACATTTTCAGATTCAAAGCAACACATAAACCACATGACAAGAAACTGGAGCATTAATGTCAGCAGGATTACAAAAACAAAAAAATCCTGTCACTCATTTAAATGTCAAAAAGCCTCAAGCAAGATGAACCTTCAGGAAAATAGAAGAGAATTCAAGTTCTGGGATGTTCAAATGTTGGCCATTTTCTGTATCAACACCAAGAACATGGAAGTACTTGGACGGTGGTAGATCAGTTCATAAAATCCTCCAGGAGGCTGGTCAAAGGGGAACGATGAGATGGTGATGTAACCCCATTTTATTAACACCTAGAAGCTTCAAAACAATCTGTCAAACAAAACTATTATTAACACTGGTTTTTATTTGCAAAAAAAGAAGCTTTTAAATAATTTAACCTTATTCTAAACGATACAATGATCCTTTGCACAGTAGTTCCAGAAGAGTTGTTTTATTATTATTATTATTTTAACAGTTTGTATAATTAGCCTGCAGTGAAACAGACACATCCTGAAGGATACTGTTGATCTAGATTTACTTTAAAGGAAAAGAATTTTGTTATTTACTGATAAAAGATGATTTCATTAACTCATCAAGGCAAACAATGATAAAGCTTAGGATATGATGATTTAATTTCGGTAAAGGGGTCGAAAGTAAAGTCCCCTCCAGCCACAGTTAAGGCTCAAAAGAAGGACACATGGGACATTTAGAAGAAGTTTGGCATGACTGATGATAACAAGAGCTTAAAATCTACACTGGTCATATCTGTAAACACCACCAACACAGACTTTTTTCACACAAAGATTAAATGTAGAAATGTAGGTACTGAAACTATAGTTTTGTCAGTCTTTTGATGACTCTATGCTGTCACTGTTTTTCTGTTTTTACTGTAAAACAGAGCAGTAAAATACCTGGCTAACTGTTACATTTATGACATAGTTAAGCAACAAGTGCTCCACAAAACCACTCTGTAAAACAAGAATTTCAGTTCTTACTTTTGAGGTAAAAACAGCTTGTAGCATCTCCAAAAAACCCTCACAGCTGACACTTGTGTTGTCTGTAATATTTTAAAATCACACCCACAAGTTTCTGTTTCTTACTGATAGCCGATTCAAACACGAGCGATAAAACGTAGGTCACACACTAAAGGGAAAACATGCTTTTAAAGTTGCTCAGACTCTCTCTTGACATTTAAAGGGCTTGTAATCATGCCTTAAGTACTTGATGCTTTAGAAGAAATGAATGTTTATCTATTTTAATGTTGTTTCTGTTAAATGTAGATCAACTGTTTCATATAGTGCAACTCTGGTGCAATTCTTAACCAGATTCCCCAGTAGCAACATAAAACTACTAAACTATCTAACCAAAGAGGGAATAACTGGCTCAAACATTAGAAAATTACAAATACTACCTTGTTGTTTGATCACTGTAGTAATCGATGGGATTTAAGGCTACAGGAGAAAACTTTAAATGTGGCGCCTCCTTTACAGTCTTCAGAAATTAGATTCCAGTGTCGTGTTAACAAACAATAATACTTTTTATTTTCAGTCTTAGCTCTATAAACTGGCTTCCCAGTGTGTGATGAGGTGTTGATGCCATGTCACCTAACTCTAATTAAACAATACATCTGCTGTGGCCTGTCTGAATCTGAATGAGTCATTTAATATTGCTGAAAAATTAATCCATTTGAAACATGCATTTAGCAAATTGCAAAGGCTGCAATTCAAGGGCATACAAGGTGTAGCTATTAATGACACTGCTGCTATTTTCAATGGGGGGATTTTTCCATTTCACTGCCAGACATTTGCAGCAGTGACATTATTGTGTGTATAGATAAATTTATGGAATGTGACCTCCCTCATCATTCAACCAAAATGTGACACCGAGTAGCAGAGTAACAACAAAAACACATTTTATTGTATCATAACTAGTTGTAGTTTGATGAACTGCCATCACACAAGGACAGAATTTTCTCTACTGAAATCATAAATAAGCTTGATGTTAAGTCTATAGGTAAACTTTTCCTCCTCAAATACTTTTCAGCATCTCTTCTCTCAGGGCATTTTGAACAGTGGTCACCCAAACAACCGAAATTCTAACCAGCGCCAAGATATGTGAACACATCACTCCTGTTTCAGCCTCTTTCCAGCGGCTCCCACTATGTTTAAGGATAGATTTTAAGATTTTATTATGTACTCATTCTCTCCTAGCTATATTTCTAACCTTTTAGTACCATATGCACCAGAATGCACTTTGAGATCTTCAGGCAAAGGTCTTTTTCAAGCTCCAGTGGCCCAGCTGAAAGGGGATAGAACGTTTGCAGTCGGGGGCCCCGAGGCTCTAGAACGATCTGCCTGAGAAATTCAGCTCGGGTTAGTCTGTGATCTCTTTTAAGTCTCTCTTTAAAATATAAGCTGCATACCAAATCGTATACTGTGTCTTTTTACTGTATGTACATGCTACAGCTGCCCACACAAAGTATACTGCTTCATACAGGACGCATCCAAGTGGGACACACTGCTTCATCATAATATCGCCCCTGAAACTTTGACCGTCGCAATGTGTAGAGTGAAATGAGCCATCGTCTGTCTGTCTGCAGCTCAAACTTGTTTATACTCGTGCGAGACACTGTGATGTAACTGTGCAGAGGACCGTGGGTCAGAATAGCCAGAAAAACATTGCAGGCTTCCATACTGCAAAATTTCACCAAATATAGTAGGACAGTGTATTGAGAAAGACTAAATCTTTTTCTGCCGTATTATATTGTATGGTAGCATGGAAATTGAAACACACCCATATTTTTATTGCAGAATCTTTCCTGATTTTATTTCAGTTTTAATTTCTTTTGAATTGTCTGTTATTGCTTTTCAAATATGTATTATTTTTAAATTTCTAGCACTGTGTTGGTTTTACACTCCTTACTTTGTTTTCTCTGTATTTTAAATCTGATAATTTTATGTCTGTTTTATTTTGCTGCCTTTTGTAACTTAGCTTACTTTCACTATAAAATAAGAAACCATACATCAGTATGTCATTTGTCTCTCTTACTTTCAACTAGCCTCTAAACTACAAGAGCATAATGCAACTCCTCCAATTCAGTTACGTCTTGTGGTTTTTGAGAGATTTTCAGTTGCCCCATCTGTCCTCCCATATGAAACATTTCTGATGGCGCCCCTACATATAAAACAACGGCCTTGAAGTTGCTTGCAGTTCTACAAAATTCTGCATTTCTCTCTCTCTGTCTATGTAAAAAGCTCCATGGGATCTTCCAGGAATGGGTCATATTATTTTCCATGTGAACTGACTGGTCAGTAGGCTGTGTTTCTAAATACACTGATCTTTCATCTGGAACAGAAGCATGTTCAGCCTCAGTTACTATAATAATCACGTACCCAGTAAGACATGCACCGACCGAGCTGAATTTGACGTTACTCTGCCAACCTTTAATCTCACTAGGTCTGCGTCAAACTAGTCTTATTATTTAATAGCCACACCTCATATATCATGCAGCCTGTCTGACCAGGGTTTAATCTGATAAATTCATGCCATCCTCCTTTTGATAGTATCTCACTGCATAATAAAGTGAAACTGCAATATCTATCAGAAAAATCTGAAGTCTTGCAGCCTTATAATACATCCAAACTCATCTCAAATGTAATGCAAACTAGTAAACAGTGGAAAGTATGTGCTTGGTTACTGATTAAGTCTGTTGTCAAACGTTCTTAAAGTGAAATTGCTGGTTGAAAACACGCAGCTACAACAACACAACATGCACAAAGAGGAGGCCAGCAGTCAATTCAGAGAACGCTGTTTTAGTGCAGATACCAAATAAACAGGAAGCTAAAGGATTATTTTCAGAACTGAACTGGGCTAAAGAAGCTGTTGTCTTCGAGGCGGAGGCAGTTTCTGACAAGGCTTTAGAACAAAACAACCAGCTGACAGCCACCGTAGCTCTATTTCAGCTGTTTGTCCAGCAAGGGGCCTGGAAACCGGAAAACACGAACTGATGCGCAGTTCCCTGTACATATTGTAAATATTATTACTACTGTTCTATTACTATTTTATTTCTATTACTAAGTCTATTGCTACATAAGCTGCTGTAACAATGTGAATTTCCCCTGGCGTGGGGAGAAATAAAGGACGTATCTTATCTTATATTCGTTAGTGGCGGCAGCTTGGGGACGCCGTTATCTAGTTAGCGAGGTCGCAGCTAGTGTGTGAGTCCAGAGTCACTTAGTGAGCTGTCAGTGTGTCTAGTTATCTAGTTACGTAGTTATCTAGTTATCCAGTTAGCTGTCAGTGTGTCTAGTTATCTAGTTATGTAGTTATCTTATCTTAGTTATCTCGGTAGCAGCTAGTGAGTCGAGTCAGTTAGCCGTCAGTGTGTCTAGTTATCTAGTTATCCAGTTAGCTGTCAGTGTGTCTAGTTATCTAGTTATGTAGTTATCTTAGTTATCTTATCTTAGTTATCTAGGTAGCAGCTAATGAGTCCAGAGTCAGTTAGCCGTCAGTGTGTCTAGTTATCTAGTTATCCAGTTAGCTGTCAGTGTATCTAGTTATCTAGTTATCCAGTTAGCTGTCAGTGTATCTAGTTATCTAGTTATCTTAGTTATCTAGTTATCCAGTTAGCTGTCAGTGTATCTAGTTATCTAGTTATCCAGTTAGCTGTCAGTGTGTCTAGTTATCTAGTTATCCAGTTAGCTGTCAGTGTATCTAGTTATCTAGTTATCTTAGTTATCTACTTATCCAGTTAGCTGTCAGTGTGTCTAGTTATCTAGTTATCCAGTTAGCTGTCAGTGTGTCTAGTTATCTAGTTATCAAGTTAGCTGTCAGTGTGTCTAGTTATCTAGCTATCCAGTTAGCTGTCAGTGTGTCTAGTTATCTAGTTATCCAGTTAGCTGTCAGTGTGTCTAGTTATCTAGTTATCCAGTTAGCTGTCAGTCTGTCTAGTTATCCAGTTAGCTGTCAGTGTGTCTAGTTATCTAGCTATCCAGTTAGCTGTCAGTGTGTCTAGTTATCTAGTTATCCAGTTAGCTGTCAGTGTGTCTAGTTATCTAGTTATCCAGTTAGCTGTCAGTCTGTCTAGTTATCCAGTTAGCTGTCAGTGTGTCTAGTTATCTAGTTATCCAGTTAGCTGTCAGTGTATCTAGTTATCTAGTTATCTTAGTTATCTAGTTATCCAGTTAGCTGTCAGTGTGTCTAGTTATCTAGTTATCCAGTTAGCTGTCAGTGTGTCTAGTTATCTAGTTATCCAGTTAGCTGTCAGTGTGTCTAGTTATCTAGCTATCCAGTTAGCTGTCAGTGTGTCTAGTTATCTAGTTATCCAGTTAGCTGTCAGTGTGTCTAGTTATCCAGTTAGCTGTCAGTGTGTCTAGTTATCTAGTTATCCAGTTAGCTGTCAGTGTGTCTAGTTATCTAGTTATCCAGTTAGCTGTCAGTGTGTCTAGTTATCTTAGTTATCCAGTTAGCCGTCAGTGTATCTAGTTATCTAGTTATCTAGTTATCCAGTTAGCTGTCAGTGTGTCTAGTTATCCAGTTAGCTGTCAGTGTATCTAGTTATCTAGTTATCCAGTTAGTTGTCAGTGTGTCTAGTTATCTTAGTTATCCAGTTAGCTCTCAGTGTGTTAGCTCCAGTGCTAACCCAGAAAGCTGCTGTTTAGACGGCAGCCTGGAGAACTTCAGCCATCACCGACATGATACTGAACACAATAACAGATAAAGGAGAAGGAAACAGACCTGAAATTCAGCCAGAATCATCTCTCTATCTATGCTACTGAACATACTAACAGGTAGTAGAAGGAGATTTACCTGGAAATCAGCCAGAATCATTTCTCTCCATGCTACTGAACATAATAACATAATAACAGATAAAGGAGAAGGAAACAGACCTGAAAATCAGCCAGAATCATCTCTCTATCCATGCTACTGTCGCTGCTCCCGGAGGCCATGGCGATGACTGGCTGAAAGCGGGACATAATAATATAATAATAACAGGTAGTAGAAGAATATTTACCTGGAAATCAGCCAGAATCATCTCTCTATCCATACTACTGTCGCTGCTCCCGGAGGCCATGGCGATGACTGGCTGAAAGCGGGTTAGCTTTAGCGGCTTCTTCCAGCGGCTCTCGTCGCTTTGTCGCCTCTCAGAAAGACTCTGGAACCAATAAAACCGGTTATTCAGACGTGGCGCACAGAGGAAGGCCTGCAGGTTGTAAATGTGAGCCTTTCTGGGGATTAAACGGCCTCAGGGGGACAGAATTCAGGAAAGTAGCGTCGCAGTCTTCACTTAGCATTATGCTCAGCTAGCACTCTGCTCTTTACGGTACGGACGGAAAGCCGCTGCAGCTGCCGTAAAACTCTCGACGCGAGGACGTAAAGTTAATAGACGAATCTTTTTTCCTCCTTTTTCATTCTACTGGAAAGAATACTACTAAATGCTACTAAATTTTTTTTAATACATAAATAATAATAATAATAATAATAATAATAATAGTAATAATAATAATAATAATAATAATAATAATAATAATAATAATAATAATAATAATAATAATAAATTCTATCACTCACTGGAAAGAATACTACTACTGCTATCAAGAATAATAACAATAAATAATGACAATAAATTCTATCGCTCACTGGAAAGAATATTACTAAATACTACAAAATTAAAAAATACATAAAAATAACAATAATAAAAATAAAATAATAATAATAATAATATTAATAATAATAATAATAATAATAAATTCTATCACTCACTGGAAAGAATACTACTACTGCTATCAATAATAATAATAATAATAATAATAATAATAAATACATAAATAAATACGGGGCTGCACAGTGGCGTAGTGGTTAGCACTTTCGCCTTGCAGCGAGAAGATCCCTGGTTCACGTCCCGGCTCGGATCTGGGATCTTTCTGCATGGAGTTTGCATGTTCTCCCTGTGCATGCGTGGGTTTTCTCCGGGTACTCCGGCTTCCTCCCACAGTCCAAAAACATGCTGAGGTTAATTGATTATTCTAAATTGCCCGTAGGTGTGAATGTGAGAGTGATTGTTTGTCTTTGTATGTAGCCCTGCTACAGACTGGCGACCTGTGTGTCCCCTGCCTTCGCCCGAGTCAGCTGGGATAGGCTCCACCCCCCCCCGTGACCCTAGTGAGGATTAAGCGGTGTGTAGATAATGGATGGATGGACATAAATAAATAAATAACAAATTCTATCGCTCACTGGAAAGAACACTACTACTGCTACCAATAATAATAATAATAATAATAATAATAATAATAATAATAATAATAATAATAATAATAATAATAATAATAATAACTGTCACTCACTGGAAAGAATACTACTATTGCTACCAATAATAATAATAATAATAATAATAATAATAATAATAATAATAATAATAATAATAATAATAATAATAATAATAATAATAAATAAATATATACACATAAAAATAAAAATATATATACACACCTGGAAATAATAATTATAAAAATAAATAAACACAACAATAAATAATAATAATAATAATAATAATAATAATAATAATAATAATAATAATAATAATAATAATAATAACAATAATAATAATAATTTCCCTACTGTCAGTGGTGTGTGTGTGTGTGTGTGTGTGGTGTGTGTGTGTGTGTGGTGTGTGTGTGTGTGTGTGTGTGTGTGTGTGTGCATATCTGTATATATGGAGGGAGGGAGGGATGGGTTTTTCTTGTTTTTAATATTTTTAAATGTTGTATAGGCCTTTGTGTTGCATTTTAACTGTATGAAAAGTGCTCTATAAATAAAGTTTGATTGATTGATTGATTGAATAATAATAATAAAAATAACTATATCTACACACACACACACACACCACACACACACACACACACACACACACACACACACACACACACACAGCTGTAGCAAATTCGAGGTCTTTCAGTCTTTCATTACATTAAAGCAGCACTGCGGAGAATCCAGGAGACAACTGAGAGTCATCAGCATATTAGTGGTGGAACACAGAGGCTGAAATCATAAATAACATTATTCAAATACAGCAGAAAGAAACAACCCTGTGAGACTCCACGTGATATGAGGGCGGTTAAAGACAAAACACTGTCAACAGTAACTTTAAGTCTCTGTTTGATGAGTACAATGAAAACCAGTTCAGTGCCGTTACAGCTCTGATGAGAATTATTTGATCTACCTGTCAATACGACAGTTATATTGTCATAAATAATAAAATCGGAAGTGGAATTTCATGAGATTATTTCTTTATAGAAATAATTAAAAAACATGGAATCAACATGTAAGTTTCCACAGTGCCCACAGGTGTCACCAATACTCTGCAGCTTGGAGTTCAGCTGAAAAGTCCCTGAATTTCTGTCACATGATTGTTGGTTTCTGCTGAATCACTGGAGGCTTCGTGGTTGCTCAGAGAAGCACAGAATTTTTAGTTTGGGGCAGAATCTTGCTTTATTTTTGACAAATTTGAAAATGTGACCTGTACAGACAAGTCACTTTGATGAAATATTCATTTCAAACTTAGATGTGGTTATTTTTACTAACGGACTTGAACGTCGCAGATGATTCCTTCAGGGACTGTTGGAAAGTTGAAAATCCAACGAACCTTTCAGTTTTTATAATCTGTGGCTCTGATAAATGGTGTAAACGATGACATCCATTTGAAACCCACTGGAGGGTTTGGGGGTTCAGTTTGTCCATAAAATGAAGCTATTAGTCTTATTTTTGTTAATCAAAATCGCTGGACCAACAGTGTGGAGGACATGATGTGTGCGCAAAAGTGTGCCAAAATGCGCTGATTCCAGATTCATAAAGCCCCGTGCCATATGTTGCCTCACCGGAATGGTGGCTTTATGTGGGCTGGAGTTAAAAAACAAACACTAGAGTTAACGAGGAAAATGAAAGGTCAGATTATTGATGTCCTGAACTGTCAGGCGTGAGGTGTCCTGTAACTCTGACTACGACACGTGCCTGTTTCATATTGACTGGACCAAGTCCAGTTCGATCCCTGGCACAGAAAACGCGCAAAACCAACCTTTGTGTCTTTACGCAAAGCCATTACGCACCATGTTGTGTACTTAAAACACCCTATTGACCGACTGCTGATTAGAGCACCTCTCATATGACCTGATTTTTCTTATTTTTTTAAAAAACTCTGGATGCAAAAACTCTATGTAGGGTTAGAGTATACGTTATCTGGCCATGGATGGAAGCGCTCTCTTGGTTTCTGTGCGTAAAGTGGCGCATGTGTTCCTTTCATGAGCGCGCAGCAGGCCGGGCCTCCAAACACATGACCTCGATGCTGCTGAACCAAACAGGGACTTTTGAGGCTTTATAAAATCTCATCACTAGAGGGCAGATGAGGAGAGGAAACAGGGATGTCGCCTCCAGTCAGTGACAGCCTGCTGCAAAGCAAGATGAATACGGCGTCGAAGTTGCTTCCTATTCGGTAGTGACGGAGAAAAGTAAGGGAAATATCTTCCTTTTTGTATTTTCACAGTAAGAATAAAGGTTTCATAAAGCAGCCAGTCTAGTCCACATTATTCCATGGTGAGTTTTGATCTGGACCTTTTCTAATGTGGTCCAGGAGTAAAAATGCAGCGAAATCTCCCCTTTTTCATGCTTTCGTGTGACAGTGGGCATTAATAGAGTATTAAGGCTTTACCTGAAATATCAGACACTGTTTTACATCATTAAATGTGACAAAAATCAGAGGATAAGTGGTTCTGCTCTGGTGTTCAGTCGAAGTTTCCCTTGTGTTTCCCCTTAACTGTCGATCGAGCAGCGACCAACCAGAAACCGACTTCAGCCCCCGTCTCTCCGCGGCACCTTGTCACCGTTACGTTGTTGACTATTATGGTTTGTCTCTGTCAGTCCAGCCAATCACAGCAGCGCATCTTTTTGGGCAAAAATTTAAACTGTATTTTGTCAGCTGAGCCGGAGAGGCACAAATTGTGTCGCAGTGCCTCAATCCTGCTTTTTTGTTTGTTTGCTTCAGGACGCTTTTTCACCGAAGAGATGCTTTACTGAGCTGGGATGCTTAGTTTTGATTTTTTTCATTATCTAAAATACAAAAATAGATTCGAGGAGAAAATCAGTGTGACATCGCGGTGGCTCGTCGAGGATCTTCGAGGTCAGGATGGCTTTTGAAAATGAAAGGAGCGCTGTTTTTGCGCAGCTCGGCTCTCCTCTCTGATGCGAGAAATGACGCACTTTTTTTTTTTTTTTTTTAGTTTGGGTACATTTCTTTAAAAAATGAGCGGGAATGCACAGTGAATGACATCACATGTTTCGAAATATATCACGTTTTATTGGCTGATTTTCAGCCGTTTTTACTCTTATTATCACTGATGCGTGCAGCTCCGAGGAGGAGGATGACACCTGGAGGGAGGCTCGTGTTTCACTCTCTTTTAAAATAGGTACGTTTATTTTATTATTGTTTCCTGCTTGTTTTTTCCGTTTAAATATCACATTGAAGTTATTACAGCTGCAGATAAACTGCCTCTACACCAAAGAGGACTAAAATCTTATCAACAAATCTTCAATTTTTCTATTAAATTCAACGTTTGCGCCAAATAACATCGACTCACAGGACAACAGAGCTGCCAGGTGGAAAAATAATTGTAGTTTTTGCATTTTTTCCAGGTAATTATGACCCCGAATGCAATAAAAGTGAATAAAAACTGACTTAAGTGAGTCTGTAAGAGGGAGTAGAAAAGGTTTTGCAGATGCATTGGGCAACCAAACATGTAGAAAATCTTAGAATGTCATTTCTCTAGTTATTAATTTGAATTTGGACTTAAATTAGAGATTTATAGCGCGTCTTATTTTGAATTTATGACGAATATGAAGGTGTAAAAAAGAAAATAGATCATTAAATCGACTATAATTGTGCAAAATTCATGTTTGGGTTCTCAAATATTGGATGAGCAAAAGTGAAAAATATTTTTGAACTGTAAGACACACACACACACACACACACACACACACACACACACACACACACACACACACACACACACACACACACACACACACACACACACACACACTACTGTTTAAGCACTGAGCAGGTCAGTAGTAGCAGAATATGTTCTGGAGAAGGATTGCTTAACTAACACATAGAATTAATTTTTAAAAAGACATTATTTTTGAGTAAATAATCAGTATTTTGACTTAAATTGTGCAGATTCCTGAGCTGTAGAGATTTACTACACGTTGTATTTCAAAATAATGATGCTAGACTATAGACTATGATGGTGTAAAAGTGAAAATATATCATTAAGTCGCCTGTAACTGTGCAAAATTAATATCTTCTTTCTGTTGGTGGAGGATGAGCAAAAGTGAAAATGCAGACTGAACCATATATTATTATTGTTTGCTGTACTGGCAATGAAGAGAAGCAGAATCAGTCAGAAACACAGTTAAGTCATTCTCCACGTGGTAGCAGAATATGTTCTGGAGCAGAACTGAACAACTAACACATAAAATTCATTAAAAACTGTCATTTTGTTTGTAGTAAATAATCAGAATTTTACTCAAATTGTCCAGATTTCTGAGCTGTAGACATGTAGTGCATGTTTTATTTTAAAATGATGATGTTATAAGTAGAATATGAATGTGTAAAAATGAAATATACATGATTAAGTCAACTGTGTAAATATAACGTCTGCATTATGGGGTGGATGATTAGCAAAAGTGAAAATGAATCTTGCACCACAGTATATTGTTGTTTGATGTTTTAGCACTGAAGAGCAGCAGAATTAGTCAGAAACACAGAGTTCAGTCAGTGTCCACGAGGCAGTAGAATCTATTTTGCAGTTACATTGCATATCTAACAAAGAAAAATCATTAAAACACTGTCATTTTTTAGTAAATTAATTGAATTTGGATGTAAAGTGTGCAGCTTACAGAGCTGTAGAGATTTACTGCACATTTTATTTCAAAATAATAATGTTTTAAGTACAATATCAAGGTGTAAAAGGGAATATATATCATTAAATCGCCTGTAACTTTGCAAAATTCATATCTCCATGTTTTGGGTTGATGATTAGCAAAAATAAACATGAATCTTGAAACATAATATAATGTTTATTGCATTAGCAGTGAAGAGAAGCAGAATCAGTCAGAAACACAGTAATTTTACACGTGGTAGCAGAATATCATCTGAATTTCAAAGTAAAGTGTGCACGTTACAGAGCTGTAGAGATTTACTGGACATATTATTTCAAAAATAATGATGCTATAAGTACAATATGAATCTGTAAAAGTAGAATATATATCATTTAATTGCCTGTAATTGTGCAAAATCAATATCTGCATGTTCTTGGTGGAGGATGAGTGCAAGTAAAAATGAATCTTTAACCTTAATATATTATTGTTCACTGCATTAGCACTGAAGAAAAGCAGAACCATGGAAGTATGAGTTGTGATAATTACTTATAGAAGATAGTTCTCCTAAACTCCTCCTCCTCACTGAAACATGTGATATAAAATAGTAAATTTAGCATATATTCCACCTCCAACATCAGTATAAACAGGTGACTTTACTTTGTAATTAATTATTTTAATCGTGTGAGAAAAAAAAGAGCAACATCCAGTTCCAGGCTCAGATGATGTAAGAGGGAGGGAGGAGTGTGAAGGAGGCGCCTCCAGAAAAGCCACTATAAAGGACTCTCTACCATCAGCATCTGAAGACTTCCTCAAACACTTGTTGAAAATCCCGGATTCTTTATTCCTGTGTCTATTTTTTTTAAAAGAATGGCTGAGAGGTCTGTGTCTGACCAGCTCTGTGATGCCTCCGCCACTGGAGACCTACAAACACTCTTGTTTTTGCTGCAAAATGGAGCAGAGGTCAATGGACGGAACAGATACAACAGAACTCCACTGCAGGTCGGTGAAAAACGTTTGAAATTTGTCGAATTTATGATGTTTTTTTGTCTTTTAAAGTGTCTTGTTTGTCTTCCTTGTTTGCCTGAGCTGCTGCAGGCTGCATAGCAGAGGGCCTGAGCGTGTTTCCTGTAAATAGCTGCTAGCTTTGGCCCATCTTTATGCTAAATTGTCCAAAAAAGATGAATTGATGTCGTTTTTAAATAAAGACACGTGTAGTTGGCAGATGTGTGTGTGTGTGTGTGTGTGTGTGTGTGTGTGTGTGTGTGTGTGTGTGTCTAACTGTAGCATATCTTATCTAAGTAGGTGAAAATAGCTAAATAGTTCATTTAAACCTTGTAATTTTGCTAGAATTAATTATTTAACATCAACTTATAACAACACTCGGCTTATTCCCAGTTTTGGAGTGTTTTATGGAGCAGTCAGTGTCTTTTCTGAACACTTTCAGTTTCAGAAGTCATGCAGCCATGTGACCAATTCTACTTTAGAGCCTGATGTTCCCAGAATCTGAGTTAATAAAGAATAATCGGGTTTTATTGTGATTGTAAACGTTGTAAGGAAAGAGATTCATGTTGCAGAGCAGATTTAATGTTTGAGGAGAGACAGGAGAAGCAACATTGTGCTGAGGAGGAAATGGTGGCTGAGGCTGGACTGTCAGCTGCTAAAACCTGCATGTTGACATATACCGAGGAATTTAGCTTGTTTTCTCTTCACCGGAGGATTATAGAAATTATTTAACACTAGAAGGCTTCATCAGCACATTCAGGAATAAAGCACTGCTGGTTTCTATTGGTGGGAACTGAGGCTGTGCATGTAGTTCTATTTGTATTTGAATATCCAACAATACATTCAGCTAAATAATGTGGCTGAAATCAACTGTCTTTTAGCTCTTCAGTGTCTTGGATGCATTTAAATGACCACTTTTTTAATAAATTTTGCTGCTCTACAGGCAACATGGTTTATCTGATCTTTGCTCATTAAGCTACTAATAATAACAATGATTAGCTTTGCTGCTAATGCTGCATCATTTTAGTCTCCTGATGTTAAAAATGAAAGAATAAATGCATGAACTTTATTGTAATTCTGCACACAGAGATAAAGAAATTCTGCTTGGCTCATCTCTGATCAGTAAAATTAACAATTAGAAGCTTTGTTATTATTAAATAAAAGGTTAAAAGAAGTTAAAATAATCAGACTAAAGCAGCAACAGAGTTATTAATGTAAAAGTAGAACCAGCAGCAGTGTAAAAGTGACTTTAGTGCAGATTTAATTAGTTTTTTTTGAATAATCTCTGTATATGTTTTCTGTATATTTAATCACAGTATCTACAAAATACTGTCATGACAGTAATGGGGTTCTGTATTTGTATGCCGTTGTCTTTAAAAGAAATCCTGTTATTGTTAATACTGTAAAATAATCACAGGCTGTAAAATGATTTTTGTCACTAAAATCTCATTATTTTATCACCTTTTGACATTTTAATTGTTAAAAATGCTGCGGCTGCATCTAATTTTCTACTTAATTTAAAATAAACTGTTTAATCCAAACACTGACAGCAATTAAAACACTTGGCTAAAAGTAGAATAAACAAAGAATTTAAATATGAAGCGAAAACTGACGGATTTAATCACTAGATTTTATTTTATTTTTTTAAACTGGATTCTGCCACATAATTCCCTCTAAGGGTGGAGCTGCTTCTTTTCAGGATAGAAAGGAATTAGTTGTGGATGAGTTAAGTATTATAAAAACTAACTCTGACCTTTTAATAGCAGAACTAATGGCTCTGTGACATTTGTGCTGATTATTTCCCTTTAAAAGCACATATTCTGGTTCGACTGATAATACTGCTTTAACAGCAGCAGTGCAGTAAATACACACTCAGAAATGTCTGACTGAACTCCAGGCAGAATTTCAAACGAGCAGAAGTGAAACTAAAGCATTTTCAAAATCAAACTGTGTGTTTGAGGTGTCCTGAGAACACGAGACTTCACTGCTGTAACAGCAGAAGAGCCTCAGAGTGAAATTCATGTTCATTTCCTGTCAGTGAACTCATCTCTAATCCTTCCATGCAAAAGTGGGTCAAAATGACCCACTGAGGTCGTCTTCTTACAATATCTTTGTAATGAAAAGTTTTTATCATTTCATTTTCCAGCTATAACTCAAAAAACGTATTTTTGATTTCAATTCAATTTTTAAGTTACCTTTTGTACTTTTAAAGAAATTGTGCTTTATCTGTTACTACCCCAAGCTCTTTATCACTGACAATCTCATATAGGAGGAAAAGAGTGGAAAAATGTCATTACAATTGCTGTTCTGTGTAATATTCTTATTTTTCAATGATGAAAACCTGTTATAAAATGAAAAATAAACATATTTCAAACATGAAATCATTCCTGCCTTGACAAAACATAATACAAACAATGATTATTCTTCACCAAAATAACAAAAAAATGGCATAAAAACACATTAATTCTTATATAGGTCATTTTTGACCCACTTATGGAAGAGAGTAGGGTATCTACAGGTGAACCAGAAGGAAAGCCCCGAGAAGAAGTTTTGGACAACCTGGAAATGTCAAGAAATCAGACAGAAAACTCAAATCTGATTTCAAGTTCACTCCACTGAATGTTGTGCAATCAAAAAAGAAAAAAGAAGCAGCGAGTAGCAACCACAAAAACACACCTTTTAAATATCAAATAATAACAACAATCCAAAATGTACATTCATTGAAGACAAGTTGTTAATTCTGCTACTGAAAAATGAAAGAATTCACTCAAAATTCCTTTATTATGATTAATAGGAAAGATATTTACCATAGAATGCAGCTGCCAGTGAATCTGGACCATAATGCTGGATACACACTGTTAAAATCAGACGCTCCTACATGAAGTTTTTCCTTTTAATAAGCAAGCAGGAAGCTTTGCATCAGTGCAGAGTCATTTACACACAGTTCTATCAGCAGAAAGCTAAATAGGATCACAATTTGTCTGAAAATATATAAAATGAGTCTGTAAAATGTGCATTAATATCTCCTGCATTGTTCAAAAGAGCTCCATAAATTAATGTCAGTAAAGTTCTAAAGATAAAATTAATGGAATTAATTCTACATGCAGCTGAAAAATGTCATTTAGATAAAATCTACCAAAAATAAATAAACAAATACATTTAAAAATGCTCCAGAGGTTCCTTTAACATCCCAAGAGGCTTATAATAATAATAATAATAATAATAATAATAATAATAATAATAATAATAACATAGTGCAATAATGTTGCGAAAACTGCAGCCCTTTTAAAAAGTAGCTTCATTTCTCCACCGCTTTAAATAAATCACTTTTATTTTCTAAAGTCTGGTCTGAACTGTCCTTTAAATACACTTAGTGCATTTTTTTTCTTTAATTGTATTTTTCCCCTTATTTTCTTGTATACTTTATTTTAAACATTTTTGGGGAGTTTTACTAAATTAGTTTTAGCTATTTTATAAAATCTATGTGCTTTATTCCGCGTGTCTACAACAGCCTTTTAAAATGTATTTAACTGTTGAACTAAAATCTTGTGCCTGTTTTAATGTTTTATTTTGGCCAACCTCTGGGTGTGATAAGTTCCTCTGTACATTTACTTTCCTGCTCATCTGTAGCTCCAGTCATTGATTATTAGTTTGATTATTCATTATCGGGGGTAAGAGGGTCATTTATCTTCTTCACCTTCTGTTTCTCAGGTGGTGAGGTGGAGCTGCACTCCGGTCGTGGAGGCGCTGCTCTGGGCGGGGGCGGACGTCACCGTGCGCGACCCGGTGTTAAACCTCACCGTGACGCACGACGCGGCCCGCGCGGGATTCGGGGATTCGGTGTGCGCGCTGCTGAACTACGGGGCGAACGTAAACTCGGTGGACCAGCTGGGGAACCTCCCGCTGCACCTGGCCGCCGAGGAGGGCAACCTGGAGGTGGTGCAGCTGATCATCGGACTCACAGCGGACCCTGAGGCCGCCAACGGCGAAGGCCTCACCGCCCGGCAGCTCGCCGAACGCCGCGGGAAGATGGGAACTGCGCGATGCATCGACGAGTATTTGGGCCAGAGTGAGTAGCTTCTCCGGTGTCCAAGTTTCTGTGAATGCACCTAAAGTGTCCGAGCGCACGTGAAGGCAGCATTAGGTGACGACGGTGTGGAGCAGCAGCCAATCAGCAGCGAGGCCCGTCAACAAACACCAGACAAGAAAAGCGAGAAACACTCAAACCTCTGAACATAAGCAGGAGCTGAAGTTTAGTTCCGTTGCTTCCAGATGTTTGTAGGAGTTTTTCCTCTGAGTTTATTGGATAAATGCAGCATCAGGATCCGTCTGAGTGTCTCCAAAAAGAGACGCAGAGCTGCGCGCAATTACGCACAAGAAGCGGTGACTTCATGAGTTCAGTTTTTCTCAGTGGCTTTGGTTCATTTCTCAGATCAGAATTGAAATTCTCCAAACTACTTGTTCAATCTTCACATCATTGTGTCACTTGTTCACATCAAAAAGCAGTTTCTCATTTCTTTGAACCAGCTGTAAATGCTTTGGTTCATCCATGAAATGATTCTGTCCAGTTCTCTGCTGTTTCCTCCATTATCAGCTGCTTCTGTCCTGCTGATCTAAATGTATTCTAATGGGTCTCTGTTGAATAGTCTCACCCTCCACAACATTTAGGCATCAGTTCTTTAAACAAGTTGTCAGAATATGTCAGGATGTTTCTATACATTTCCATTAGAGTTTCTCTAAATCTGTCCTGAGTTGGTAAATTGCTCCCAGCTGAATCTTGAATTTCTCTATGAAGGGTTTGGGTTTTCTGAAATCACTCAAAGACACAAGAGAAGATATTCATGATGTGGATGAGAATTTGTGTCCAACAGACAGGAACGTCAGGAGGTGTAGGAAGTCTGAACTGGAATTCCTACAGCTGCATGGACAGTTTTCCCTCAGGAGGTTGTCCTCTGTTCACATTTCTACTGTAGTGTTTCCTTTCTGTATCACAATGATGTGGTCTGTCAACAAATTACAGCACAAACAGTAAAAGCCTAAATGTGAATCTGGTCCAGTCTCTTGCCACATTCACTAAGGAGGAACTTACAGTTTACAATAACTGTCATCAGAACTTTATCCATAGTTTAATCAGAACATCCCTCCAGAGAACAGTTGTAATGACAACATGACTCAGCAATCTGACTGATCCACACCATGACTCCAGGACTGGTCATTCTGATCCACTGACATGTTCATGGACACAGATTTACCTTTGATAGATGAACTGAGGATTTTGAAAGAGAGACTGGCTTTTGCAGGTAATCCATGATGTTTTGCTATTTGTATGAATTGTTTTGAGAAATGACCTTACTGTTCTGCAAATGTGGAGGATGAATTGAGAAATGAACCAAAGCGACTGAGAAAAACTAATTACTTCTGTTAGAAATGATTCCTGACATGGTGACAGGATGGATCAGGATCTAATGTGGAATAACAGCATGTTTCATTCCAGACAGGTGAGTTTATCAGTGGCAGGAAGATCAAATGTTCCAGATTCATCTGGTATATTGGAAAAGTCAAATTTCGTTACTAAAGTGAAAAATACATTTTTTTTCCCTGCCATATCAACTTTTAAAAAAATTATTTCACTGCAGGATATTTCCAACAATGACATTCTTGAGCACAGAACCTGACCTCTCTAATCATTAAATATTAAAAAAAAACCAACAACAAACCAACCGATAGCACGGTATCATAAAAACACATTTTATCGCACCAAATGTTGCTGAAGTTTGATAAATTCTCATCATGGACAGAATTTTCAGTGTTTAAATCATAAATAACTGCATGTTTTATACGTGTTTTTTTTTTTTTTGCCTTCAAATACTCTTCAGCATCTCTTGTCCTGGACTAATGGTCACCTAAATAACCAAAATGTACCATATTACTCTGTGCACATCATCCTTTAAATCCATCTATCCATCATCTATACTCCACTTAATCCTCATCAGGGTCATGGGGGGCTGGAGTCTATCCCAGCTGACTGAGGGTGAAGGCAGGGGACACCTGGACAGGTAACAGTCTATCACAGGTTCACCTGGACAGGTAACAGTCTATCACAGGTTCACCTGGACAAGTAACTATCACAGGGCTACACGTAGAGACAAAAAAAAAATCACACGCGCTTTCACACCTACAGACAATTTAGAATCACCAGTTAACCTCATCATGTTTGTGGACTATGGGAGGAAGCTGGAGAACCTGGAGAAAAGCCACACATGACCAGGAGAACATGGAGACTCCATGCAGAAAGATCTCAGGAAGGCCGGACACGAAGCGGGGAAAAAGCCAAAGTAAAACCACCAAACCATTGCTGTGCACAATTAGCAGCAGTGCAAATAACAATGAAAATAGATTTTTATTTTTTTTTTTAAAGAATCAAACAAAGTACTATATACAGAGTGGTCAAGTGTTGGATTTTGTTTTCTGTTGCCTCATTTGGCCTCCTCTGTGAAAAGGCTGAACTGAAAGTCTATTCCTGTCCTTAAATCCACAAATCAATGGATTTCTTTAAATTAGGGATCTTTTTTAAAATAGCTTTATAAGAAAATTCTTCCTGTGATTTCAAAAAATATTGTTGAACTGCAGCCAGTGTGAGAATCAGAAGTGAAACTGAGTGAGCTTCTGATTCTCACCTCTTTCATTATTACTCCGCCAAGGAACTGCAGTTATGTGGCTATCGGCATACGTTTGTCTGTGAATCTGTCTGTCTGTCTGTCTGTGTGAAACATTAGTGAAAAACGGAGCAACACATTTGGATGAAATTTTCAGGGAAGGTCGGAAATGACACAAGGACCAAGTGATTAGATTTTGGCAGTGATGCAGCTTATAGTCTGGATCTACAGCTTTGTTAAAGATTTCCCATTGGGAGATATAGCAGCCGGCACGGCATCGCTGTAACCATGACAACAAGTGAACACTGTGTCAGTTACCTGCTGACGATCACATGACTGCATCCTACTACAGACTGGACTGATTTATCAGTTGGAAATCATACAAGGAACCAATGATTAAACTGTGGGCTGTTTCTGAGTCCCGCTACATATTTAGGCCACGTATGTAGCAAACCCCAGCCAGACACGTTAAGTTCAGCCGTCAGCCTTATTTTGAACACAAATCCACCTTCCTGCCCTTCACTCATTCCTTCACAGTAAGAGGTTGTCTCCATTGCAGCTGCTTCTAAGTTTAGACACATCCTTTGCCCGCAACATTAAAACTACGTCTTCAAAATAAAAGCATGGCAGGAACGGTTATTTTAACAGCAGCAAAGTAATTTACACGCAATTTGGTATTCATACATAACATGCACATGCATGCTTGTGCTTAGAGCAAGGTCATTTTTTATTAAAGATTTCATCCATCGGAAATGATACGTCAACTGAACAGCCTTGGAGGAGGACTGCACTCTCTGAGTGCTTTTCTAGTTTCTAATCTGGTGAGCTGCTGCTGTTCTAGATGAAGACGTTCCTCTTTCTGCTTTTTCCTGTCTGAACTGGTTTTGACCTCAGAGTTTCATTCATTCAAACACACTCATGTATTGCACCACCCTGCCATTATTTGTCACAGGCCTAAAGTTGTTTGCATGAGTGGGCATGTATTAATGAAAGCACATTTGAAAGAAAGCCGGATAAACAGGTTCAGTTGCTGTTGATGCGTTATGACTACTTGGCACCAAATTTTACTTTGCAGTGAAATTCAGACATTTCCTCTGAGATAGTGTTTTAATTCTGCTTTAGCCTCATAAAGCTCAGTGAGAGAATACTTTCAAAGATACCAAATGAGGATCAGGAGTGTTGATTTATTGTCATTACTGAGTTTCAGAAAGGAGACCAAGTGGAGCCACTGGAAATGATGAGGTGGAGCCAGGGGCGTACCTAGTCATTTGGGGGCCCAAGGCAAACCCAGTCATTGGGGCCCTCGACATTCTGGTACTGCACTGTCTAAAGTTTTATTCTCACCTCAACATGTCTTCAGTGTGGCAGCAGGAGCAGGTTCAGCCTGGAGTTCCCTGCACGCTGTGTTACTATAAAAGAAGACACCACAAAATATAACAAGGTCAATTATGAGAACAAAAATTTCAACAGTATAATTTTTTTTAAATCAAATTTACCTTTTGTCTTTCTTTCTTTCTCCCTTTTCTATTTTCTTTCAGTCCCTCATGTCTTTGTGATGTTTTCTTCTCTCCCTATTTCTTTCTCTCTTTTTTCTTTGTAATGTTTTCTTTTTCTATTTTGTGTTTTCTTTTCTCCCTCTTTCTTTCTCTCTCTTCCCTTTTCTTTGTGATGGTTTTTTCTTTCCTTTATTTCTATTTCTCCCTTATTCTCTTTGATGGTTTTGTCCCCCTTTTTCCTTTGTGATGTTTCTTCTCTCCCTCTTTTTTCCTCTCCCTTTTTCTCTGATGATTTTCTCTCCCTGTTTTCTTTGTGATGTTTTCTTCTCTCCCTCTTTTTTATCATGTTTTATTCCCCCCCAATCCCTCCCTCCTCCTCCCGAGCGATCGGTATTTTACCTCGTGAATCCGCCTGTATTACTAACTATACGTACCGTTCCTAATATTTTCCTCGGGCCGCTGCTGCTGAATGAATGTAGAGGAAACCCTGAGCATTGATCAACATTCAATATAGTTTTAGTTTACCATCACGACTGATGTAGTACTCACAGCTTGGTGAAGAGCATCCCTTGTCACTTTCCACTTTCTCTCCTCCTGGGCTGACACTGACAGCTGAGCTGCTACTGACGGCAGCATCTGGCTCTGTCTGTCGTCCTCCTGTATCTGGCACCACCGTGAAAAAGGTTGACACCTTTGGTAGTTTTGATAAAAACTGTTGGTTTTCCTCTCGCCTTCTCCTCTTCTCTACTCCACTGGGATAACTCCGCTTCATCTTGCTCACCGCTCACCTCTCAAAACCGCGCCGACAAGTTTGTTTTGCTGCCATCTTCCTGAATTAAGCCTGCACATGCGCAGTAACGTGGAATAGTCCATTGTGTGAGAAATGAGGGGGGAGAACGATCATGACAGTGATAGACCAACCATTTTAATGTATTTTCAAGCGCACAAATTAAGACAAGAAAAAAGTATTTGTTTCAAATCAAAGAAGCGTTTATTATTCAGATTTTATGAGACGTTTGGGGGCCCCTGGAAATCTCGGGGCCCTAGGCAATTGCCTATGTTTGCCTAATGGTAGGTACGCCCCTGGGTGGAGCACAGCAACCAAATGTCCTCTATCAAGCTACTGTAGTGTGGATACCTAAAAAACTGCATAACTTTGGGATTTCTGTTTTTTAGAGTTAACATTACAGGTACAGTTTTGGTTATTTAGGTGTTCAATGTTTCAAAATATCTCAAGAAAAGAGATGCAGAAGAGTTTAAAGCTAAGATTGAAGGAATTGTGTCTCATTTTACAGCTAATGCTACTAATTGTCTGACTAATACATGTTGGTTATTTAGACTTGGACTGACTTTATTCAGAGGGAAATTCTGTTGTTGCAGCAGCTGGATATTCAACAAAGGGGTAAACAATGAGACAACACAGAATATTAGGGAAGGGTCTAAAGTGAAGGGAAAAGAAAAGAAAAATAGAAAGAAAAAATCAACAAAATATGCAAGAGTGATGCAGAAATGTGCAAATGAGCAGAATGTGCTTGTAAAGTGGTTTCATCAGCAGACAGTCACAATAATTACAGAAAGTTGTCTGGCAGTTCACAAAAAGACTTTATCACTCGGCCTGCTGACTGAACCACTGTACATACACTTTACATTGTAAACGTTATCATTACATCTGTAAACTATCTGCACCTATTTATATCATTGCACATTAAAACACATCCTCATTTGCACATTTCTATATCATTCTCTATATTCTTGTATATATTGTTAATTTTTCTTTTCAATTTTATTTTAATCTATTCTATTTTTATTTTATGTTCACTTTATACCTGACCTAATGTTCTGTGTCATCTTGTTGTTAAATACCAGCTGCTGTCACAACAGAATTTCCCTCTGGGGAATAATAAAGTCTAAGTCTAAGACAGAGTGATAGAGTCCTTTATGATCTGTCAGATGCAGATGCATTGAAAAGTCTGATTGCTGTGGGGAGGAATGACCTGTAGCGTTCCTTGGAGCAGCAGGGTCTGCTCCTCAGATTGTCCACAGTTTTACAGAGGGGGTGGGAGGTGTTGTCCATGATGTCCAGCAGGTTGGTCCTCTGCTCCACCTCCTCCTCCAGGATGACCAACCACAGACTGGGCTTTCCTGATCAGCTTGTTCAGTCTGTTGGCATCCTCCGCCTTGATGCCTTGGCCACAGCAAACAAGATGGAGCTCTCCACCACAGACTGATAGAACATCAGGAGCATGTGGCTGCATACTTTGAAGGGCCTGAACCTCCTGAGGAGGTGGAGCTGCTCAGGCCCTCATTGGACTGCTTGTGGACCTCCAGCTTGTTGTCCAGACTGACTCCCAGCTACTTATAAGTCTGGACAGGAGAGGGTGGCGACTTGTTCCTCCTCTAGTCCACCACCATCTCCTTGGTCTTCGTCACTAAAAGGCGCTCCTGGGATTCGAACCCAGGATCTCCTGTTTACTAGACAGGCGCTTTAACCAACTGAGCCACGGCGCCGCAGTCAGTAGTACGCTGGTCCAGGAAAACACACGCTGAGGTCCATTTGACGGTAAAAAAAAAAAAAAAAAAAAAATCTGCTTTGTTTATGATTTAAACCCTGAAAACTCTGTCCATGTGTGGTGAGAATTTATCAAACTTCGGTAACGTCTTTTCGCTGCTACTCAACTATTCGTTGCCATGCTTTGCTGCTTAATGATTAGAAAGGTCAAGTTCTGTACACAATGGTGCAAAAATCCTGCTGTTAAACGGAAGAAATAGCCCTAAAAACGAGAAATGACAGAAGCATATTTGGATTTCAGTAAACAAATCAGACTTTTACAGTAAAATAATGCCGAGCTGTGGGAAACTCCAGATTTTAAACTGTAAAGCTGTGTGTGTGTGGCAGCTCACCTGTCTGAGGTGAGGGAAAGTTAAAGAATTAGTATCATATCCTGATCCATCAGGTCTCCTTGTTGGGGATCATTTATTCTGATCAATCAAGTTACCTTTGTGTTTTGTGTGTAAATGCGCTGCTGTTTGATGCTGCATTTATTTAATAAACTCAGAGGAAAAAACACCGAAAACAGATGGAGGCAACAAATTAAATTCAGTTCGTGCTCATGTTCTCCGATCTTTATGCTCCTGCATGAAGCTTCCTCTGTCTCTGGACGCACATCTGTGATTAAAGCTGCTTTCAATTACACTCGGACATCCTAATTTCTGTAAATGAACTCGACCCGTCAGACCTGATGAATATATGACAGTAATAACAGAAAGGGCCTAATGTGATGAAGGTGAAATGTGGCTCTAAACGCATGGATTTACAGAACTAACGGATACACTGAAGCTGCTGCAGGCCGCGGTGCCGTGTTCAGTTAATCCGGCTCCACGGAGCCCTAGACATACTGGATTTTTAAAAATTCTGTCTGTGTGCTTTCCTTCAGTCCACCCACACCCCACGCAGCCTTCACCGTTGCCATGGTAACAGAGCTAACGGACGGGCGCAGATATCTGAACACCTGTCGTACCAAACGCTGATTGCGCTTCCCAGCTCTGTGGCGCACCGTTTATACAAACTACAGCTGCTGTCATCTGATCCAACATCCGCAATGTGCAAATACGCACAACTTTATGTCTGTGGTCAAAGTACAAGTGTGTGTTTGTCCTTAGAACCAGAAAAAGGCCTGACATTTACGATGATAGCAGCTAATATACACCTTTATTCTGGGTGTTTATGTATTCGGCGTGTAGGATTTCCTCGTTTGGAAAAAACGTAAGAAATGAACAGTTTTCAAAAATCCTACTAGTTGCAACCTTTAAAATGTCATCCTCGTGAATAAAATTAAGTTATCCTGACGCATTTATAACATTTTAATCACTAAAGGAGCTTCAGTCCCTTTTTGGCAAATAGAAACCTGCTCTATAGCAGTCAAAGTGGTCCTTTAGGAGCATTTTAACTGTTAAAGAATGACTGGATTTGTTCTAATGTAGGCCGCAGAATGAAGCAGAGACGCACTGGTATCACCTCCCACAGGCTGCCATCAGGTTTTACTTTTAAAGGACCAGTTCCATTCCTATAATTTTGCCCTTGCCAGACAGTGAGTGAAGCTCCTATAATCTGACTTAAATGACTGATTCCATTCATATTTAATGGTTACAGCCTAAAGAATGGCTACAAAAAAGATCATTTCTGTATTTATATATATAAAAGCTTCCCTTTAAACAGGGATATTAGACAATTCAAAGTCTTAACAGCAGAAAAATGATCATATTATTGCCCATAATCAACCTAAAAGTCAGGCCTGGTGGTACTATACGTTTAGACGACGCCGAGGTTTTACAAAAGACACACTTCTGGTCTGACCACAGGCATAAAATCATGTGCACTTTTGCACGTTTGATCCAGATGAAAGCAGCAGTGGAAGGATATGAAACCGGGAAACACATCTTTAACATGGAGCTCCACATCGGTTTCTGGCACAGAGCTGGTTAAATGAGGCAGAAACATGATGATACGTGCTCTTATCTGTTTTTGGCACAACACCGGAACGCTCCGAAGACGCACGGCGCATCTGATCTCTCCACACGTTCATAACAAAACCACACAGTGAAACGTTTCACTGACCTTATGAAAAGATTTACTATACTGACAATATTATCAGCCATTATACTGGTAAACTGCAGGCTATAAAACGAAAGAATGATTTCATTTAGTGGCACGAGGTGACGGAGCCTATTTCCGGAGCAAAGCTTTCAGTTCCTGCTGATTTGTGATGTTTCTTTTTGAAAATGCTCACAAATAAACTGCCATGAAGAGAGAATGCGCTGTTTGTTTTTTTTTTGTTTTTTTTTATCATTTCACCCAAATATCAGTATTTTTTAATACAAATTATCTGCTGATTTTGGATCAAATCATATTAAATACACTTTTTGTCCTTACGCACAGCACAAAACCACGGAATGCAGTTTCAGAACAACGGAAAAGTCTGAGTGGAACAGCTTTTAGAGCAGAATGAATGTGTTAAGAAATATACAGTATGAGCAGTTTTACACAGGTTTGCAAGATATATTAAAATAAAGAGCAGATAATCTTGGAATTCTTGTGCCAAAATGAGAATAAATGCAGGTAAGACAGCCCTAATAAGCACTACAGTCACGGAAAACAGTGGTTTATAGAAGTTCTGTAAGGTTTAAATCGTGAATATGTAAATTACTCCGGTAATTCACAAAATAAATAACATTGCATAGTTTAAACCTCAATATTTCCACTTGTTAGGTTCTTTAAAAACATCATTCATATCGTTTTTTTTTTTTACTGGAAATCTCTTTGGCGCAAGACTGCTGCTTTAAATGCGCTCTGGGAATAACTTGAAATTACTAAAAAATACAAATATAATAGAAAAATAAGAAGTAAGAAAGGCAACGATACTGAAGTAGTGAAGTAATATTGCACCAAAGAAATCATAACGAAGAATTGCACACAGAACTGAAACTGAAAATAATTGCGAGAAAGGAATATAGCAAAATGTCTCCTTAAGTCTCAGGACACAAAGAAAAACATCAAAACTGTCACTTTTAAGATATTTCCTCCTTTTTTTAATTGTTTTTATGAGGACTTTTAGCCTGTTCCTGTCTTTAAATGTCATTTTTGTTGAGTTTTTAATCTATTTTCTATGATTTTGTTGTCATTTTAATGTTTATTCTTTCACATGTATATACAGTATATGCTTTAAAACATTTGAACAGAATGAGCTCATAAATATACTACACCTATATGTCTGTATGGACACTTGAAATGAATCTAAACACCTGAAATGTCAGAACGTTTGAACGAATTTTCGTGACTTTCAACCCTTTAAACTGCGGATCTTTGATTTCCTAACTCGGAACCAAAAGAAAAAAAGCTCCTGCTGCGTAAAAATGGGTCTTCATGGCGCAAAAACAAAACAGACAACAACAACATATTCCTGCATTAGTACCTATAGGCCTGGTGTGCCTGCGTGGGGAGGAGCGTGGGATCACTTTCTGGGCGGATTTGTTCATTGCAAGGAAACGACAGAAAGTGATCCAAAGGCCTGAAGGCGGAGCGTTCAGGAGGAGGAGGCAGACTGGGCCCGATGCGACAGTTCCCCCCTTTAAATCCCACATAGGTCTGGATTTGTGACAAACTCATGAGGTTTTTTGTCTTGACTGATCTGGTGTCACAGTAAAATGTGTATTTCTCACATAAATCTGTTTGATTTGATCTTGTATTAGCTTCACTTTGCGTTTCTTGTCATATTAATGACATAAACTCTATTTTTTCTCCTTCACAGACTAATGCAAGAGGAAGAATAAAAAGAAGAAACTGGATTCTGCTTCTGCTTTGCAAAAATATGAATATTTTATTCTATACTCTCTAAAATTCCTTGCTTCATATAACATTTCTGACATACTCCTGCAGTTAGAGACTGTTTAAATGCATGTTTTTGGAATAAAAATGCTAATTGGGAAGAGCACAAATGAAATACAACAATTGGTTCCTATATGATTAGAATAGAGTTTGATGCACTCATACATTTTAAGATATTCTGGTGCATTAGAGACACATTATTCACCTGTAAAATCTTTTCTTTGTTGAGTTAATTCCACTAGATGTTTAATATTGTGATAATAATGTGAGTGTTTGTGTTGAGCTCGACTGGATTCTATTGAAATGTGTCTTAAAAACCCATCACAGTGTTATGATCACAACATGTAAATTAACATCCGTCTGACTGTATGAATCAAAACAGAGCATTATTGTCGATATAAAAATGCATTGCGGTTGACTTGCTTTACATTTTACAGGCGTACCTAACAAAATGAGCACCAGCTAGAGTATATTGTGCCACAGTTACAGAGATGGCATTCGTGCTATCAGTCATTCACACTCTTTCGGGGACTTTCACTACTGCAGCTACATGCACATCTTCCTGAAAAACACATAAGAATTCGCTTTTTATTGTGCAAACAGACACTACTTTGTCCTTATTAGAGTCCAGGTGGACAAAGACACGAGGGAAAAGCATTTATTTAACACCAGTTCCATAAAAAATGCCGAGAAAAGTGGGATTTCTAATGTGACTTGAATGAAGCTAATAAATCAGTCTGTAGAGGTCAGTTCAAGTTCACAGTCGGGTTAAGGCAATGTTGGTTCAAAGAGTTGAAATAATCAAGTTATACTAAAGTTTGTTTTCTGTAGACTTCAATTTTTGGACCAATACTGGATGATGAAATCGAATATTATGGCAGCAAGATGCCGCAGATCCTGTACATAAAGAACAAACAGTCTTAAAGAAGTTTTGTGTACTTATTGCAGTCTTATATTCAAAATCGATCTTTAAAGCTCTTGTTTGTCCGACACAAACACTAGACAACGAGGTCATTTCGACATATACACTCCTAATGGAGGATTTTTTGCCCTTAAGTCAAGTCATTCAGGCTAGTTCCATATTGGTTCAAACAGTTGAGATAATTGGATTATTCTAAAGTAGATTTTCTGTAGAGCTTTCTTTCTAGAGCTGCTTTTGATGCTACCGCTAGCTTCGCTTGTCTGCCCACAGGCAGAAGAAGAAGAAACGGTAATGCTGAGGGATGTTCAAAGACAGTGGGAACTCATTTAAAACCAGTAAACAAGGACTTGTGTGAGTTACTGTGTTTTCGTGTTGACTTTGGAGCTTCAGTTCAGTCTAAAGCTGCTGATGTTTACATCCGTTAGCTTCTCTCCTGCTCTCTGTGCTCACATATACAATATTCAAATACAGCCCAATTCCCAATAAAGCTGTTTTCATTTACATAATTTTCTGTTTTTGCTGTCTGACAAGAGAACGAGGATGAACTAGTGACTGAAACACAGCCATTTAAGACTAAATGTTAACCAGAAGTTGTCTCTAAGCTGCTTTTCCCACTAAAATCCTGATTTTACAACCGGAACATCATCTGACAAACAAACAGATGTGGTTGTGGATTTAGGTGTATTTATACAAGAAGACACCTGCTCAGGTCCTGATCCGCTACCAGGTCCAGAGAAACGTGATCGTGATCTGAAAGTCGATCATGCTGCAGAGCATTCAGGAGAACTTGGTGTTTGAACTAAATGAGGAGGAAATAAAGACTCTATCCGGATTTGGCAGACTGAGAGCCTGTCCCTTCAATGCTGAGTTCTGAACAGGAAAAGTGCTGAAAATCACCAGCAATAACTGAGAGGAAGTCAGAGGCAGTCTGACAGAGAGAGTCTTCTTCCTGAAGGGGGCGGGACAGCAGCAGTGCAGCTGCATTTAAAGCTACAAACACTGATGCAGCCAGGAGTTGTGGTGAAACTAACCAATATTTTAAGTTGAAGAATTAAAAGACACAATCTTGGGATAGGAGATTTTGAATAATTTGCTGAAGAAGGTCACAAGATGGAACTTTTAAGTGATGCTAGCTAGCCTTGGTAGGGCAGTAGTCGTGTTTTTACAGTCTTTGTTCAGATTGTTCCCAGTCTCGGGTCACTCTTCCCTCCAGTATCTGCTGGTTTTCTGGTAAACCTCACTTCCTCTGAATTTCCTGGTAATCATAAAGCTTGCAGCTTCCACCACCCAGTTTGGTTGGAGAGTCATTCAGATGGGTGAGGTAGAGATTCCTCTCTGATTAGTTGAGGATATATCGAGGCATTTTTCTGTTTATTTTTTTGTACTTGGATGTGTGAAGTGCTTTGTGAAAAAAACGGGCTTTGAGGCCACAGCTACAGATAAGCCAAACCTGAATCAACCACTTTGACTCTGAAAAAGGCACAGTTGTGTTGAAATATTAATCAGCACAAAAAACCCAGAACAGTAATACCGAAAAGATGCTCTAAAGTTGTCTCCGTTCTTAAAACAAATCTTAAATTTCACAGAAAATCACCTAAAACGAGGAAGACTGCTCTTACTGAGACACAAATGGTGAAATCAAATCTGAACCGATATATCCTCTCTTTGTGAACTTTATAACCTCATTAACTCTGCTCTTATTATTCTTTGTCAGGACTCTGCATTTTATTGAGTGGTGTCTCTTGTATTTTGCTGCTAATTGTTTAATGTGAATGAAAAAATATTAATAAAAGTGCCAAAGCATCTGGAGTCGTCTGTCCATAATGTGACATAATAAACTGTAAGTTCAGCCTGAAATGAGAATTCAGACTGAAGTTCCGTTCTTTTTTTTGTTGGTGTTGTTTATATAAAAAGGAGCAAAAGGTCAATCTTCACTTCTTTGACTTTTTTAACTTTAATAGAAACACATGCAGGCTATTGTCAGCTTATTTTTTGCAGCTGAGTGTAAAATGTCTTTGCGAGAGTTTTATCCTTTAAACATGCATTTAAAAAAATCTCCAACAAGCAACAACATTAAAAAAAAACATACCTGGAACAGAGTTTGTCCTCGTTGTGACTCCAGACGTTTGAAGGTGGTATCAGACATCCAGACGTTGGCAGCAGATGGTTAAAATTGTGTAATTTGAGAGGCGAGGCCTTCCTGTGAGCTCTTTGTCATGTTCTTTAATCTGTTCCTGAACAATGTTACGGTGTGGTAGAGACTTTATCCTGCTGAAAGAGGATACGAGGCAATAATGAGGGGATGGACTTCATGTAAAACAGTGTTTAAGTAGGTGTCAAAGCAGCGTGAATTCAGGACCAAAGGTTTCCCTGAGCTTCATGTCGTTTAAAGCTAGTTTTCTTTGTCCAAAACATCGGACGAGGACGGAGTATTTTTGCCCTTCAGTCAAGTTTGCAGTCAGTCTGGTTTGGTATTGGTTAAAGTCGTCAACATTCTCAAGTTTATTTTTTTAACTGCTACTGGATAATAAAGTTGAACATTACGGCAGCGAGATGCCGCAGATCCTGTACATAATGTCAGCCAATAGTCACGTTCTGTGTAAGAGTTGCAGTCTTACGCTTAAAAACAACTCTTTAAAGATGGTTTTGTTTGTCCAACATGCTAGACCACAACATGATTTCAACATATACACAACATGTGCTCTACTACAGGTAATGATGGATTTAATGAGGTATCTTTTATGTCAGGTTTACAGTCGATATTGGTAAAAGTTGTCAAGATAATCTTGCTATTCTTGAGTCTATTTTCTGCAGATGTCAACTTGTGGACCAATACTGGATAATAAAGCGAAATATTATGGCAACGAGATGTGGCAGAACCTGTACATAATGCCAGGCAATATTTTTAGATAGGTTTTGAGTAAGTTTTGCAGTCTTATATTCAAAAACTAATCTTTAAAGATGGTTTTGCTTGTCCGACACACGCTAGACAACAAGGTGATTTCAGCATATACACTCCTAATGGAGTATTTTTTGTCCTTAAGTCAAATTCACATAGTCAGGTTGATTTGAATTTGGTTCAAATATTTGAAACAATGGTGTCATTCTAAAGTAGATTTTAGACTTAAACTTTGGTACTTGGTTTTCCTATCATGTCAGTATTACAGGGACTTTGGTTCACTAACAACTTGGGCTGAAACCTGACGGTTAACCTGCTCTGAGACAGGTTAGCTTCCACACATACGTTTATTGAGTAAATGTCCTTTAAGGAACTAAAGAAATAACCTAAAAGGAAGGAAGACTACCTGAAATACATCAGATTTTTTGGCAAACATGCTCCAGATGTAGATAACACAATCATTCTGTCAGAAGGGTTAGGGGTCACACTGTCTCTGCCGACGTGTCTTCTTGCCATTTCATCATCAGGTAAACCACGCTACGTTCTGCCAACACCTGACAAGATTAGCCTTTTGAAGATTCTCTCACTAAATCATCACAATTCAGCCCTCAGATCTTCACGCTGCCTATATTTCCTGCTTCCAACACACCAGCTTGGGCTGTTCACCTGTTTCCTGATAAGTCCCGCCCACCCACAGGTGTCACAATGAGCTAATCAGTGCTATTAACTTCACCTGTGAGCGGTTTGGTGTGTTCTATCCTTACTCAGATTTGCTTTGTTTTACATAAATGCAGGACTAGTTTGTCATATTTTCCTCTTCAAATATATCTAAACTTATTTTTCTAAGACATTCTTAGAGAAGTTTAAAAAACTCAACATTCTGAAAAATCCAGTGGTAATGTTTTGTAGCTGGTTCATTTTTGAGCTCTTTGGGAAATCCAGAAGAAAACTGGTGATAGATGCAGAATAATACTGATGAAAAGACACTGGCATGACAATTCAAGATGGTTTTAGTTCACAAAAATTAAATTAATAACTTAATTTCACATTTATTTGTAAGAGCAGATTTCTTGCTTATATATAATCAAATAAATCCTCCTGATGCGGAGGTGAGGCAGGAATTCTGGCTTGCAAACAAATATCCAGTTCTGAAACTAAACCCATGCAAATAGTTCTGAGGAATGAGGAGAGAGAAGTGAAGATGTCTTTGACTTTCTAGCACAACCCCTTGAACAAAGTCAAATGAGTAACAAACTGAGAGCCTTTATAAGTTATAAATGCAACGGTCACATCTGAGAGTATTACAAAATTGACGAAATGAATTCTTCCCTTTCTGCTGTCCACACAGGAAACAAACCACACCGCTGGCAGTTCCGCTCTTTTCCAACGTCTATTTATTATTAGCATATTTGCTCTTTTTGACAAGGAGAGGTTTTACAGGCGTCTACACAGCCCGTCTAAAAAACAAGTCGCCACTTGGATTTAACTGAGCAAATAGGTCAGATCCTTCCATTGGATAATTACTGCAGTGATGACAACAACTTCTTTAACCCAAGCTGATGCAGTGAGGAGCTTCTCATTTCTAAACAACCATGTTGGAAGACAGATCCTGTGGTCATGGAAAGGATGTTAATCAGTCTGAGAAGGGTCAAATTATTGGCCTGCATCAAGCAAAGACAACAACTAAGGAGATTTATGGAACTACTAAAATCAGATTAAGAACCGTCCAACTAAAACCTGAAAGATGACGGTGAACCATCATCTTCAGGAACAAATGTGGTCTGAACAAACTCTGAGATGATCGTAGGAAATCAACTGTAGAACTCACAGCTATGTTTAATAGTGAAAGTAAGAACATTTCCACACGCACAACGCAAAGAAAACTCAAATGATTGGGACTAAACAGCTGTAGCTCTAAGAAAACCACTGATCAGTGAGGATGATCAGGAAAAAAAGGCTTCAATTTGCTAGGTAGCATAAAGATTGGACTCTGGATCAATGGAAGAAGGTCATGTGGTCTGATGAGTCCAGATTTACCCTGTTCCAGAGTGATGGGGGCATCAGTAATGCCCTCATCATGGCTAGTGTCTACCAGCCTGTAGGGGTAGGGTTATGATCTGGGGTTGGTCAGGTTCACCAACATTACGTTCCCAAAGAATGAGGTCAGCTGGATATCTCAGTGGATATCTCAGCTGGATACCTCTGAGTCATCACTCGCACATTACAGGAAATCTAAGCTCATGAGCTCACCTCTAACAGAGAACCAACAAAGCAGCTCCACAAAGCGCCAAGTGCCAAACCACAAGTCCTGAAGCCGGATGTGAACTATTGTTAAAGAAGCCACAGTGTTTATCCCCCATCTCCTGCATGTCAGCTCCATCCAGCCTTCATTAGGTCCAGACTGTAACCCTGAAGTGGAATCCTGTGGGCACATTTGGGTGGATTTCATATCTCGCAGTCTGTGTCTACATAATGGAGGTGTGGGAGTCTGTGTTTGGTCCTGGCAGCATGGAGGGAGCTATAAAAGCCTCAGCCTCCACCCCAGTTTGGAATATTTGCCATTTTTGCCACATTAGACCACACCTTCCACTCACAACAACCACTGAATGACACACTACATCCTTCTATTATGATGTAATAAACACTTTTGTTGAGCTTTTTCTGGCATTTTTGGCAATTTACTGGGTTCCGACAAACTAGAAGCTCGTCCGGTTTTGTTCTCACCATTGCACATTGGTCGACTCAGTCAGTGAGCCGCCCGTTCAGCAGACTTCTTTTCTTGTGAATCGTCCATCCAGGAAACTCGCCAGACATAAGGACCACATCTGGCCGGATTGTGTTTGGCTGCAACAGGTCCCAGGAACCTCACTTAAAGCTGCTTTGAAGTCAAAGTGAGCTGAAAAGGGGCTGCTAAAAGGTCAGGATAAGCAGCTAAAGAATCAGACTTTCAAATTTTCTGTCCAAATGCACAGATTAGCAAAAAGGTAAAAAAAGAACTGCTGTTACTGCAAATGGAACATGGTCAAAGAAAGCATGAAGCACGAATTTGATCGATTATGTTAATGGTTATAGGCACCAAAAATTCTGCTGATTTTATGACTCGTCTGTTTTATTTTGTTGTCACTTTGTAACCTGGAAGTACCCTAAAAATAAAGATTATTATTATTATTATTATTATTATTATTATTATTATTATTATTATTATTATTATTATTGGTTGCTTGTGGCATGTCAAAGAATAATTTTGGAAGATAAATGGTGCCATTTTCTTTTGAAAAGCCAGCATCTTTCACAAACCCTGATCAGCATCTTTTAAAAACTTTGAGCTTTTACTTTGAAAGTGCATCAATCAGCCAATCAGCTGCTGGAGTGAGCAGCCAGGCAGACAGGATTAGATCCTGAAACAGTCATAGTTCAAAAACTGTAAGTCACGTTGAAAAAATTCCTTCACCGTGTGAAGCACACTCTTGTTTTGAACACTCTGATGTATTTTCATGTCCGTACTGTATATTATGTACATTTGGCAGCAGGTTTGAGAGTCTCACCATTTCTGATTTTAGAGCTCAGATATAATGGGAGTCAATGGGAGTTTTGGTCGACGTACTCTGAGCTCTGAGGTGATTTACGGAAAAACTGTACCGTAAATCTCATGTTAATGAGACTCACACTGGTTGAAAGAGGACAAAATGCCAAATAAAGTATAAAGTATATTGTTCACGTAGAGGAGAACTTAAGAGAAGGAGACAAGGTTAACTGCACCTTTTTCATAAAATTTTACTGGTCAAAATATAGAATGGGTGCCATCATCCACTTTAGCTTAAGAATAATTCTGGATTTTCAAAAGAATTCTCAAAACTTCAGCTGCGACTGCGTGAAAACCGCAAATTATATCAAAACACAGATTTAGATGAATAACATTCAAAGCCTTGTGACCCGTTTAAACTTTGAATGAAGCTTCTACTGTAAAATATGCCGGAGCTACAGGCTTCTAAAGATGGCTCGCTTTGGCAGTTGTCCAGCCAGATTCCTATTCATTTCAATAGGGACCCTTGAGGCAGTTTTTTTTTAATGAATTTTGTAAAAAAAAAACAAAAACAAACAAAAAAAAAAAATCAGACAGATCGTTACCAAAAGTCAGAGCACACATTCCTGATTAACCTGCATGTTTTCATATGTAATATGGGTTTTAACTGCGGAAATATTTAATCATGACACCAGGGCATGAAGAATCCACACAACTCTGTCATGTCACCCTCCTGTAATTTTGCTTGTTCACCGTTGGCACACTAATTACCAGCCTACTAATTAATGTGAAACCCTCCTGCAGGAGAATGCTCTTCTTAGTGCACCAGTTCACTTGTGTTTTTACACTGAATGCTGTTAATGGTGGGCTAGTAGTCAGTAAACCCAGTGGGTAATCTTGCTGGAGCGCAGATATTCTGGAAACCTGCCTGTGGAAAGTGTTGGGCATATTTTTTCTATCTTGCAGTCTGCTTCCAGGTCATGGAGGAGTTGGAGTCTGAAAAAACTTGTCCGGGCTGCATGCAGCAAGCTATACAAAGCCCTAAATGAGTTTCTACACTCTAATTCAGCAGACACTTTTATCCAAAGTGACGTCCATCTGAGAGTAGATGCAAGACAAGCAAGGATCTAGTCAGGAGAAAACAACCTGGATAAGAGCCATAAACCAAGTTCAAGTGTGTTAACAGGAGCTTGGTGTCTACAGGCAGTGTGGAAGGCAACAGAATTTTTTTTTTGTAGTCTTGTTGCGTCCAAAGGCTTCAGGGAAGAGCTGGGTTTGTAGTCTTTTCTAAAAAACTGAGAGGGATTCTGCAGATTGAACAGAGTTTGGTAACTCATTCCACCACAGGGGAATCACAGAGGAGGAGAATCGAGCTATCAACCTGGTTTCCTGTTGTGGTGGTTTTATCTGGCGCCTTTTTTTTTTTGGCGGGAGTGTAGACCCAGTATTTTCAACGTAGTTTTGAATGCAAGTGTCAGAGTTTTGAATTAGAAGCCAGTGAAGAGATCCTGACCGTGCATGTGGGGAGGCCTGCCAGTGAGGAGCTGCAGTAGTCGATGTGAGTAATTTGATGGACAGGAAACACTTCTTACTGCTGTCTTTTCCCCATTTTTGGCACAGTCTATTTGCTGCAAGACAGAGGAAGGAGATGCGACAGAAATTCAAACACCTCAATACACTGACAATTCATTTATTAGTTGTGTGACAATGTAGCAGGACACTTTTCTGTATTCTTCATGACATGACATGTACAATGACTGACAGCGATCTAAACAGTCTGTATCATCGTATCGTATTCTTACCGGACAGATTTTAGCAGCTGGTACCAAAACGTTGCTTGCATGTAACCTAAGGCCATGAAGCTCCACCTTCACGATGGAGGTACAACATAAAGAGTTAAGTACATTAAAGTACTGTGCAAAAACTAAGGTGCTGGCTGCCACCATTTCTCAAACACGCATAGATCACAAAAGGCAAACTGATCTGCGTCCAGTGATTGATCGACTCACCCACGGGCCAAAGTTAGCAGGGAGAAGAACCAAAGTAGAGCCCAGCAGTCGCATTGCTTTGTGCTTTTACAGTAAACCGAGTGACTTGGTCTGTAGACATTTTTAAGAAGTGGCGAGGAGATTGGATTAGATTGAGGCATCAACTTGATGCCAAGAAAATTAACAAAGCAAAAATGCAACTGACATGCAAGCCAAACCCAGGCTCTGACGGTGGCACCTGCCAGCGTGAATGATTTCTGTTTGAGTTTCATGAACATGTTCGCTGCAGATTTTATAGATTCAAACACATTAGAAGAGTCCAACCTTGTGGATGTTTTAAAGGTCCCATATGGTGAAAAGCCACTTTTCTTGAGTTTTGTAGCCGTTCTAGACCAGAGAGCTGCACTACGAAGCAAGTTTGACAGAGTCAGGCTTTGTTCTTGTAAGTCGACATGACAAAAAATACAGTAACAGTCAGATATAACAGGTATCACAAAGGTGGTCATCAACTATTCTCCTTTATCTCAGACTTTCTGGTTCAGAGTCCCATAAAAAGGAGCTTTGATGCATCATGTGAATCTCCTTCTTCTTTAGCTGACAGGTTGTTTTAATGGAGAACAATAAGGAATCTAAAAATTTCCGACTGTTACGTGTGGCTGGCTGCAGCCTCTCTCCTTGCTCTCTCTGATCTCCCTCCTCCCTTTACCTGTGCAACTACAGCACACCTGAGTGCTGTCAGCACTTAGGGAGGCAGGAGAGAGCATCAGTCAGAGCAGAGATACGAGCACCACAAAGCCAAACGTCCTGCCGAACAAACACGTGAGGGGTTTTGTTTTGTTTGTAAACTTTTCTTTTGTGATTAACGACGAGTTCTTTCTTTTCAGGTATTTGATTCATTCCCTCCCATGCATGTTTAGATTGCTGGGTTTTGTTGTTTTAGTTTGGCTGTAGTTGCTGGTAGTCCTATTTTCGTTGTTTTTTTTTCTTTCGTAGCAGTGATTTGTGGTTAGGCAGTTTAGTAGGGGGTGGTGACTGGTCCGAGGACCCATTGTGTGGTCAGCCATGTTCATCACCCCTCTTTTGTTCCTTTTGGCCAGCAGCTACAGCACTTTTCTTTCACCATTATTTCTACCTTGATTAGTTGCGTTATTCGTAAATAAAGCTGGGGTTTTTTTTCCCTTCATCAATTTATCTGCCGTGTCTGCATCCAGTTCATATGTTGCTGGTCTCTTTGTTTGTTTGAGCCTTAACTCGTTAATTTTAAAGAGGCCGTAACACTGACCTTGAAGAAGAAACGCTGCAGGAATGTGTGTTAATATAATTTATTTTACCGATCAATGCAGCCGCTTATCCCGAACTGAAAGCTGCACATTAGACTGTTAAACTTCATACGTTTTAACATGATATTGTATTGACGTGAAAGCAGGTCTGACACTGTTCCGTAATGCAGGACATCACTTTTAATTTTTGGCCCAGATCGAAGCACAATTAATGTTATTGGTTGAATTTTATATGTAATAAATAACAGTAGAGTATTTCATTTTCTAATCTGTGTTCTATGAGCTGCAGTACCAGCAGCGTAAACGGACCAAACAAACAAAAACAAACTGATTTTATGTGATTTCTGCATCACTAGCTGGATACATGTTGGGTTCCCATGGCAATATGATGCATACAGCGTGTGATGCTGTAACTGCACAGCTTCATTCAGTGCTTTTAGTTATGTATTTTTTTTCAGTAAGTTTACAGATAAAACATTTTCACTCAGCTGAGAATCTGTATCGCTTCTAGAGAATCATCAGGAAGTGATTTAGTTAAAGGGAGGCGCTTCTTACAGCCGATACAAATCCAAAACTCTGAACAGAACTTGTTCTGGAGCAGAGGTTGCCATGGTGATCTAGTCCTTCGCGACACTGAAAACTGACTTTAAGCTCAGCATTCCTCGCTAACCCGCTACTCTCGGTTTGTAACGCAGCTCTCAGGAGGAGTAAAATAAAAGTCAGTAAGAATTCCACCTAGATGCTGTGGAACACCGACACAAAGAGCGCGTTCTTCCTGATGGGGGCGGGAACAGCAACAGCTCATCGGTTTTCATTTAGAACATCCCTAAAACCAGAGGTTCTGGTGGAATAAAGCATCTTTGAAGAGTTTTAAGCCAAAAGACACACTGTAAGACTTTAAATAATTTGGTTTGAAGCGGCACAATATGGGACCTTTAAATATTTCTGTCCACGTGTGGACACGAACCTTGGAATTAACTCAGTAGTTTGATTCATGTCACCTGTAATAAATTAAGTACGCTCTCCTGCTCCACATTGTTCATTACAAATCAGTAATGAGGATGTACATAAAGCAAATCAGAAACTTCACATTGACATAATTACTGAATGCATGTGGTCCTTTTGTCACACCAAATGATTAAGAAGTGCAAATATCTAATTTATAATTGTTGGTTTATTAACTGGTCTACTTGTGCTTTGGCCGATAATCCGAGATCCCACTGAGGAGTCCAAAAAAAAAAATGCTCAACAGCAACTGTCTCTCCATCACATCGGTGACTAGAAGCACTTTCCTTTTTGTCATGTCTGTGTTGTTGGTTCAACGGAGCCCTTATGCTGACTGATAAAACAAATGGGAGAACAGATTTCACAAAGCCACGGGACAACCGATCCACTGATCCATCTGTTTTTTCTCAGAAAAGATCTGTACAGAGAGACGACTCCAGGAGGCCTGCAGGATAGACCTCTGTGAGTCTGATGTCCATCTCTAGCAGTCTTCAAACCACATATCTGCATCTGTGACAGTTCTTGTATCATATATGACTCAGCAGGGCGCTTCTTCCCCCCGCTGTCCTGCAGTACGACATCGCATCGATCAGGCTTCAGCAGTCCAACAAACCCAATCTGCAGCCAGACGTCAGACATCAGATGTCCTGCTGCATTCTGGCTCACTTCTGACTGGGAGTAAATAAAGGAAGTGTGTACGCTTGTGTGCATGTATCGCATATCTAAAAGCACATCTAGAAATAACCGTCATCCGTCTTCTCCCTCCTCAACGCTCTCCCCCACTGTCGGCTCCCGTCTTCTCACCACTGACACTCTTCTTCCCTCCGGTCCTTTACCCAGATGCAATCCTGTCCAGCAGGCCAACTGAGGAAACTGTGCACCGTAAACAAACACACACACACACACACACACATATATACACACACACTCATGCTCACACACAAACACACAGAATTCACCCTTCATCTTTTACTTGGTTGGATATCACCGTCTTACTAATGCAGGATATAAGTTAGCAAAGTGGAAGTTTTGTGTATTTCCATTTGTGTGCATATTCCATGTGTGTGTGAGTGAGTGAGTGTGTGTGTGTGTGTGTGTGTGAGGGGTGTTTGTGTCAGTTGGTCTCGTAGGAGGAAAGCAGCGCAGCGTCCACGGGCTCCATGCAGGAGGGGCAGGTGAAGGATCTCATCAGCCAGTCGTCTATACAGTCCATGTGGTAGATGTGCATGCAGGGCAGGAACCGGATGGGGTCTCCGTAAACAAAGTCCATCATACAGATGACGCACCTGCAGAGGTTAACACACACTTTCAGTTAAGGATCGACCAGTGTGGGGTCGTCAGGGCAGACACCAATTATTGGTAATCAAGAAAGACCAATAACTGACATTTGGGAAAGATTTACAGGGTATCAAAGTCTCTTTACAATCTGAAGAATTTATTACAAAGGCAGTTGATAAGATATCTTAACCAGATTTGTTTTATTGTAATCAGTGGTTGTCATAGTTATACATTGACCTTCTGGTATTCTTTCTAACAAAGGATACCAGCAGGTCACTGTATATCTACAAAATAAGGCTGAATCAATTCCTTTTTTGAGTAATTTGTTACTAAAATCCCTCGAGGCAAACTTCTCTGAATCGAGGCTTCTTTTAATCGCTACATGCTAGACCCCAGGTCACTAACCGTTGGACTGCGGTCTGAATCCAGACCCAGACAGCATCCGACACGGACCAGGACCTATAATCAATAAATTAGATCCTAAATTTGACGGGATGCTTCTATTTTAACCAGCGCGGCTTTTCCAGTGTTCACGCCGATGGATTAGCAGATCAGAGGACTGAACTACGAAGCCAGTTTGACGTCGTCAGACTTTCTTTGTGTGAATTGGTTCAACAAAAACTAAAACCTCAGTCAGAGTTAACAGGTATGAAGGTGATTACCAACTTTCTTTGTTAACTCAGACTTTCTGCTTCAAACTCATCCACACAAACAGGAGCGTTTAACGCTTCATTCGACTCATTTTCTGCACAAAATGAACCGATTCAGAACAGGTTGTTTTAGTGGAGAACAATGGGGAACATAAAAATGTATGATGGTAAAAAGTGCCGCGATAATAAATGATGTAAGACAGGAATGCTGGTTCGGTAGAAAACTGCTGTAATCTATTCATCACCAAATGTGCTTTATTGTCTCGGTCAGTTAAAAGTAGCTTTCAGTTTTGATTGACTGTTACTGGTGTACTCGACTACAGATAGAGAGAGCCAAACCCATGCATTTCATTAATTTTATGGATAAATGGTTCATAAAAATAATACTACAGATATTCTCAAAAATGCAGATTATCAGCCCTGATTATTCTTCGATCTACTTTCAATATTTCCCTCAGAAACAGTACTACAACTTGGTAGGCACTGGACACAGAAAGCAGAAAAAATGCATGAAATAGTAAAGCTTTGGTGATTTATTTTATAAAAAATTAAAACAACCCAGATTCAACATGTACAATATTTTATACTACTTTTTCAGTTTCCTTTTTTAACATATTTTACTACTTATACCTGTCTCCTATCTGTTCTGTCGAAACAGTCTGTGGTTGAGCTGAAAAGTACCAGGACTACTGGTAACTGCTTCACAGTTGCACCAAAAAGCTCAGAATTTGCTTTTTTTTTTTTTTTTTTTAAAGAATCTGGTTAGTGCAAATGCTTCATTTTTGTTTTGTTTTTTTAAAAGATACGTACATGACAAAATGTAATTGTAGGTTTTGTGTTGAAGGATTTTCAGTGCCACAGACAGTATGTCATAGTGCATCATTCAAGAACCCTGTGAAAGTTTCAAACAGTTCTGTCAGCCTGATGAATGGTGTCATTGAGGCATTTTTTAAAGATAACATTCCTTGGAAAGCCACTGACAGTGACTCATTCTGGTGAGTCAGGTATTTGTGTCTTTGCATCTGCTGAGTCTGGCCACAGATGTTTTCTACTCACTCTCTGATTTTTTTCTCAGAGCCGTCCCGGCCCGGGTCGTAGACGCCCTTGGGCAGGTGCTGGATGAGTCCGATGCGCTGGGCGATGCGGACCTGCTCCTCCTCGGTCAGCTGGGTGGCCAGTCGGGCCTGGCTGGGTGTTGGGTGGTAAACAGGCACATGGATCTGCTCCTGTGGAGAGAGAAAAGACCATATAAAGAGATTATTTTCCTGAGAAAGCGCACCTAATACCTATCCATTCAGCCATCATCTATACACTGCTTAATCCTCATCAGGGTCCTAGGGGGCTGGAGTCTATCCCAGCTGACTGAGGGTGAAGGAAGAAGACACCTGGACAGGTAACAGTCTATCACAAGCACACTCACATTCACCCCTACAGACAACTTAAAGCTGCCAATTAACCTCGGTATGTTTTTGGACTGTGGGAGGAAAACAGAGTACCCACAGAAAAGCAGAACATGGAGACTCCATGCAGAAAGATCCCAGAAAGGCCGGGACGAAAACCGGGCATCTTCTAGCTGTGAGGCAACGGTGCTAATCACCAAGCCACTGTGCAGCCCCCTAATAATTATGTAGCATGAAAACAACAGGCTGGCCTCAGAAGGAAGGATTTTAAGTCATGATGAATCACTGCTTCAAGCACACACACTTCTCTATCAAACTTTTTAATATTTATTTAGAAGTGCTCTTCTGAGGAAGAACTCTCACAACTGGTTGGAATAATCCACCAAATACTGTGGTTTGATGCCCAACATGTCGCTCTCCACTATTTTCTTCAGTTTTATTTTAACACAAGCAGAAGATGTTATCATTTTAGTTGGAAGTCGGGTGGAGCAGATGAACCACAGATTTATGAAACTTTCTTCTGCGTATGGCACACACATCATGTAAACATGGACCTAAAGGTTTATCTTAATACCAGACGGAATGCATTCCAGTAACAGTACTAGAAAAGCACTCAGAGAGTGCAGTCCTCCGCCAAGGCTGTTCATCCATCCATCCATCATCTATACACCGCTTAATCCTCACTAGGGTCGTGGGGGGGGTGGAGCCTATCCCAGCTGACTCGGGCGAAGGCAGGGGACACCCTAGACAGGTTGCCAGTCTGTCACAGGGCTACATATAGAGACAAACAATCACTCACACATTCACACCTACGGGCAATTTAGAATAATCAATTAACCTCAGCATGTTTTTGGACTGTGGGAGGAAGCCGGAGTACCCGGAGAAAACCCACGCATGCACAGGGAGAACATGCAAACTCCATGCAGAAAGATCCCGGGAAAGCCGGGACGTGAACCAGGGACCTTCTCGCTGCAAGGCGAAAGCGCTAACCACTACGCCACTGTGCAGCCCGCTCAAAAACATGTTTCTATGAATTTGCTGTATTTAACTAACCTAATGTGAATAAATCATTCTGATTAGAATTTTTTTTTAACACAGACGGAGAAGACGATCCTGGTGTCAAAACGGAGGTAAAAATGAGATCTTTCATTGTCTAGAACTTGTTCTGACCAACCAACCATCACACATGTTAATATGAGCCTTGAAAGTTTACCCAGAATGACCTTTTTAAGTTTTCTCCAGCCACATATCGCACTACCACCTCTATGCTTCACTGTCAGAACTATGCATTCACTGTGGTAGTGCCGGAAAAATAGGTATAAAACAACCACAAATAAGCAGAAAATAACCACAAAAATGCACAAAACTACCACAAAGACACATGATCACCGTTAAAGTGTAACCAGAATGCACTTTTTAAAGTGTTCTCAGGTGAATTGTCAAAAAACAGAAACACATCCAGGGTACCAATGATTGTTTCTATAACTTCATGTCACAGACAATAAACTGGTTGCAGTTTTTAACAGAACTTGTTTTTCAGCCCTGAAAATATCACGTGTTAATCTCCTGTGCCAACTATGAGGCTCAAAAATGCTAGAAAAAATAAAGTGTAATTAAAAGTATGACATTTTGACCTACTCTGTGTACTTTTTTCATAAGAAGCTCACTTTAAGTTGATTTATTTTTGCTTCCATTTATAAATACATAGCTTTTTGTTCCATAATCAGTTTCCTGTCTCTTTAACCCGGTTTTCTTTATAACTTTTGTTGCTCGCCTCATCCCCTAGCTTACAGGGACATAACAACCTGTAAATATTCATAGTATGAAGGTAAAATTTTGCTTGGCTTAATTTAATACCCTAAAGTTATTGAGTTAATTCAGAAGAGTGCTGGCGAGAACTTTTCCATGTTTTATATGCAATGACTCGTGTAGAACAGCTGACAAAAATCTTGAAAGTTTTCCCAATCAAATCCAAAATTCTTTGCTTTAAGATACAACTATGTCTCTAAAAAAAAAGGTCTGTAGAAGTGAAATGCTGACAGTAAGTAAGCCTGTCAACATTTCTGATCTGAGGCAGCAGGTGGTAGCGTTTCCACACCTTGTACCAGCAGCTGGTGGATGCAGCTACTGTTCACTTTTCCTGATCTGGATAGACATAAGAAATGTTTTTAAGCTGTTAGACAGCAATAAAATCAACATAACTGTGTATTTTTTTTTTTTTGCTGGTGTCACACACATGATTAATAAAAATTTCACTTGACTCTAATTTAATTCTCCCAGGACAGATTAAAGAGAGATGAAGCCTCGACTGACTGTAAAATACAACCTCTTGCCAGAGTTGCCACTTTCCTGATCAATGTCCAAGTCTTTCAAAACAATCATCTCATGTATACCGGCCAAAATTTCCACTCCTTGAAGCGTGGAAACCCAATGCTGGTGTGAATCCAACTTCAAAGCAGCCACATCCTTGTCTCTCTACGCTTCGGCCAACAAGAAGCTGTCTTTTGCTTTGAAACAACTGAAACAGAATGTAAGAAGTCTTTCACTATTTCTGTTCTACATATTGGAATGCAAAACCACATGAGTAATTGAGTTAAGTGTACTGAAAGCAACATCAAATCAAAGTAAAAACCAAAATGAGTTTCAGTATTGGATTACAATGAGTCAAAGAAAGCCCTAATATCATCGCACCGCGGCCTACATGGTTGGATTATTTAAGGTACGACTCCACAACATGTCTGTCTGAATGAAAGTTTACTACCAACAAAAAGAAAAACTGAAAAATCAACACAACAAATGTCATAAGAAAAACAGAAGAACACAAGGATACCAAGGACATCCATTTAAGAATATTATGGTCTCTACAAGTGTCTGAAAACTTTTGTTGAGTAGCTACAAAAGCAGTGTCATCTGCATATACAAACATCCTCTGTTTTTCCATTCATTTCAACTGTTATTGATTCTCAACACGGCTGACTTGGGAAAGGAAACGTTCTAAAGGGTTTGCAAGCCTAACGTGAGCATCTAACTGGGTCTACCTCATGTGACCCTCCTTTACATCCTTGTATTTAACAAAGTAGATTGCACAACCTACATCTCTAAAAGTATCCTGCTACACTCTAAACTACTTTCTATTCACTCAACAGTCTCACTTCGCGGTCTGTGCGTCTTCCTCCCTCTATTCTAATAAATACTGACACACTCACTATAGACTCTTGTGGTTTGTTCACTAGTTCCTCCTCGTCCTCCCCTGAGCCTCCAACAGCCACCGACTGCCTTCTACTCCTCTGACTGAGTGCCAAAGTGTGTCAACTCCAAGCTAAAGCCATTGAAGTGAGCTCTGTCATTATCCACATGTATAGCCACACTCCACGGGTAACCTTTTGACTCAAAGCACCACGAATGAAGCTGGAGATCACATCAGCCTCAGCAAGATAGAGGCCTACATACCTGTAACCACAAATTTTAACACAATATTTTATTTACTAGATAATTTTTCTGATTCACCTCCATAAAAAAACAGATAAAGTGACATCTCTATATTTCCTGCTTTCTTATTGTCTAAATTGGCTGCTGTTTGTTAGTACTGAGCTTGACATACATCATTAGTTTAAATACTTTCAAAATTTGAATTTAAATGCTAGTGCAATTATATCAGTTTTTACCAAATGAAAACATTGTTTTGGATCTTGTATGTTTTCTCACTGTGTTATACGAGCACTATGTCATAACTCTACTTGTATGTCAGTGAGATGGTTTGCTAAGTTCTGCATAATTTTTTATAACATGTTTTGTAGATGGACTTCCTGGTGTCTGTGGACGTTTCTGCACCGTCGCCTATATTATTGAAATAATTCCGTATTTTTGCTCGGCGCGTCTGCCTCGTCCACAAGCTGGTCAGCATCAGTTCTTGAATTTGCAGCCAAGTGTTGGGAATATAAAAGCTGCCGTAGAGAAAAAAGCAGTTGGCACAGCCACTCTGCCTGCAGGGTTGGAAGCAGGCCGCTGCAGATTATCAGAAATAAACCTCTATGTGACAAAACACGGCTGAACAATTAGAGTATTGGTGCTAATAAAGCCAGATTTAGTGTCATTTTTTAAACACAATACTTTTCTAGTAGGATAGATTTCAAAATCTTACTCCTGGTCTACAAAGCACTGAATGATCTTGGACCAAATACATCCTGGACTTATAAGACTCATCCAGAACCTCCAGGCCATCAGGGACAGGTTTACTGTGTGTTCCTAGAACCAGAACCTAGACTAGTGAAGCAGCATTCAGCTACTATGCTCCTCACCTGTGGAACAAACTTCCTGAACAAACAAATTGTCAGCTCTTTAAATCAGGCCTGAAAACCAGACTGTTTACAGCAGCTTTCTCTGAGATGCTCAATATATTTTCTTGCCTTTTGATGCACTTTTATGATCTTCATGTCTACTTATACGTTTTATTTCTATGAGTTTAATGAATGTCTACCTTTAAATCATTTTTCTGAATGTATTTCTTTTCTGTTGTAAAGGACCTTGAATTGTTCTTTACAAGTAAACTTGCATTGCCTCAACACTACTTTATAGTCTTTTAAACCAAATCAGAGCTGAAAGAGCATCTAATGCTGACATTCAAAAGTTGTTTTACCTTGTTTTTGTGATTGTGAATATGAGATATTATCTTCCATAACATGATAAACAAAGTTAGCCAAGATGATATTAGCTACAGCACAGAAAAGCACACCTTCAATGCAAAATCATAACAGACAAAGATCCAATAATGGTACACTGGTATTCTTAGATTTAGAATTAGCCAGTATGAGCACAGAAACCCTTTTTGGAACACAATCTCATTTTACTAATTGAAAAGATGTCTTTCTCAGTTGAATAGTTTTTACGGGACAAATGTAGATTCAAGCTGACTGGCAGTCGGCCTCTCAGCATGGCAGCATGTTAACCCATGAGTCAGCACACTGGCTGAAGCTGTCAGCCACGTCAAAAAGGTATGGCAGCAAGAATAAAAACTATAGACGGGGCCTCAGAAGGGGCAGCAGCTGTGGTCTCTGTGTTTTAGGGTGCAGCAGTCAGCAGCATGATTGTCGTCATGTGCTTCTCCCAGTTAATACATGGCATGTCAGCTGGGCTCTGACAACTGTTCATTACCTCACCTCGATTTGACCAGAAGGACAACAGTCTGAGAGACTGGAGTAGGTGAGGGTGAAAAGAGGAATCAGTGTGTGGGAAGGATGGAAGGTGGGAATGAGCCTTGCCAAAAAAACAGACCTTGGTTTCCTTTGCCAAACAAGCTGAGCCAAGCAGCAGCAGCTGTCAGGACTGCCAGGCAGGGCTGCTAATGGTGAGCAGGAAGCAAGGTGAAAATTACAGGTAACAAGGAGGGAAAGCAGACGCACACGGTCAAAGTGAAAGAAAAACAAACAAGAGAAGGGAGGTGTTTACCTTACCTCTTCCATCATCAGTCACTAATTGATAGAAATTCCGAGGAAAGAGGAGTGGGAGGGCGAACGAACGCCAGAGGCACTCAACCCACAAGTTAAATAAGAAGCAATGGATTCAAAACACACACACACACACACACACACACACACACACACACACACACACACACACACACACACACACACACACACACACACAGATACAGCAGCCCAGATTCTCACATATTTAGCCATGAGAAGGAAGGAAAAACGGCTTCGATGCACACAAAACCCTTTCAACTGCAACACCACTGATTCATTCATCCAGACAAGGTGTTGGTTTCTGGTATTTACACTCAAATCTCCAGTATTCAGCTTTATCCCTACAGTACATGACTGCTCCAGGCAGATATGGCAAGTTTGCCTCTGCTCACTAAACAGCAATGAGTTGGAAAATGACAGCAAAAGAGGACTTCTGCACGCTCACTGACTAATTTATGGATCCCGAATCTTGTTTTGCAGTCAAATGGCTGGACTGCTAACATGGTAAAACAATACCTCAGTGGCTGCTGAAAGCTGCACAGACGTGATGCAAACCTGCCAAAGCATTTATGGACTAATGTGCATGTGGGAAAGGAGCTGCAGACAGGCGGGCATAATTTCTGTTTTGAACACATGCTATGAAAACAGCACTGTGAGAAAATGCAGACTCTCTCCAGGGCAGCAAATATTTACTCCATGTATCTGTTGTGCCACCTAAGCGATGTTAGCATGCACTGAGGAGGAAGCAACACCTGAAACATGAAGCGTTTGCAGAGCAGCGTCTGAAATCTTAGCTCTGCATCTCAGGACTGCAGAGTAACAAAAGCTTTGAACGAGACCTGCACACACCTGCACACAATGCAAGCGAGCATGCACAGACATAAACAGCACAACAATGGGTGAAGGACGGACATTAGCATCGCAGGATGTGTTTGTTGATACGATAAGAGAAGGGGCCGGAAGCGTGACGATAACGACATGTGTGCATCACATTACTTCATCAAAGCAGGAAGTTGGTGTGCTAACCCAGGTCTTTATATGTGACACACAAAGACTTCACTGCAGGCACACAAGCATTATGATAACGAGCAGTTTGGTTAAACTTTCATTCATTTTCAATTCTACCAGTAGCCATAAGGAGCATTACCAATGGATAAAAACAGGGAAGTTATGGTGATACATACTAGGGATCAACGGCTTATTAGTATTTAAGGAGACAAATAATTGATATTCAGAACTCCTAAGCCTTAAATCTTATTTATTAACAGCAGGTCATAGCAAGGAAGAAGATATTTATGGCAAGGCTACTTCATTAATAAGTATTACTAGAGTTGAATATTCACAATGGCAACAGAAGTAATGGATTAACAGTGCTATGTGATGCTAAAACGTTCTCCTTTGTTTACTGCACTTGCGCTTTTCTAAACCTTTCACTGTTCTATGACTTTTCCCGACACTGTTTCAGGTTAATCTTTGGCTGCAGCCTAACTTAGCTGCTAGGCATTAGTGTAACTGTAGCATCTGTGGAAGCAGCTAATTTCCTGAGGCGATGGCTGCGCTTCTTGTTCAATTTGTGGGTCAGTTAGAGCAGATTGCTGAAGCGATTCTGACTTTACAGAGATGTGACGGGTCCAGATAGCGTTAGCCATGGGCCGGACAGCAAACCTGTCGCTGATAGCCTTAGCCTAGCACTGACACCTAAAATACGTTATAAGGCATTTCAGGGTAACAGGGAAACTGGGCATGCTGGTGTGAGGGTTAGGGTTAGACTGCAGTGTTTATTGCAACTTCAGCAACACCTGCTATTTCACCTGCACAACACAGTGCACGTACCACTGCAGCTTTAGGTGGTGATTGAGTATTGCTCGTGATGGGTAACCAATCCAAAGTAGCACATTTAATGTATTTATTGAGAATCTGCCAAAAAATAATGACACTGATGACTGAAAAACGTAGAATATCAGCTCTGATAATCTGCCATGGTGATAATTGGTCAATCCCTAATCTGTACCCCATTATAAAGACCCACAACAGCTTTTATAGGGATAGAACGATGATCAGTCTGGCCGATTAAATCACAGGTTTTTCCTATTGTCGGTATCGGGAAATTGTTGTCCAATTATTGATAAATTAAATACGGTCTGATGCAGCCTCCTTTCTCTGTCTGGCGTTACTCTGTTGTCCCAGAAATGTCTCTCAAGCAGAGAATGCAAAAACAAGAAACACAAGCTGTTGCAGTGTCTAAGGCTCTACTAACAGCTAATCCTGGAAAGCATTCTATAAAATAATAAACAGAAAAAAAAAATAGAAAGAGTCTGATCAACAATAATCAAAGCTTTAAGACATGGACCTGAGCGGGCAGTAAAAGTGACAAAACAGGGAAAGATGAAGAAAATAGAGAAGACCAGCAGATTCCACATCAACAGAGGAGAGCATCCTAATATAATCACTCCTATTTCTATTTTACATGTTCAGTTACAATCACACTTACTAATGAAGAAACCTAGTTATCAGTGACAGGTTCTCTGCTATCACATGCTGATAAAACATATCTAATGGATATCAGCCCAAAATATCAGTCTTTCTTGATTATCAGTAATTGGCCTGGACTATCCTTATTCTCTACCACATTACATAGACCCACAGCAGCCAGTCACTCTAATATAATGACCAAAATCATTCTGACCCCTCTGATAGTGAGCGATGGCTCTCAAATCAAAGACAGATGACAGTTTAACTGTGAACAGAAGCCGTGAGAAGGACAAAAGAATTCATTGGTGGTTATTTGAGTGCAGACCATTGTGGTAAGCAGTCACAAACAGCGATCTCTATGCAGCAGTGTGTCAAGCAAAGCCCACAGACTGTGTCGCTGACCTGCAGCACAATGACTTGTTTGTCAGCGTTGCCCTCTTCACCCCTCCAGTGTTTCTGCTACCATATTAGGACAAGACGGCAGGTATTCGGTCACAGGCGGCTCTCTGATGGAGTATCACTGCCTCACCAGACAAACAACCAGCATCATATCAGAGTGAGCTAATCACACCTGTGGTGAAGGTTCAGCTTATCTGGCCAGCGCATTACGGTAAAGTGAACACAATGAGGAAGTTGCGCTACTTTCATGGTGACATCTGCAGATAACAGCAGCGAAAACAGATCTAAAATGTGTTTTCGAAACACACCAGTTTGGGACGAGACAGCTTGTTCTCCCTTTGAAAAGACAACCGAGTGTGTTTTGTTGGCATTCCACCATGCATTTTTTACGGATGTTGTTATATTTGTTGTGCCAGTCTGCACTCAGAGATGCCCTGAGAATGATTCAGAAAAATCACTTTTTGGATCCTCAAGTCTTCTCTTCCCTCTCCTGTGCTCTCTCTCGTATTCACTCCAGGTTTGACAGCTCATTAGAAACAACCTCCAAAGAAAACTTTCCGTCCTTACTCCTTCTGGGCGAACTTACTGAGTTTAAAGCAAACTGCTGACAGCAAACCTTCACATCTAGACAGCAAAGCAGCTGGTTGACAGACTGCACCAGTCAGCTTTGAGAATCTACAAGCCACTGATGCGTACCCTGTAGTCTACTAAACCCTCTCATTTCACATGTTTAAGATCATTTATTTACCTCCTGGGGCTCATGTTTACACAAAACCGATGAGCATTCACCTGTTCAACTGAATAAATATCTAATTAATCAATCACCTGACAGCAACTCAGTGCATTTAGGTATGTAGACATGGTCAAGACGACCTGCTCAAGTTGAAACCGAGCATCAGAATGGGGAAGAAAAAGTGATTTAAGTGACTTTGAAGATATGGTCTGACTATTTTAGTAACTTCTTATCTACTGGGATTTTAACCCTAACCCTAACCCCTGTACAGCAATCTCTAGGGTTTACTGAGAATGGCCAGAAAAAGAGAAAACATTCAGGGAGCGATAGTTCTGTTGTTGCCAGCGGTCAGAGGAGAATGGGCAGACTGGTGATCTGAGAGATGACAGAAAGGCAACAGTACCTCAAACAACCACTGGTTACAATGAAGGTATGCAGGATCAGTCTCTGAATATTTAGTTTATTTATAAATGATCTACCGAGTTGTTTTCCACCAAATGTGGCCTGTCAAATGTATGCTGATGATGCAGTGTTGTTTGTTCATGCAAAAGACAAAAAGCAAGCTGCCCAAGAGCTGACAGTTGCTATGAGTAATGTCTTTAAATGGCTTGATAGCTCTCAATTACATCTTAACATCTCTAAGACTGTGTGTATGTACTTTTCCAAAAAGATAACTGGGGAAATCGATCCTAATATCTTTGTATAAGGCCAAACTATTAAAGTTGTACAAGTATTTAAATACTTAGGAATAATTTTAGACTCATAACTTCATTTTAAACAACAGGTGAGGAAGATTACTAAAAGGATGAAATTTAACCTGTCCAATTTTAGATTTATTCGGAATAATCTATCTTTGGAATCAGCTAAACTATATTTTGATGCAATGATTATGCCCCACATGTTGTACTGTATAACGAGTTGGGCAATGGCCTGCAAAACAACCATAAAACCTATCATAACAGTTTACAAAAAAGCCTTAAAGGTTCTAGATAAAAAAAAAAAAAATGTATCATTATTGTTATATTCTTAAGAAATACGAGCAATTAAACTTGGATAACATTATAAAATACATTGATTCTGTTCTGCTTTAGAAAATTTTTCATGGCCAAGCTCCCCCTCCGCTACAAGAATTTGGAAAGAAAAATTCCAGCAGATCAACCAGAGCAGGCTCTAGAGGTAATTGTGTTGTATCTTTTAGGAAAAGTGCTCTTGGGCAGTCAGTTTTTTCTTTTCGTGCATCACAAACCTGGAATACTATATCAAGTGCCATTCGTGAACAACCACACCTCACCTCATTTACTAAACATCTCAAAGCATGGCTATTGGAAAATCAGATCTGTGATCATAATACTGTGTAAATTTGTTCGCCATTGATTGGGTTCGTCCCTGAAGACTCTGTGTAATTTGTTTTAAATGTGTAGACGTGGGCTTTGGGCAATATAACCATGTGTAATAGTGTTTAAGGATTATGAGCGATGGTGATAATGGGATATGTGCAATAGTGTTAGATGGGACATGTATAGGGTAATTATATGTTATGTAGACGGGGATATGTGCAATGGTGAATAAGAGAAATGTGCAATATTATTATGTGCAATAGTGGCAATGGGAAATGTGCAATACAGTTAAATGTAACAGTGTCAGAGGGATATATATATAGCGGACCCCAATGTTATAGTGACAGAGGGATAAGTGTAGTATGACAATGTGCAATAATGTAGAGGGATATGTGCAATAGCAACAAAGAGATATTTGCAGTATAATCATGTGTAAATGTTTATTAATTAGTGCTTGGTAGCTGCCTCGATATCTCAGCTTTTGTCTGTTATGTCCACTAAGTGTTATCGTTTTCTTTTTCTTATTATATATGTAAATATGTTTTTGTTCAGTTATGGTCTTATGTTGTTCTCTATTTTTGATCTGCCAATGGGACTTGAGATGGAAATTAGCCGTATGGCTACAATCTCTCGTATTTACATGGAAATGTACATTAATACGAATTGTCCCATGTTAAAAATAAATGAATGAAATGAATGAATGAATGTCAAACCTTGAACGCATGGGCTACAGCAGCAAAAGACCACAATCCTGTCAACTAAGAACAGAAAACTGAGGTTAAAATTTGCTGTGGCTTGCCAAAATGTGACAATAGAAGACTGGAAAAACGTTGTCTGGTCTGATAAGGCTCCATTTCTGCTGCAACATTCAGATGGTCACAACTTGGCGTAAGTAACATGAAAGCATGGATCCATCCTGTCTGGCACCAATGGTTCAGGCTGCTGCTGGAGGTGTAATGGTGGGGAAGATATTTCCATGGCTCATTTTGGGGCCCTTACTACCAACTGTGCATCACGTTAACGCCACCTGAGCACTGTTGCCAACCATATCCATCCCTTTATGACCACAGTGCACCCATCTTATGAGGCCACTTCCAGCAGGATAATGGGCCGTATCACAAAGCTCAAATCATCCCATATGCATCCTTTGGGATGTGGTTAAATGAAAGATTTACATCAAGTATGTGAAGCTGACAAATCCGCAGCAATTACAGGATGGTATAATTATTGGACCAAAACCTCTGAGGAATGATTCAAGTACGGATTGATCGATATGGTAATGGCTTTATCGGTAATCAAGACAGGCAAATAACCAGTATTTGGAACGGATATACATTAAATATAATGTTTTAACATCAGGTAATAGCAGTGAACCTGTCATTTTTAAGTAGCTTTCTTCATTCTTCATTACCCTGACGGGGTGAGCTGGTGTTTTCATTTGCACAACTGACTTCCCCTCTTGGACGTCCCTTAGTTCTGCCCTAGTTCTGCTGCTATAGGCCTAGGCTGCTGGAGGACCTCTCTGGATGCACTGAGCCCTTCTCTAACTACCTTTGTATTTACTATATATACCACTGTTGCATTACATTCACTCTGTTTCTACCTGTGTCCTTTCTCCGAGTGTCCCTGATCCCAGAGCTGGATGCTTCAGATGTGTGGTTGTTCTCCCACCTCCAGCTGCCCATTTCCACCGATCTACTCTGCATTGCCCTCACTATACTTGATTTGCTCATCTACATATTTTTGAATTTACCACCAGCTATATATGTAGTATATTTAATGCCAGAGCTGTACACCATAGCAGTAAACTATAATCAGTTTCCATGTTAGTTGTACTTTGCATGTATCATCTGTCTTATCATGCATGTATTACTGTGTGTTTTATGGTCCTTGTGTCCCCCTCCACCTCTGTCCCTCTATCTCTACCTCTACCCCTCTACCTCTTCCTCTCTATCTCTTCCCCTCCACCTCTGTCCCTCTATCTCTACCTCTACCCCTCTACCTCTTCCTCTCTATCTCTTCCCCTCTACCTCTACCCCTCTACCTCTTCCTCTCTATCTCTTCCCCTCCACCTCTGTCCCTCTACCTCTCTACCTCTATCCCTCTATCTCTCTACCTCTTCTGTCCCTCTCAACCCGCCCGGCCAGCAGCAGATGGGTCCCCCCACATTAGAGCCGGGTTCTGCTTGAGGTTTTTTTCCCTGTTAAAGGATGTTTTCCTGCCACTGTCGCCTTTTGGCTTCCTCTGGGGTTCAGGCATATGGGTTCTGTAAAGCGTCTCGAGACAATTTGACTGTAATTGGCGCTATATAAATAAAATTGAATTAAAATTGAATTGAATTAATAAAAGTGACAATAAGTGAATATGGAAAGTGGACATGAAAGTGACTGAATTAGGGTACTCTCCTCTGTTTATGTGGGATCGGACTGAGCTACATCAGTTTGTCTTCTGCAGTTACGTCTGAATTTCTCACGAAGGTTCGTATCTTAAAGCATTTTTAATTATTGTTTTCCAGGCTCTATTTCATGTTCATCTGTGGCTGCCTTCTAACTTAGCTGCTAACTGCTAGCATAACCTTAGCCACAGTGAGAGAAGCCGATTCCCTGGTTTATGTGTCGTGTTCAGTTTTTGTTGCTCGAGAGACATTTCTGAGACCACAGAAGGATGACAGACAGAGAAAGGAGGCTGCATCAGACCTCAAGTAGCACAATTAATCTGTGAATCTTTTTGAGTTTTCAGGGCGATCCAGCCTGTAAGATTTGGTTATAAATTCACTTGTCACTACTTTGAGTATCACAGGTCATGAAAAAAAGCACGCACGCACACACACACACCCTCTCGAATACAAACACACAGGGGTGCGTTATCACCCACAGCGGTGAGTCAGCACACATCTCACCAGCTGCTGCCCAAAACACACGTCTGTGCACAAACACACGGGTATTAAGACCACAAACAACAACCGCACCGCCGTCCTCTTGTGCTGCTTCCCCTGGGAATTCGAACCCTGACACAGACTCGCTCACTTCGAAATCTTTTTGACAAGACGTTAAACGATACGCTTGTCAGGGTGGTCGGCTCAGAAGACTGATCTCATCACTTAGCTTTCAACTCCATCCACCCATCATCAGTTACTGTTATCATCATTATGATATCATTATTATTACTGTTAGTAACATCGTTACTGTCTGCGCGGACTTGAAGCTAACCAAGGCGAGCATTTCCTGATCTTAAACGAGGTTGTGGCTACTGTACGCATAATTAAACAGAGCATTCCAGTTTGTGTCAAAGCTGGAAAATTCATTGTCATAAAATATTTCATTTCAGTGTGTGTGTGCAAGTTACACTATTTTCCAGCAGCAAAACAAATCTAAAATGTGTTTTTAGCATATCTACAACAGTTTGCACCAAGACAATTCTTTGTACTTTTAAAAGACAATCATGTGTGTTTTGCTGGCATTCCAATGGCAATTTATGTTCTTGATCATTTTAATGACCTACACTATATTGCCAAAAGTATTCGCCCACCTGCCTTGACTCGCATATGAACCTAAGTGACGTCCCGTTCCTAATCCATAGGGTTCAATATGACGTCGGTCCACCCTTTGCAGCTAGAACAGCTTCAACTCTTCTGGGAAGGCTGTCCACAAGGTTTAGGAGTGTGTTTATGGGAATTTTTGACCATTCTTCCAGAAGTGCATTTGTGAGGTCACACACTGATGTTGGACCAGAAGGCCTGGCTCTCAGTCTCTGCTCTAATTCATCCTGAAGGTGTTCTGTCGGGTTGAGGTCAGGACTCTGGTCAGGCCAGTCAAGTTCATCCACACCAGACTCTGTCATCCATGTCTTTATGGACCTTGCTTTGTGCACTGGTGCACAGTCATGTTGGAAGAGGAAGGACCAGCTCCAAACTGTTCCCACAAAGTTGGGAGCATGGAATTGTCCAAAATGTCTTGGTATGCTGAAGCATTCAGAGTTCCTTTCACTGGAACTAAGGGTCCAAGCCCAGCTCCTGAAAACCAAGCCCACACCATAATCCCCCCTCCACCAAACTTTACACTTGATGCAATGCAGTCAGACAAGTATGGTTCTCCTGGCAACCACCAAACCCAGACTGGTCCATCAGATTGCCAGATGGAGAAGCGTGATTGGTCACTCCAGAGAAGGCGTCTCCACTGCTCTAGAGTCCAGTGGAGGCTGCTTTACACCACTGCATCCCACGCTTTGCATTGCACTTGGTGATGTATGGCTTGGATGCAGCTGCTGGGTCATGGAAACCCATTCCATGAAGCTCTCTGCTGAAGCACTGTTCTAGAGCTAATCTGAAGGCCACATGAAGTTTGAAGGTCTGTAGTGATTGACTCTGCAGAAAGTTGGTCACCTCCTGGCACTATGCTCCTCAGCATCCGCTGACCCCGCTCCGTCAGTTTACGTGTCCTACCACTTCGTGGCTGAGTTGCTGTTGTTCCCACACACTTCCACTTTCTGATAATACAGCTGACAGTTGACTGTGGAATATTTAGGAGCCAGGAAATGTCACGACTGCATTTGTTGCCCAGGTGGCATCCTATCACAGTTCCACGCTGGAATTCACTGAGCTCCTGAGAGTGAGCCATTCTTTCACAAATGTTTGTAAAAGCAGTCTGCAGCCTAGGTGCTTGATTTTATTAACCTGTGGCCATGGAAGTGATTGGAACACCTGATTCTGATTATTTGGATGGGTGAGCCAATACTTTTGGCAATATAGTGTATATTTGATAAAGACCAGAAGAAAAAAAGATTTAATCTCAATGTAACTACTTTAGCCTATTTATCAAGGTACACAGGCAGCAATCTTGAAGTTTAGGTAACAATGTGACACAAAAATAAATTAATTTACACATACAAAGGAAAATAATTGCACATGCTAATTTCCTCATTCACTGCATATATGTTTATTGTTGGCATTTGACACTATAGTTTTCAATTTAGTACATTTTTATTCATAGTGTATTTTACACTTTATTGTGCTTTTTGTATCTTAGTATATTACTTTACTCTTTCTGCTTGCTACTGTAACAACAGAATTTCCCCTTGGAGATTAATAAAGTATTTCTATTCTACTATTATGGATATAAGAATTATCTCAGCTTGACACACTTTAAAAAAGAAGGCCCAGGAATCTGTGGATTAGCACACCTACATCACATCTATGCCCGATGGCAACCAATGGGCCCCTTTCAGAGTTTGTTTATGCAACTGATGCATTTAGGTGAAAATATTTACCCTTATATTGAACAGCTGTCTCTTTGCTATTGATGAAACGTCCATTGCCAAGGCCTATATATTGTTTATACAGCAAATTTTAGAAACTTACAAGACACACTAAAGTGTGAGTTTTGAAGGCATACTGTAAAATATATAGCAGAGTTCCTGCTTGAGCACACTGCAACACTCACAGCCAGGCAGTTATTGTCAGTCTAACACAACAAAAAAAGACAAAAACATTAGACAGCCTTAAGGCCCTGTTAAAATGGAACATGGTTTGAGATCAGCAGAGCAAAATAGTTTTCAGAACTTCCAGCAGGACAATGTTACCTGGTCAACTCAAGTGGGAAGCTCTGAGTTTGCTGCAGAAACCTCAACCTGGAAGATGTACACTCCCGTTCAAAAGTTTGGGGTCACTGTGAAATGTTCTTTTTTTGGAAAGGAATTCTTTTTCAATGATTTTCAATTGAATTAGAAATGCAGCCTAGAAATGGCTGATTTTTAATGGAATATCTCCATAGGGGTACAGAGGAACATTTCCAGCAACCATCACTCCTGTGTTCTAATGCTACATTGTGTTAGCTAATGGTGTTGAAAGGCTCACTGATGATTAGAAAACCCGTGTGCAGTTATGTTATCACATGGATAAAAGTGTGAGTTTTCATGGAAAACATGGAATTGTCCGAGTGACCCCAAACTTTTCAACTGTAGTATATCTAACCCATGATAAGAAGCAAGCAAAGTTATGTCCTGTAATTCAGGGAATGCAGATTTGAGCTTTTCTGCACAGAACACGACAATGGCACTGCTGCACTCCAACGGCTTGTTGCTGTGTTCTGGGCAAAAGGGTAGCAGTAGAGATTAAAAGTCACTTCCTACTGACCCTTACAGCAATTACCATTTTTCTAATGACATAAATCTGATGTGAGCTTTATCGCTCACATGAATTTAGCTAAATTTATTCACAAAAGTATATCGTAGTGGTAACATGACTGAAATCCTTTGACAAAATCATGAAAACATAATAAAATTATTGTCTTAACTAGAACAAGAAAAGCAGTCAGAGATCGCAGTACTCCACCAAGGCTGCTCAGTTGTATCATTTCCGACGGATAAGTCCTGATAAGTCCACAGCGGGGGATTTGTAGTAGCATCACAATCATGTGATCGTCAACATAGTGTTCACTTGTTGTTATAGTTACAGGTACTGCTCCGTGCCGCAGTCTCGCAATGATACAGAAATCTTTAACAAATCCGTGGATCCAGACTATAAGCCACATTACTGCCAAAACCTAATCGCTTCGTCTTTGTGTCATTTCTGACCTTCCCTAAAAATTTCATCCAAATCCGTTGGTCTGTTTTTGAGTAATGTTGCACACAGACAGACAGACAGACAGACGTAAGCCGATCATCACAGAACTCCACCGCGCTCCTCGGTGGAGAAATAAGATTAGGAATTAAATGATAGCAGTCAATCTAAACAGTCAGAATTTAGGATTAGTGTCCTCATGTGGACTTGTGCCTTGCAGATCTTGAAATTATTAATGAGCTTAATCAGCAGCACCAAATGCAGGTTATGACCGGGACGTGTACGGACAGTTACAGACGCAGGAACTCACCTTCCTCTAATTCACTGCTGACTGGATACTCAGGAAACACCGTCTGATCGATACCAATGTGTCTGAAGAGTAGCATTCACTTAAAGAGTTTTACGTACTGTACGAGTGCTTGCATGTTATTCACAGAGTGTCCACGGTGGATACGGCTTCGTGACCACTTTGACATTTGTGTAAACATGGATGGCATCAACTAATTTAAATCTCTATGGGGTAAACTTCTGCTACTAAACACAAGTTTTGTTATTAGGCTTCTACACTGTTTTTTAAGGGTTTTAAACTATCCCAGTTATGCAGAAGCACACAAAAAGTGAGATCAAATCAATGGCATGTTGTCACAAGTAATCTACGCAGTCAAAACTTGTAATTCACCACTCCCCAATTCATTCTTTCCTGCATGTGACATAAGTCGTATGTTAAATGTGTGAGCCTGAGGCGCAGTTTTCCTGTCTATTCAATCTGATAGAATTTCCAGCTCAGAATAACTGTGGCACTTAAGTTAGTCAGTTCCCAGTTCAGTAAACAGCCTCAGTGGAAATCCCAGCTGAAACTTGCTATTATCATATGTTTGGGTCTGCAGTGCTATCAGGCTGATTCTTCAAGAGCTTTACTGTATTTCAAATGTTATTAACAGCAGAGAGATTTTTCATGAAATAAAATGTTTCTCATTTATTACTGAAAACAAGATGAAAGTACATTCATCCTGTTTCCTTTTCTGATTTATTTTGTAACTGAAGCACAGCCGGAGCTCATGTTGTCTTTGTTCTGCATTTCACTGGTCGGTCTGCCAGCATCAAATTTTGCACCACGACTAGCTAATCCCACCCTCTGCATGGAGGACAGACCTCCAGCCAGTATCCACAGGCATTTGCACCCAACGCTCGCCAGCTTTTTCCAACACACCAAACTAAATTTCAAACCGAGCATAATGGAGAATTTAGTCCCTCTTCTACCTTGCACAGCACCTCCTAAGAGTATTAAGCTGAACTCGATAGTGAAGGTGCTGATTACTGTGGTCACCAGGGAGAAGCTGGCCGCTCTCAAAGAGTCCTTTATAAGCAGGTTTGAACTCGTTAGTTAACCCTCTTGTGAAACTCCTCACACTCAGGCTTTCTTAATACACCTGGAAGTTTAGTCAGAGCTCCTCCACAGAAACTGAGCAATGATTGTGTCATTTCTTACACCATCTATGATCCAACAGCTGGCTGCTTTGACCCGTCACACACTGGCACACCTGGACAAGCATTCAGAACAAGGAAGACACGGTCTGTTCAAACGTAACACTGACTCACATGCAGTTCTACTATGAAGGGCAACAAATCAGTTGAATTTGTCCTTTAAATAGGTTTCTTGGGCACTGTTGCCGTAAAAGTTGAAGTTTTCATGAGCTGGCTCAGCTCTGACAGCCTGAGATTTTTAACCGGTATGTAAAAAGTTAGGGCTGGCCCGAACAGCAGTTTCTGGGCTCCGGATATTAGGCCCAATTAATGACGAATATCCAAATATTCGGTACGGTTCGCAACGTCCGAGGGAGGGGAGGAGGGGTGTTGGTGGTGGAATCCAAATACTCGGATCTCAAAATAACTATTCGGATACCACCATCACGTCCGAATATTCGGATCCAACCCTATAGAACGCATGGTAATGTGACAACTGTAAAAAACAACCAGGCAGAAAATGTGAAATATGCAAGCCCATGACTTAAAATGTGAACCTAAATCAGATTAACAGCTGTCACGAATGACTCAAATATACAAAACAGAACTAAAGTACGAGATAGAATAACCTCTCTAAGCATGTGCAGTGACGCTGCTGCTTCAACTCTATTAGCGTATACACAGTTTTTGAGGGAATATTTCACGAAATGGAAAACATACGCCTGCTATATGTGTTGTTATTTTTGGAATTATTAATAGGATGTATTTATTGTTAGTTTCCATCTTTTAAAGGAACGTGTAGATAAAGAGGCAAAGGAATGTGATAGAGTGAGATCTGTAAGAACCAAAAACACCATTTACGCTGTTGATAATTGGTCAGCATGCATGGTGGAGCTGGAGATTTTCTGATCATAAAGCAATTCCATGCATAGATTTTCAATTGGGAAATCAATATGCTTCTTTTATGATTTAATTTTTTTAGTATTGCATTTTAAAATCTAGTTACAGTTGTCTAACAATGAAAAATTATATTATTTTAATATGAGAACAAAAAGCAAATGTTCCCCTTTATGTTGTAATCTCTGTAGTAAATAGTTTACAATAAAGGTTACATCATTTTGAACCTAAAATAAAGAATTATGCAGCTTTCTACAATGAGCGCTCTCCCACTGCCCTGACCTGAGATCGCCTCCAGCCTCCAGTGCTTGAAAAACACTTATCTTCAATCTAGAGATAAGGTTTGGCTTAACCTAGTAATGGGCAAACTCTCTGCCAGAATCTTGCATAACACATACCAGCTGCCTCCTAACATAGAAAAACACACAAAAGTTGGATAACAGCAGGCATGATATTTACAGTTACAGCAAGACCTGGTCTGTTTGTAGATGATCTAAATCTGGAAACAAGGACGCCAGTCAAACAAAGCAGCTGCCCTGGAGAGGATCAGTCAGAGGCAGTTTGGAAACTTATGAAAGTCACCCTTTTCCAAAACTACTAACTGTCTCTTAAAAATGGAGAACTGGGGCTTGCTTCATGCATTTTAAAATTAACGCTCAGCAACAGGTTAGAGCTGCTGTGACTAGTTAGCTTAATCGACAGACATGTTTTTTTTTTTAATAAATTTTAATTCATACAACATATGTTTTCTTCTTCAGTAAGTGTTGCGTCAGTTGTTCTTGGCTCCAGTGTTACAGTTTTAGACAATGACAGCGGCGCAAAAATCCAACTCCACTCCAAACATCCAAAGTTTCAAAAGTACTGGCAGAACTTAAACTTATCATAGAACAAAAAAAAGTTTTTTTTGTAAACTGCGTAGAGTTTAAACGGCAGAGAAAGCACTCTACATTTGTTAGCTTCTCTCCTGCTCTCTGTGCTCACGTTCACTGCACTTGAATTCAGCTGAATTCCCAATAAAGCTGCTCTCATTTACGTATTTTTCCAATTTTGTTGTCAGGCAACAGAACAGGTATGAAATAGTGACTGCAATGCAGCTTATTATGACTGCAAGGCAATCTAGCTCCTGCTACAATTCTGATTTTATCACTGCAATGTCACCTGGCAAACTCATGATACACAGAAGTTAAAGGTAACAGTTGTGTGAATTTGGCTGCACATTAATAGAATCTGAAGCTACGACCAAAGTCAGAGAACAACTGTGCAATAATTAGCTGCTATGTGTTGAAAACTATGTTCATGTTGCACTTTAACAAAAAAACACTAACTTTTTGACTTTGTTGAAGTGTTTATTGGAAATTTGGATTGTTTAGGAGCTGCACAATTGTCTTAAATAGTAAGTTATTATGTTGAAGGTTTTAGTAATTCTACAGTTTTACATGTAAATACAAAAAGCTTTGTTTACATTTGGGCATTATGCAATGACATACAGATCCACAAAATGAAATGAAGTTATATGAAATAGTCATTTACATTAAAAACGATATGGACATGCTGCACTTTGCTTAATACAAAAACAAACTTTCTTGCTTTGTTGAAGGGTCTGTTGGAAAATAGGATTTTCTTAGTAGTTGCACTACTGACATAAACAGTAAATCCTCATTTTTATTATGTTGAAGGTTTTAGTTTAATTCTACAGTTTTGCACATTAGTATGCAAAGCTTTGTTTACATTTGCACATTATGCAATGGCATACAGTTTGTAACTGCATGCTTCCGTTGAAGGGTTTGTTGGAAACTTTGGATTTGCTTTGTAGTTGCACTCCTGACAGAAACAGTAAACCCTCTTGTTTATATTACATTAAAGGTTTTAGTTGAATTCTACAGTTTTACATGTAAAGCTTTGTCTACATTTTGGCATTATGCATTCAGCTGAATAAAAGAGTCATTTTGGTTTTCCTAGAAGGAATGAGTCTTCAGATAATCAGCTGGGTGTCTTAGTTCACTTCCTCTTAAAACGAGCCACAACTACACAGTTCAGTATGTCTGAATGAAGTCCTGCTGATTTTATATTGGTGGAGGAGAATTCTTGACAGGACTTAGGGAAGTGGTGGACACAGACAGGACCTTGGGACAGAACAAAGCGGATTAGTGTGACCGCCGTGCAGGGACGGGTCAGTGGGTTGGGTTGGTGTAGGCTCACATGTTGTTGAACCAGCAGCAGCAGTTTGTTGCTGTTTTCTGCTGCTTCACAGTCAGATAATGCCGAAAATAGACGAATAAACCGACCCAGACCTGCCAACACTTCTTAACCCTGCCTGGATAAACTCACCTGGTAGGGGGGCGGCGGCTCCTGGTCGGGGTCCGCTCCGTCCCCGTAGCTGGCCCGGTCCGACTGAGATTCATGCAGCAAAGAAATGTCATCCGAGGTGGGAGATTTCAAACAGTTTCCCATCTCCTCCCTTCTTCGGCCAAACTCCCCGCTGTCGTCGGTGTCGCTAACGGGGGCTTCGCGGGGGTCGGTCTTCACGGCGGCGGGTGGAGGAGGGCTGCTCCTCTGGGCACGGATCTTCTCTCCCAGGCGGAGGGAGGAGGTGCTCTGCTCGGCTCAACAACAACACATCTCTCGGCTAGCAGCTAGCCACACAAAGAGCTAACAGCATCTACTCGGCGGGCTGGAAAATCACGACCGAAGCAGCCTCGTGGAAATTTACACCCGAGGAGGGGGACGAGGCGACGACAACGTTAACGTCGCTGATTTAAAATGACCCAGCTAACGTCGTTAATTTAAAATAACCAGCTAACGTCGTTAATTTAAAATAGCCAGCTAACGGCCGTCCTCCTGCTCGGAGCCTCCGGCCGTCAGGGAAGCAGCTGCTCACTAAAGCTGGTGATGTAGCAACACGACGCCCCGCCCCGTCTGCCCCCGAAGCCAATCAGCTCTCGCCTTCATTCGGGATGCTCTTTCTGACAGCCAATCGGATTCGGCATCACATCGCCCTTCGCTGAAAACATAAACACTGGGCAGAATGGATAAATGAGTCGCTGTAACAGCAAATTCCAGGACATTTCTGCTTTCCCCAGTACTGCCATTTAAAAATAACTCACGTTTGTACAATTTTCTTGCTGGTCAATTTGTGCATTTTCAATTAAATATGCATCATGCAGGCAGCATTAATCCATGGCTGCCACTGCCTTACATATCAACACAATGAGATGCGTCTCATGAACTGGATGACATAAAGACCTGCAGCCAGCAAGCAAGCAGAGCTTCTTTGTTCTGTAAATAACACCACTTTGTACGACACACATTGCATTTGCTCAGATAACACACAAAAAAAGGAAACACACAATGAGATGTTTAGTTGCTTATCATCATTTCATCTTAAATTACACCAGAAACATTCAGTATGTACAGGAATGTCATTCTGCGTGGTGGTCGTCATGCCCAGTAAAATATACAGATTGTAAACATCACAACGTCACTAAATGTGGTTAGAATTTCTTTTTTTGGTTACATGTGTAAAACCCAAAAAAGAAGAAGGAAAAAAAGCTTAATTATTTATGATAAAGCAAAACGTGGTTTGTTATTGAAATATTCTGAAGAGCAACTGCTGTTAGAACAATAATAAGAATACATTTCTTCCACCATTACGAAAAAAAACAACTTAAACTCACTCCTATTCATCACATTGAACTGAAAACCTCACTCTAATCATGAATTAATCAGCAGTGCTCTAATTCCAACACCTGAGTTTCTAGGTTTGTAGCCGGTACACAGCCTTTCCAATAACCTAACCACCAACCTCCTTCTCTTCTATTTGTTCATATACAGATGACTATTTGATCTCGGATGTGGTTATAATCTTCAAGTGCTTCTATAGGTATTTCATGCCTGGTACAGGAGCAGCGGAGAACATTCACAAAGCAGGAAGGACTGCTGTGGTGGTTGCTCTGGTTCAGAGCTTCTTCACCTCCTAAAGATGCAGCAGGCGGACAAGCGCAGGCCTTCACTGTGAATGGCTTGTTTGTTCAAGCTCAAGTACTGCTTGGAGTCTGTCCCACACACCAGGAGGAGAAAAGGAGGGAGTCTGCCTTTCTAAAAGACACATTCATCTGTCCTCTTAAAACAGGACAATTTGTGTAAAAGGTGCCATTTACAGTATATAAATGTAAAGAACAACTCTCACTGCAAGTCTTACAGGCATTTCTTTTTTCTTTTTTTTTGTTGTTGTTGACTCTGGAGAGTTTGCATGTTAGGCTGATTTACAAAGCGCTGTGCAAAAGCCACAAAACGTAACCGCGAATACGACAAGATCTTAGATTTGATCATTTTTTCAGGAGACTGTGATAGTATTCCACAAAAATAAACTGGTGCCTTTCGATGTTTCAAGGAAAGGAAGAAAATGTAAAATGCACACTAGTATTCTCATTCACTCATTGTCACAAACAAATTTGGTAGTGTAAAAAGGCAAATCCAACATTCAGAATTTGCACCTTATTTGGTCATATTGGTTTTGATCAAAGACACGTTATAAAAGAATAATCCTCGATGATGTGGTAGATACCTGGTGTCGTCAAATTAATCATCTCTGCTTTGTATTACACATGAAAAGTGGGAAAGCTTCGTAGCAACAAGGTCAACTGGGTCTGCTGCCTGGGTCGAGCAAGTGTCAGTCATTATATGGAGGCGGTGCTCTGCTCAATCAACCCCAGTACCTTGCACGAGGCACATTTATTCTCCATCTGCACATTTGGCCTTGTTTATCTACTCTACTGCGCCCCTTATGGGTGGCCACTGTGCTAATCAAAGTCCACTAGAAGCAATGTTTCATAAATATAGGCACATTTCTCAATGAATCTCTATTTTAAACCACATGAGGAGGTGAAGTTCTTTGTAATCTATATAAGAGGGCACAGTTGATCCATTGAAGCCGGTCGGGGGCCACGCAAGAAATAACAAGCCTCCCTCTTCTCCAACCCTCTTGATGAAAAAACAATTCGTCCACCCTACCCTGATAGGTAGAGCTGCTCTGGTCTGAGTGTTGCATTGTGGGACTGCAGAAACACAACGCTGCCTCTGCCCTCTGCTGCCCTCCTCTGTCTGCTATGGGCTGGAGGGCACATGGATGCCGTTCTCCCTGGATCCCTTGGCCTTGTGCAGAGCAGCCTGTATACGGAAGTGTGTCCGTGATTCCATCGAGTAGTTTTTGTAATTTTGTCTAGAAAAAAGCAAAAACAAAAACTCATTTACAGCAAAACTAATTCTAAATCCATAAAATTATTTACAGTAAACTCTAAAGTCAACCTTAACTTATATTGCAAAGTTCAATATAAAACTGAATGAAAAACAAAAAGATGAATGGATTAATATTTACATAAATACAGTGTCATAAGTGATGACTTGTAGTTAAACATTATGTGCACATATCTGACAAGAAATCCCCTCAGAATCAGCTAATTTTTTTATGTACAATAACTTCAGTATGTATTTTGAAGCCATCCAAGGCTTTACCTTCATACTATGAATATTTTCAGTTACAGGCCCTTGAAGTGCGTAAGAGTAGGTTAGGGTTCATGCTTTTCACTTCACATTACATATAAAGGCATTTTGAGCCCTCGTATCTTCATAAATGCAGCAGATAGACACATGAAACTTCCGTGGCTGAAAAACACATTTGAGCTCTGTTAAAAGCTGCAACCAAATCCATTCCAGGTGTCCCAATCTAAAGACAAAATCTCCTTAATTCACTGGAGAAAACTGAACTGAACACTATCAGAGGAGAATCTGAAAGACTCTCAAACAAGCTGAATCCTGCAGACTAGTTATCAATGAGATTTATCCAAACTGTTCTATAAAACACGAGAACAAAAATGTCCCTCCATTTCACAGCCAGAAGTTACAACTGTGAGTGTTGAAATAAGCCTAGGAATCCTGTCTAGAAGATGATCCTGGTATCAAAATGTTCCTTTCAATGTCTAGAACTTGTTCTGACCAACCACCTATCACACATGCCGGTATAAGCCTTGAAAGGTTACCCAGAATACACTTTTTAAAGTTTTCTCTGGTAAATTAAAAGAGAACAAAAAACAGAAACACATCCAGGGTACCAACTGCTTCTATGACTCCATTTCATAGATATTAACCTGCAGCAGTTTTACTGTTCAAACTATGATAAATACAATTAGATTGAGGCTCAAAGTTGGTTGAAGAAGAAAAATTTGATTTGGGATCGAGATTGTGACTCCTGGAGAGGACGGAAACTTGATCTGGTTGCAGTTTTTAACAGAACTCAAATGTGTTTTCAGTCAAATGCGTGTCTATCTGCTCAAAAATAATGGAAAAAGTAATGCGAAATAAAAAGCACAAAATTATTGTGTAATGTTTTTGGGTATGATATGCTAAAAGTAAAAGATGTATAATTATGGCAAATGCTATTAAACTGAAGAATAGAGTTAAGATGTGTATGATATACATAATGAATAGTATTCTGGTAATGACTCATGTTTTGATGATATTGTGTGTCTGTGGAGGACGGACACACACACACACACACACACACTCACACACACACACACACACACAGCTGGAAGATCATGAAGTAAAACATACATTTTTGGGGCGAAGACAAATCATATGCTTTGCAAATAAATGAAATATGGAGTACACAAAACACAATGGCGTATACTTAAGGCAATATAACTGTTAAAAATGTATAAGAAACATAACAATACGTAATGGTTTAGTATCCATAAAATCTGTCACAAAATATACGGGTAAATGTGCATGAAGGCAGAAGCAAAGTCTGAACATGCCTGGACATGTCCTCCCTGGAGTATGACCTAGTGGTGGAATATGAAAACCCGATGTCAAGATCTGATCGATCGATTTAGAAAAGTATAATGGTGTCAAAACCGTCTATCCAAAATATGCCCTCTAGGAGTGGAAAAAGTGATCGACTCTCACAGCACAAAAGATGAAGCACAGCTCAGTATTTTCAGCTTTTGTTGGGGTGTTATCACTACTAAGAACTGCTCCTGGATTTTCTGTCCACAATAAATCCTGCTGCCTCTGAATGCTGACTTCTGCTGGTGATTTTCTGAAGATCTTTAACGCTTAAATAACCCGGTGAGGTCGTTTTCTTACAATGTCTTTGTCATGAGAAGTTTTTATCATCTCATTTTCCAGCTATTGTAAAAAAAAAAAACAAAAAAAAAAAACATGTTTTTCACATCATTCCATTTAAATTTTTAAGTTACCTTTTATTCCTTTTAGGAAATTATTGCATTCCTACCCCAAGCTCTTTATCACTGATAATATCATACAAGGGGTGATGCACAAACACGAAGGGACGGAGAATAGGAGGAGGAAAAGAGTGGAAAAATGTTTACAAAATGGATGGTGGCATTCTTCTATTGCTGTTCTATGTAATATTCATCTTTTTCAATGATCAAAATGTGAAAGTGAAATAACATGAAATCATTCTTGTGTCGACAAAAATAGAATACAAATAAATAATACAAATGATTATTCTTAACCAAAATGACAAATGGCATAAAAACACATTGATTGTTATGTGGGTAATGTTTGACCCACTTATGGAAGAGAGTAGGGTCCAATCACTCACGCATCTAAAGGTTAAATGTGATTTAGTAACTTTTGAGCAAATATGAAGCACCTCGATGGCACAGATGGGTCATTTGTGTGCAAAATTTGTTCCAACTCAAAGGACTAAGTAGCTCCTCCTTAGCAAAACAAGTGATAAGATACGATTCTTATACGGGTCATTTTTGACCCACTTATGGAAGAATGTGGGGTGCAATAATTTGTGCATCTAAGGGTTAAAGAAGCTGTTTGGACATTTGAACACGGTCAAGTCTCTGGTCCATGATTTAGGATTTAATTTCCACGTCAAAATCTCAGCTCTACGTACTTCTAGGGCCTGTAACTGTAAAATATTCACAGTAAGAAGGTAAAATTTTCCATGACTCCATTAAACATACTAAAGTTAGCGTACATAAAAAGTCCTCTGACTCTGAAGGGACAAGGTTGGAGGCACTGATGACCCAAATGCGAAGGAAAGATCTTCTACGATTTCAACAAGCAAATGGTATTTTAAAATTTTCTCCATGAGTCCAGATGACTTTAACATGGGTTAATATATAATTGAGGGACTTTATAAGTCCACGTGATATAGCTGCATACATTTTTATTAAAAGTAAAAAAAACTAAATTTTTTTTATGTTCATTATGATCATGTCTTTACAAATTCCATAATTATTTATTAAGGAAACCATCATTTATTAATAAAAATGACTGGATATCACTAAAATGTCAACTAAACAAGCGTCTGAATTTAATACCAACCACCTTTTAATGAGCTAAACAATAATAAAATGAGCTGATTCAGAAATAGTTTGGATTGTGTTCTTTTATTAAGTTGAGATAATCATGACAGATATTTCTTTTGTGGCAATATATCACATTTAATATGTAAAATAACAAATTAAATCCTTTTCCACTAAGTTCTCCATTACAAAAACACCTCACCAGGAAGTGTGTTAATTCCAGATCACATGACCTGCTCAACATGATGTCATTTCCTCCTGAAGAAAAGACTGGCCAGACTCCAAGGCTTTCTGACGTATTTAATATAAAGTAGTCAACAGGTTTACTACAATATCTTTATAGATAGCTTTCAATTTCAGTTTTACTCAGTTGTCTACACAATATTTCGAAGAATCTTTCTCTAAAATGCCATGTGGTGTTTAGTTATAGGCGGTGATGGTGATTTTAGGCCTGAAAACAGCAAAAATTTGGACTATTTTACAAAAAGTCCCGTAGTTATATATTGACTCATATGTTTTTCTGTTTTAAAAACTTACTTTGCAGCTTCTAGGAGTCTGATCGCTTCGTCTTTCCTGCCTTGTTCCAGACACAGCAGCCCATGCTCCAGCAAAGCATTAGGAACCAGGTAGTGGTCGTACTTGATCTGAGTCTCACTGCACACAATGAACAAATGCACATGATGGTGGATGAATAAAGACTCCCTTTAACCCTTGTTCAAAACTGAGCTAAATGTCAGCACCAGCAGAAGATAATTAAATCAGGCTAACTGGTGATGCATGCAGCAAGACGACATCTGCTTTTCTTGTTTGGTTTCGTCTGTACGTCTTGCAGACTTACTTGCAGAGGACGAGGGTGAAGTAGTGTTCGGCTTCTTCTTGGTGTCCCAGGTGTTTGAGACAAAGTCCCTTCAGGAGGCTCAGCAGACACTGATCATCTACGGTGAACTCCGTCCCTGAGAAACAAAACCAAATCTCAGCTGAACTCTGGACGAACATCCTCCATAATTCCATCTGCACACAACATCCTATTCGAACAAGCTTGAATGAAGTTAAGCATCTGTACAGCATCAAACACATTTGGTTGATTCACTTCAGAGGAAAATAAAATTAGAATTTTATTCCATGAGAACGAGCATTGTGAATGTGGTTAATGCATTAGCGTACTTGGGATGCTTTCAAGTTTGGCCTGCGCCTCGTCCAGTGTTTTCAGCATGCCCTCAGTCAGGTCTTTGTGTTTGCCAATGACTGTGTAGCCGTTCCAGATGTACATCATCTCCTAGACAACGAACAAACACAAGCATGGACCATGCACAGAGGACAATCAGTGAAGTTTATATTGATATAGGTGAATATGAAAAAAAAAATTCTCTGCAGCAAACCTTGGAACTGAATTTAACAATAATTGACGTGATATCACTGGTTCAATGGGCTCAACTGCTGTGAAACTTCAGCCAGTCAAATAACCAATAAATCCTGCAAATGTCGGCTAAAACCTATTAATCTTTTTAAGTTAATTCAGTTTAGAAATGTAAGTTTCTCAAAAGCCTTAAAAATGCGAGTAGTTTGGATGATAACTTAGTTTAAAGTTGCCTTGTGACTAAAAAACTAACAAAAATTGAGTAAACTTGCAAAAACAAGTTCAGTAAACTCAAAATCAACTCATCTCATTGACAATAATTATAAACAGACTTGCTTTCCTTTTACATTTCCCAAGTTTAAAGAGCTTATCATTAAAAACAAAAGAAAAAACAGCCTCAGAGTCAGTACAAAGACAACCTGTGAGGCAGCTCCGGGTTACCGTGAGATAAATCAGAAATCTACAGGTATGAGGACTGAATTTAACACTAATTATGTCGTGGTTAGATTATTATGAAGTCAAATTGCCTCAGGTTAGAAGAACTCTTGTTTTTAAGTGCTAAACGTGCCTGCAAATATGGTCCAGTTAACTAGAAATAAGCTAAACTCATACATTTACATAGTAAACTAAAAAAAAAGATGAATTAATTTGGCCAAATTCCTTCATGGTATTTTACAGTACCATAAAACTATGTTATGTTATGTTATGTTATGCATTTTTCATCTGTCTGCTACATTCACAGATTACTGCAAATCTAAGTGCAATTATAGTGATTTTATTCAACATTTAAAGACTTTCTGTAAACTCAAGCACTGTCTAGAAAAGTGGTATATTATGGGATGGCTACACCGTTAGCCGTTAGCATGACTCGTAGCTAACGTTAGCTCTGGTGCTAACAGCAACATGTTTTACATTGAGGTGATACCGTCGGCTTGAAGTGACGCAGTGATCAGAAAACTCTTTGCTGTACAATTTGCACACAACCAGGCTTTTATCCAAGCTGCCATCGGGAAGATTTTTAAAAGAAAACCTTCTGTCCAACAAGCTCAATCTCATCTTCCTTCTCTGTTCACCAGTGCCTGACTTCACTCAGTACTTCCTGTGCTTCTTCTTCGTGGCTACAAACAAACTTTAGGTTCATTACCGCCACCTACTGGGCTGGAGTGTTCATCAGCGTTACTGGTGTGCCAGAAAGGAGGGAACTGAGGAGGGCGCAATTAATTGCGTTATTATTTTTAACGTGTTATTTTCGCTGTAATTAATTAATCGAAATTAACGTGTTAAAGTTCCAGCCCTAGTTATGTTATGTTATGCTCTGCTATGCTATACTATGTTATGTTATGTTTTGTAATGCAGTACTATGTAATGCTGTATGCTATGTTTCGTTTTGTTCCATTATGCTGTTACACTATGTTATGCTGTGCTATGTTATGCTGTGCTATGTTATGCTATGTTATGCTGTGCCATGCTATGCTAATCTATGTTATGCTATGTTATATAATGCTATACTTTACAATATTATGTCATGTTATGTGATGCTATATGATATGATATGTTATGTTATGCTATACTCTGTTTTGTTATGCTATGCTAAGTTAGGTATGCTAAGCTGTTTTGCTATGCTACGCTATGCTATACTCTGTTTTGTTATGCTATGCCATGTTATGTTATGCTATGCTATGCTATGCTCTGTTATGTTATGCTATGCTATGCTATACTCTACTATGCTATGTTAATGCTATGTTATGCTATGTTCTGTTCCATTCCTTTCCGTTATGTTACACTATGTTATGTAATGCTATGCTATGACATGTTATGTTATATAAAGCTATGCTATGTAATGCTATGCTATATTATGATATGCTACATTACGTTATATAAAGCTATGCTATGTATTGTTATGCTATATTATGCTATGCTACATCATGTTATATAAAGCTATGCTATGTAATGCTATGCTACATAGTAAAGCTATGGTATGTAATGCTATAGCATGTTATGCTATGCTACATAGTAAAGCTATGCTATGTAATGCTATGCTATATTATGCTATGCTATGTCATGTTATATTATGTAATTAAGAAAAGTGTTCTGTAATGCTATACTATGCTACATTAGGCTATGTCATGTTTTGCTATGTAAAAGTTAATAAAGTTGTATCCTATGTTTTCTCTTCTCATACAACTACGTTTAGCTCGGTGCTACAGGCTTGATGCTTGAATCTATCACCAGGAGACCAAAAGGACCCATGAGTTAAAGGAGTGTAAAAGTGGTTCTCAACACATGGAGCCATGGTGACATACATCTATCCAGACAAACACTTTCTGATTCACCCCAGCTGCACGACAGGTTTGTGAAAAGTCGACTCTCTTTGGCCTTTAACAGGGTGACATTTCTGGAAACAGAGTAAATATTAAACCTTGTAAACCTGCTTTATGAACAGAGGTTTACCTCCACTTTGTTGTGTGAAGCCTGAACCACGGCAGTTGATTGGTTTTTCTGATTATTGGAAACAGTTCATTCAAATTCAAAGCACTGTCCCACATGGTGAACAGGGACATGTTGAAATGAAACTGAAGTGGATTTCAGATGTAATTTTAAAGTAGTTTTCATCCAGCACTGACCAGCGGAGGAGCAGGAAGAGGGATGGGGTTTTCTGCAAAGTAGCGTCGGGCTTTCCTGATAGCAAACTTCTCTGTTGGTAAAGATTTTCCTGCTATTTTCTGCTTCAGCGCCGGAACCTGCCTGAAATTTAACACACAGACATACATCAGCATGTAGAGAAAATAAGTTACACATCTCAAAGACAGTTTAAAAATATCAACAACTATTAAATTCTTGCTGTTTTCACATCACTGACAGTCCCGATTTCTTCTAGCACACATTCTCTACCAGGGACAGCCTTTTCCTGGATGATGACACTATGACATCACACATATGTAAAAGTCAAAGTGAATCATCTGTGGTAGTCTGTGAGTAATTCCATACCTGAACAGAGTCAGCGCTGTCTCCCCGAAGGTGAGGCAATCGTCCTTCGTCAGCATGCTGAGGTAGGCTGCTTTCATATACGCATAGGTGGCCTGAGGGAAGGAAAAACGTGGTTACCGACTACTGCAGTCTGAGCTTTCTTTTTCAGGTTAGATGAGGACGGAAAAAACCCACAAATATTTGGGAACACTGAGACGCCTGCAGCGCCAAGGATTTTTATAGGTTTCTCCCATGAGGGGAGAAAAGATAAAACAAAAATATATAGTTTACTGAAGGTCTTCTGTGGTCTTTAACCCTACGAGGCTGTTTTCAGGCTAATTTCAGACGCCACACGTTGGATCTTCTTTCCTTTTTTTTAAAGAACAGTCTACACTATCCTGGTCTTCTATTATTTCATACGACAATACTCGTCAATTTTTTATACTACCCTTTTAAACAAGGCAATGAAACTCCTATGTTTTTGCATGTATTTCACTTAAACTATTAGCAGTAGAGATAAGATGTGTCAAAACCATGATGATAGGACACTATCACTTAGAAATTAGGAAAATAAATAAAAATATGTCAAATAAATGTCATTATTTTATTTTACTGGATTGCTCAAGGCACGATAATACTTGCAGATTATTGATATTAACCTTTATATCGAGGAGAAAACATTTTGTATTATAAAATTGTTATTTTTCTACATGTGTCTCACATAAAAAACTAGCAGTTGAGATATGAAATATCAAAACCTGAAGGTGGGAAACTGTGCGACTTAGAAAAAATACTGACTTAGTGTCTAACAGAAATAAATGTTTTTATTATTTACTTATTATTTATTAGTATTGTTCCAGGTAGGATAATACTTGCAGATTATCTAATATTTGCCTTTATACTAAGGATAAACTTACCTCGTATGACAAAATCGTTATGTTTTTACATGAATCTCGCATAAAAGGCATGCAGTAGCGATGTCTTTCTGAATCTGAAATATCAAACCATGATGGTGACTCAGAAACTGGAAAAAAACAGATGAACTTAGTGTCTAATGATGTCCAGCTCGCCACATTGCGCCCCCCAGAGTCCAGGATCCTCATTGCATGTTTGTGAATCAGTGCATTGTAAAGTAAATATAAATAAATTATTGAGTTTATTTTAAATATATAGTGGGATACAATGTCAGATTTATGTTGGAAACAATGCAGAAATAGTTTTAAAACTGGATTACAGAGAAAAATCTAATAGTATCATCTGAAAAATCCAGGCTGTGCTATTTATTTTGATATGCACTCAGTCTATGTTGTGAAATTATCTGTGATTTATTCAACCACAAAGCAGGAGAGTGCAAATCAGTGACTAAATTAGTAATAGATGTTTGGATGAGTTTGATCTGTTGTCAGAACATAATCGCTTCAGCATGGACACAACAAGAATAATTATAAAATTCAGATTAATATGTCACAAGAAAACAAATATTTAAATACAGATTTAATAATATATCTGTAATAAAGAGTTCGTGAGTCTTTCAATCCAGAGTAATGTGGAGATTGACTTGTAACTATGACTAAATTTGATGTAACTTTAGAATTATTTTTTGTTTGGACAAACAACCAGCTTTGTTATAAAGGTGAAGTTGTGCAGTTTCAGTAAATATTACCTCTACTTTGAGAGCAGCTAAACCAAGAGGAGAGATGTGAATTTGGATTTTTGATCGGTTTGCTTGTTGGAAACCAAAGTGCACTTTGCTGCTTGCTATCGGAACTTTCAGTTTGCACTTATTATTTCACAAGGACATTTTCAAATCCCTCAGCCGGCGGCTCACCTTGGACCAGGAGTTCTCCTTGCTGAGCAGGTCGGCGTAGAAGTAGGCCATCTTCCAGTGCCTCTTGTAGGTGAAGCACCACATCAGCTCCCAGTAGCACATGTGGTGAAACTGCTTCCACTGCTGCTGAGCCTCGCAGCACTCCTCAAAACGCTTGATAGCCTGAAAGAAACACGCAAAAAGCCATTCAGAATCTCTGTTTCTTACACGTATTCAGTCTGAATGTGGACGAGCAGAAGGCATGTTTGAATGGGTCAGCGATGATTTTAGAAATGATTCAGCACAATAAAACTAATTTAGTTCATTATGATTCTGGTGATTTATATTTAAATATCATGTAAAAAACAAATACAACACAAAACTGTTCAACTAAAGGGTCGATGTGGTGTAAATAAAATATAATGTATTCACTCAGCAGGCCGAGTAAGAACTATAATTGTTTTTGTTGTTGTTGTTATTGATTCAGAAATAATACACTATCGTTCAAAAGTTTGTGATCAAAAAAAATATCCAGAAACAACGCTGGATACACTACCGTTCAAAAAACTGGGGTCACTTAGAAATGTCCTTTTTTTTTGAAAGAAAAGCATTTTTTTCAGTGAAGATATGATTAAATGAATGATAAATCCAGCGCAGACATTGTTAATGTGGTAAATGACTATTCTAGCTGGAAACAGCTGATGTTTAATGGAATATCTCCATAGGGGTACAGAGGAACATTTCCAGCAACCATCACTCCTGTGTTCTAATGCTACATTGTGTTAGCTAATGGTGTTGAAAGGCTCATTGATGATTAGAAAACCCTGCAGTTATGTTAGCATCATGGAGAAAAGTGGGAGTTTTACTGGAAAACATGGAATTGTCTGGATGATCCCAAACATTTCAATGGTAATGTACGCTTCTTTAGTCATATAAAGTTTTATTATGTGATTAATATTCAAACATCATGTAAAAAAAACTACACAAAACACAAACAACCTTCAACTAACGGGTCAAAATGTTGTATCATGTAATATATTTACACAGCAGGCCGAGTAAGAATTATACATACTTGGTTCTTGTTATTACTGTCAGAAATAACATGTTTCTTTAGTTACAGAACTTCCTTAAAATCATAATCATAGTTTTATTCTGACCTGTTCTGTCTTTCTATATCCATTACATTTCATTAATTCAGTTGATGGGTAGTGATAAAAACTGTAAAGTCAGGAATCTCGCCACAAAATCCCTTTTCAGACACGTTAAACGTAACATTGCTGCTTCATCAGTCTGTTAAAGTGATGGCATGTTCTCTTTTCTTGTCTTTCAGGGATTAATCCTCTTTATAAGGTGTTAGAACTGATCCTGCTGCTATTGTGACGCTGCAGGTATTTAATAAACTCAGAGGATAAACTCCTGCAAACAGCTGGAAGCAACACAATAAACCTTTATTTAAAGTTTAGTAGGGGAAATAAAACTCAGACTACATTCATTTTTGATGAGTATGATTTCTCTGTCTGTTTTTATGTCAGTAGAGTTTATTATTCTGGATGTTTGTAGCCTGCAGATGTGACGTTGAAGATGTTTTATGATTCTGTCCCACAAAATGCATCTCTGTAATGTGCTTGGGTTAATATCAGTGTTTCAATGTGGAAAATGAATTCCAGAAATCACTTTAGAAAATATTTCAATTGCAACTTCTATGGAAAAGGGAGCAGGTTGCTCATTCGGGCATGAAGCCGAAACTTTCAGGAGCAGGTCCGAAAGGAGGCGAAAGTGAAACATTGGAAGGGTCATTTATTTATTTTTATACATAAGAGAGCCACTGCAGTATTTATACAAGTTAAACTGATGAAAATGATGTGCTAACTGCTATGAGTTGGTTTGTTTTACTGGACAAATACTCCCAGAGGAAGAAGAAACAACTCACAGCATCCAGGTTGCCTTTAATCTCTTCTATTCGGCCAGCAAAGAACAAAAAGATGGAGCCCTGGGGAAAGACAAAAAACACAGTTTGTTTGAGGAAAATTACACTAAATTTAACAGGAAATACAAATGCTCCTCCTGGCAGACCTTGGGATATTTTTTGAGATACGGCTGCAGCAGTTTCTCCGCGTCCTCCACGTCTCCTTCTCCGGTTCCTGCAGAAGAGATTCACAACAAGAAAAGGTCTCAGAGCACATTACTCCTCCAAGGCTGCTCATTCCCCAAATGTAGTATTAGTTTATTAGTTACTGATGATCAGAAATCACAGCAACATAGAATGTGGCCATTTATTATAGATGTACCCACAGACTAAATGACCTTGTGCTGAGCACAGGTGTGTGTTCTGCATGTGTACGTTATGTACGGATACCGGATCACGTGACCTAAATATGTAGCAGGCGGCAGGAATTGATGGGACTCAAACACCCCCACAATTTAATCAGTTGTTCCTTGGATCATTTCTGATGGATAAGTCCTGATAAGTTCTCAGTGGTGGATTTATAGTAGGATCACAATCATGTGATCATCAGCAGGCAGCTGATGTAGTGTTCACTTGTTGTCATGGTTACAGTGACGCCGTCTCGCAATGATATGAAAATCTTTAACAAATCCGTGGATCTGGACTATAAGCCGCATCACTGCCAAAATATAATCACTTGGTCCTTGTGTCATTTCTGACCTTCTCTGAAAATTTCATCTAAATCCGTTGGTCTGTTTTTGAGTAATGTTGCACACAGACGGAATAACAGACGGGCAGAAAAACGTACGGCAATCGCCACATAACTGCGCTGCGTTCCTTGGCGGAGTAACAAAAGCAGCTAAAATGTTTGTCCATTTTTGCGGTACATATGTGTGTTGGTGTGTTTGCGTGTTGCTGCTTACCGAGTATGAAGCTCATGAATGTGTGATAACAGAGCAGCAGCATGTTACACAGGAAGGACCTGAACGTGCTTTCTGCAGAACCCTCCTGGAGCTGCTGGAGGCCGAACTCCTGCACAAAAACACACAAGAGTTGGAATTAAGTTTCCGTTCATGGAGGATCTGTGGGTTAATTATGGCAGAACCAGGACATTTAGAAAACACTAATGCAGTTTGCAGAAAGTTTGGCGGTTGAACAGCGTCTGCTTGTCTGCCAGTACGAATGGAGATCTTGGTTTGTGTATCTGCATCAACTAAAGTAGGGCTGTCAAACCTGTGGCCCGCGGGCCACAACCAGGCCGTCAGAGGGTCTAATCCGGCCCACTTTGCAAAGTGTAAAAAATTCCAGAGACAACATTAACTGCAGATTGTAAATTATTAAAACTATAAAGTTAAAATCATTCCTAGACCATGACAAGTTGTTTTGATCTTAAAGTAAAATACGAGATTGTTCATTGTTCTTTAGTCATTTTGTGTCTCATTTTTGTAATTTTTTGTCTTTTTTTTGTCTGACTTTTGTCATTTGTCTCATGTTTTTGTTATTTTGTGTTTCCTTTAAGTCTTGTTTGTGTTTTTTGTCTAATTTGTGTCATTTTGTGTTTTGCTTTCTTTGTTGTTGTGTCATTGTTGTTGTTTAGTGTCCTTTTGTCTCTCTTGTGTTGCTGTCTATTTTTTTGTCGATTTGTTCCATGCTTTTGTCATTTTATGTCTTGTTTGTGTAATTTTTATTTTTTTTTGTCACTTAGTAGCTTTTTTGTCTAATTTTTTGTCTCTTTTTTGTTTTGTTTCATGTTGTTTCTCATTTTTTGGCATTTTGTTTTTTTGCTTTTGTCGTTTTGTGTCTCATTTTTATAATATTTTGTCTTGTTTTTTTTGTCGTTTTGATCATAAAATAAAATACTAGATTGTTCAGTTCCGGATACTTTTAACTAAATGTTTTCTGCTTTTGTAAACACACACTGATCTGTAGGTTTTAATGTATAAATGAAAAAACTGAGGCTTAACGTTGTTGAAATTGAAATTTCAGGTTCTTCATAAAAAGATAGTTCCTTAAATGTGAACACTGTCAGAATGTACTTTTTTGCATTAAAACACAGGGAAGTAGTTGGAGTTGTGGTTATTTATAGGTTATTATGCTGGGATTTTGCTGGTCTGGTCCACTGGAAATCAAACTGGGCTAAATGTGGAATCTGGACTAAAATGAGTTTGGTCTACAGGATGAATCTCTCATTAGAATACCATCCCAACTAAAACCAGGACCCAAACCTCGACCACCTTCACTGCTAGGGTCATTTTCTGTACATGAATTAATCAGTAGTGACAGAATTGGAAGTCTTTTTTGTAGCACAACAAATAATAGGAAGTAACAAACTGCAGAGATGATACAGTCTTTAGTCATCAAACTTTCAAGCCTCTGACACGTCAAGCTGTGCTGCTTTGACTAAATGCGGGAAAATCAACCCTGCAACCACAAACCACAGGCAACATGACCTGCAAATCATACCAACACTTGGTGGAATTTCAGTGTATTATTAGCAGAGCAGGAGGCTCCATCTGCTGTCAGAACATCAGATACTGTCAGGAAGACTCACCTTGTTACCGGAAAAACCGACAAACTCCAGCAGCTTCAGTGTCCGTGTGGGCAGCATGGAGATCATCTGCAGAAAGAAGACAATCAGTGGAGCTGAAAGGTTGGAAACGCGATTACAGGTACTTTTTCTGGAGGTTTCCACAGAAAAACACTGAAATACGATGAGCACTGAAAAAAACGCACCGCCTGTTTGCATATTACATTGTGGAAACTCTCACTGTGTGTTCATCTTTTAGACTTTGAGTGTTGTTGTTTAATTATGAGGAGTTTTAGCATCACAAACTATGATTTATTTTTATTTTTTTACTTTGGATTAGGCTCCAGACATACACTACCGTTGAAAAGTTTGGGATGACCCAGACAATTCCATGTTTTCCATGAAAACTCCCACTTTTATCCATGTGCTAACATAACTGCACAAGGGTTTTGTAATCAATTGTAAACTCAATTGTATTTATCTATGAAGCCAGATGAAACTAATCAGCTAGCCAGACTGCAAGATTGTCTTCAGGACATAAAGACCTGGATGACCTATAATTTCTTACTACTAAATTCAGACCAGACTGAAGTCATTGTATTTGGCCCCAAACATCTTAGAGAATTGCTTTCAAAGGATATAGTTACTCTGGATGGCATTACATTGGCCTCCAGTACTACTGTGAGGAACCTCGGTGTTATCTTTGACCAGGACATGTCCTTTAACTCACACATAAAACAAATCTGTAGGACTTCCTTTTTCCACCTGAGAAATATTGTGAAAATCAGGAACATTCTTGTCTCAGAGTGATGCAGAAAAACTAGTCCATGCATTTGTTACTTCTAGGCTTGACTACTGTAATTCCTTATTATCAGGTTGTCCCAAAAGCTCTCTGAAACATCTACAGCTGATCCAAAACGCTGCAGCCAGAGTACTGACAGGAGTTAGCAAGAGAGATCATATTTCTCCTATACTGGTTTCTCTTCATTGGCTTCCTGTTAAATCTAGAATAGAATTCAAAATCCTTCTTCTGACATATAAAGCTCTTAACAACCAATCTCCATCATATGTTAAAGACCTGATAGTACCATATTATCCTAGCAGAACTCTTCACTCTCAGACTGCAGGCTTACTTGTTGTTCCTAGAATCTCTAAAAGTAGAATGGGAGGCAGAGCCTTCAGTTATCAGCTCCTCTCCTGTGGAACCAGCTCCCAGTTTGGGTTCTGGAGGTGGACACCCTCTCTATTTTTAAGACCAGGCTTAAAACTTTCCTTTTTGACAGATCTTATAGTTAGGACTGACTGGGGCACCCTGACGGGGTGAGCTGGTGTTTTCATTTGCACAACTGACTTCCCCTCTTGACGTCCCTTAGTTCTGCCCTAGTTCTGCTGCTATAGGTCTAGGCTGCTGGAGGACCTCTCTGGATGCACTGAGCCCTTCTCTATCTAGCATTATATTTAATATATATATACCATTATTGCATTACACTCACTCTGTTTCTCCCTGTGTCCTTTCTCCGAGTGTCCCTGATCCCAGAGCTGGATGCTTCAGATCTGTGGTTGTTCTCCCACCAACTGGCCTAATCTCCATCTGTGGGATGCTGCTGCTGACCTTCCTCCAGCCCACTGCTTCCAGCTGCCCATTTCCATCAATCTACTCTGCATCACCCTCACTATACTTGATTTGCTCATCTACATATTTTTGAATTTACCACCAGCTATATATGTAGTATATTTAATGCCAGAGCTGTACACCATAGCAGTAAACTATAATTAGTTTCCATGTTAGTTGTACTTTGCATGTATCATCTGTCTGATCATGCATGTATTATACTGTGTGTTTTATGGTCCTTGTGTGCCCCCACCTCTGTCCCTCTACCTCTACCTCTATCCCTCTGTCTCTTCCTCTCTATCTCTTCTGTCCCTCTCAACCCACCTGGCCAGCAGCAGATGGGTCCCCCCACATTAGAGCTGGGTTCTGCTCGAGGGTTTTTTCCCTGTTAAAGGGAGTTTTCCTGCCACTGTCTCCTTAGGGCTGCTCTGGGGGTCAGGCATATGGGTTCTGTAAAGCGTCTCAAGACAATTTGACTGTAATTGGCGCTATATAAATAAAATTGAATTGAAATTGAATTGAATTGAATTAATCATCAATGAGCCTTTCAACACCATTAGCTAACACAATGTAGCATTAGAACACAGGAGTGATGGTTGCTGGAAATGTTCCTCTGTACCTCTATGGAGATATTCCATTAAAAATCAGCCCTTTCCAGCTAAAATAGTCATTTACCATATTAACAATGTCTACACTGGATTTGTCATTCATTTAATCATATCTTCACTGAAAAAAATGCTTTTCTTTCAAAAAAAAAAAGGACATTTCTAAGTGACCCCAGTTTTTTGAACGGTAGTGTATCCAGCGTTGTTTCTGGATATTTTTTTGCTGCTGTCACTGTGGACTCATTTTTCACTGCAATAAAAAGTCCTGCTCCTCTGTGGAAACAGCTCAACCACCAGAAGCAGAGAGAACTAAGCAATGTCTTCTGTGAAGCATGATACAGTTCTAATGCCAGAAATAATGAAGAAAAGAAGAACAAATTCCTCAAAAATTACATAAATGACAAAACCCTGGAATCAACATGCACAGCATTTTTCACATAGGCGTTACCAATACTGGGCAATAAATGGTGGCTCTTACGAATTCCATTTAGACTAGTCTCCACACTGCTCTGTGTAAACACTGCTGGCATTTCAGCCAAAAACTCCCCTAAGTTTGTGACGTGACTGGATGTTTCAGCTGAGTCACCAAGGGCTGTGTGGTTACCCAGAGGAATGCTTCATTTTATTGTTTTTTTTTTTTTTTTTTTTGCAGAACAAATGCTTTTATTTTTTATATATATTTTTATATATATATATATATATATATATATATATATATATATATATATATATATATATATATATATATATATATATATATATATATAAACTTTTATATGAAACATGAAGAATAAGGTGATTTTCATGAGGATTCCTTCAGTATTTGCAGCTTCTGACTTCGATAAATGGTGTCATTTTGACAATTTTCTCAAGCTTTTCCAAGCAACTGACACAGATTCGGCTGTTCAGACAGTTCAACCACAAATACAAACCATTATATTGAATCCTCTACTTACCAGATTAAAGTCAAAAAGGGAAATTCCTCAAACATTACATAAATGAAAAAAAACATGGAATCAACATGCACATTTTTCACATAGGCATACCAATACTGGGCAATAAATGGTGACTCTTACTAATTCCATTTTGACTAGTCTCCACACTGACAAGATTTTGTAGAATCAAGTCACTATGATGAAATTTCACTATTTTAAGCTTAGATTTGGTCAATTTTTCCAATAGAACCTCGAGTCCCACATGATTAGTTTACGGAAAATCAGCACATTCTTTCTGTCTTTGCAATTTTTGATTGGGAAAAATGGTGTCATTTCCACAATTCTTGAAAGCTTTTCAAATTGCAGCCAAGTTTTGGTGTGTAGAGGGTTTAATGACAGATACAAACCATTATACTGAACCCTCAACTTACCAGATTAAAGGCTCCTACTCCCAGTTTAACACCACCTTCAAAATGGCCGTGGTTGTCGCCATGAGTGTATCCTGAGGACTGGAGGACGGTGTGAAGTTCTCTGTGAGACATTAGATCATAGGATGACAATGGTGTCACAAAGTAGTAAAAAAATTACAGGGAAACTATACAACTGATAATGTGGAGATTCTTACTTGTACGTCTGGTAGCTGTTCCTCACTTTGATTCCTCCTTTAATGAAGCTGATCATGTTTTCATCCTGAGCAGGAAATAGAGAGAAATAAGGGATGAGCATGAGCAAAGATAAGATTATTATCAGTGGACGTTTCAGAGGATCTGGCTGAGTTTTGCTCCTGACCTGAAGGAAGGTGAGCGCTGCCCTTTGCAAAAGACACTCAGCGTAGCAAACTTCTGCATGGAGTTCCTCTGAGGTAAAAAGGAGAACTTAAAGTCATCTTCACTCAGACAGTTTAAAACAGAGCTCATAACCAAACAGACATATGAACATTTATACACCAATCAGGCATAACATTAGGACTAGGGATGTCCAATAGTGGCTTTTTTTTTTGTCAATAACCGATATGCCGTTATTGTCCAACTCTCAATTTCTGAGTCTGATATCAACAGATACCGATATCTGTGGGCTGTTTAACTAATTCCAGGTAACATCACATATCTCCTGTGGTGGAATTAACACATCATGCCTCATTTTATTGTGATGCCCCATTGGATGCATTCTCAAATGCAACAAGGCTTTCAGATGGAAACATCTGTGCAAAATAAGGAGATAGATAGATAGATAGATAGATAGATAGATAGATAGATAGATAGATAGATAGATAGATAGATAGATAGATAGATAGATAGATAGATAGATAGATAGATAGATAGATAGATTAAACCTTTCTTGATCCCACAGTGGGGAAATTTACAGTGTAACAGCAGCAAATAGAACAGTTTGAATAAAAAAGAGAGCAGCACACAGTGCACTGTGTGCAAAACTACTTCAACTTAAGTTAAGGAAAAAATGCCACATATATACATCTTTTTTGTCCATTTTTATGTCGCTAGTCAAGATGGCGCCACTGTCTATGACAGGTCTCCTGTTAATTTCACTTTTTGTTAATAATATGTCACCGCTGCTGGTGTATGATCGCCAGACCCTCCTCGATTTTAGTGATTTAGTGACAAAGCCAATGATCTACGACTGTAGTGGACAATCAAAGACGCTCCCACCGTTCCCGGCGTCTATGCCCCACTACCTGTGGACTCTACCTGTGCCCCACTACCTGCGGACTCTACCTGTTCCCCACTACCTGCGGACTCTACCTGTGCCCCACTACCTGCGGACTCTACCTGTTCCCCACTACCTGCGGACTCTACCTGTTCCCCACTACCTGCGGACTCTACCTGTGCCCCACTACCTGCGGACTCTACCTGTTCCCCACTACCTACGGCGTCTACCTGTTCCCCACTACCTGCGGACTCTACCTGTTCCCCACTACCTGCGGACTCTACCTGTGCCCCACTACCTGCGGACTCTACCTGTGCCCCACTACCTGCGGACTCTACCTGTGCCCCACTACCTACGGCGTCTACCTGTTCCCCACTACCTGCGGACTCTACCTGTGCCCCACTACCTGCGGACTCTACCTGTGCCCCACTACCTGCGGACTCTACCTGTGCCCCACTACCTGCGGACTCTACCTGTGCCCCACTACCTGCGGACTCTACCTGTGCCCCACTACCTGCGGACTCTACCTGTGCCCCACTACCTGCGGACTCTACCTGTTCCCCACTACCTGCGGACTCTACCTGTGCCCCACTACCTGCGGACTCTACCTGTGCCCCACTACCTGCGGACTCTACCTGTGCCCCACTACCTGCGGACTCTACCTGTGCCCCACTACCTGCGGACTCTACCTGTGCCCCACTACCTGCGGACTCTACCTGTTCCCCACTACCTGCGGCGTCTACCTGTTCCCCACTACCTGCGGCGTCTACCTGTTCCCCACTACCTGCGGCCTCTACCTGTTCCCCACTACCTGCGGACTCTACCTGTTCCCCACTACCTGTGGACTCTACCTGTGCCCCACTACCTGCGGACTCTACCTGTTCCTCCGCCCCGCAAACGTCGGCACAGAAAGAGGGTAAAACGAGGCGGCGTCCTTGTTCGACTGAGAGCCTACATGACGCAGTCGTCGAAGTATGATCGTCGTCACCTGCTGCGGTTTCCCAGGGAATCGTGCGGTGTTCCTCGGAGGTCAGCGGGCTCCGATCAGCTGTTCCAGATGCCGGCTACACACATCCCAGCCCGCCTCCGGCGTGTCAGCATCTGCAGACGAGGCTCCATGCAGGGAAATCTCTGCCCTGTTGCTCGTAGTTCCAAGCAAACTGACCACACGCCGATGCGCGTCGCCCTCATTAATACGAGGTCTTTAACAAATAAAACGTTTATCCTGAATGATTTCTTCTCAACACACGTGCTGGATTTCCTTTTGTTGACGGAAACGTGGATTAAACCCAGTGACGACAGCGCGTTCACTGAGCTCCTCCCCCCTCGCTGCTCTTTCCTCAGCACACCGCGAGCGTCAGGTGGAGGGGGCGGAGTCAGGCGGAGGGGGCGGAGTCTCCACAGTTTTTAAGGATAATTTCACCTGCAAACCACTGCATGTAAATAATTATTCCTGTTTTGAAGTACAGATATTCACAATGGAATGATCTTGTCCAGTCTTATGTGCTGTGGTCTACCATCCACCTAAATACAACAAGAACTTTATTCAGGAGTTCTCTGAGTTCATAGCAGAGGTGGCCTCCAAATATGAACAGCTTTTAATCTGTGGGGATTTTAACATTCATGTTTGTTGTCCGTCTGATCAGCTGGCCACTGATTTCAAATGTCTACTGTCATCCTTTGACCTTATTCAAACTGTGGATGGTCCTACACATAGTGCTGGGCATACACTGGACTTAATTATTTCTCATGGGCTTAAGGTGTCACTTGTTGAAATATCTGAGACTCCCATCTCAGATCATTTCCCAGTTATTTTTGAAGTTCTTGCTCCTCCACCTGTTGGAAAGCCTCCCGTCCCACCATCTCGCTGTCGGATTATTACTTCTTCAACAGCTGCAGAGTTTGAGACTGCTTTTATGGACTCTGAGTTTTATGCTTGTGATGGAATTAATCCTACTGGATGCCCAGACAGCTTCCTGTCATCTTTCTACTCAGCTTGTTCTGAGATCCTGGACACTATCGCTCCTAGAAGGAGAGTGTTTGTTCTGGGACAACGTTTACTTGGTGTCCAAGGGTTAGGGTTAGAAGAACATTAAACACAAGGTAAAGATGCTCTGGACCAGATCATAGCATACTCACTAATTTCCATCTGCACTGCATCATATTTTTTTTTTAAAAAGTCATTTCTGACAGGTTTGGTTTCTCCTGATCCATTTTTTAGTCTCTTCAGAAAAGTCTTTAAAATCCGTTACAGTCTTTGGTTCAGTGGGGAGCTGATTCCATTCCATTATCGCTTTGTTGGAAAAAGCTGATTGTCCAAAGGCAGTTTTACATAGAGGGATACAACACTGCCACCTAGAAGAAGCCCTTGTTGTCCTGATTTCCAGAAGTGCAATGAATAACAGCTTGAGAGGTGAGGGTACATAACCATGAAAACCTTGAAAACTGAATGCACATTATCATACATGATAATGTTTTGCTGTGACCATCGTGAGATAGAATATATGAAATGTGACATAATGTTGTGGCTGATTGGTGTATATAGCACTTGAACATGAGAGCACAGACTCGGCTTGACACATATTCACATTGTCAGACATGTAAACCTCAGACATCCGACACATCCGGATTTTACTGACCTTCTGTGAAGCTTTTGGAGAAGCTTGACTTCTTCCGGTGCCTGACGGAGAGAGCAAAGAATTAAAAAAACACAAACCATCCATCTCAAATCGATGAAGACAAAACCTCTGAGCTGTTGTCTAGCGGCGTTCCACTGCTCTGCATTTCCTTTTCTCATCTTGTTTCCATGTAAATCAGTGACTCAGCATCATTCCAGGACACTGAGCTGCTTCGGGGTGAAGTTTCCGCAGAAAAAAAAAAGAACAAAAAAAGTTGCTGAGCGCGCTTTAAATCTCCTATCGGCCTTCAGGACATTAAAAAGGCAGCCTGCAGCTCTGACCTCAGATCAGCCTAAATAACAGTGTGTGTGTCAGATGGACTAATGCTGCTGAGTCATGATGGATTCTCACAGGAGCGTCAGGACAAATGGCGGCAGTCAGTTGTGACATTCTTTGGGTTCAGTCGGGATGATCTCAGCGAGCTCTTTGGTTTTGGTGTGAGGTTGCAAACTGGATCTAGTGTCTAAACTTGCAGCAGGAGCAACTTTAGGGACTCAAATTAAATGTTTCTGTTCGTTTCTAAACTGCCTCGTGTCCACTAGAGAGAAAGTGACTGATCACTGGTCATTATTTGGCTGCGGTGTTGTGGTAAAAGCCTCACCGCTGGCAGATCGCCTGAGCCTCCTTCATGGTGTTTCCTGCTGTCAGGATGTGCTGGGGGTCGAACGTCATCATGGCCTGCATTTCCAGAATGGTGGCGTAGGTCAGAGCGTGGTACATGCTGTCTTTGGTCCTGGAATAAACACGCAACAGTTGATTTTTCCTGCATAGAGGAATTTCTCAATCAAAAACGTCTAAGCCAGCCACAAAATGATATAGAAATTGAGAATAAAAGGGTCTTTTAGGTCTTTTTTTTTGGATGATGGTGTTCTTATTAATCTTTAAAACAGCACTTCAATTATTTTACTGGTCTGAGGAAATCAGAAAAAGTGGTTTTGAGGTATGTTGATGTAATATTTTGATGGTACAATATGTGTTTTTTTGGGGGGTTTTTTGGGTTTTTTTTTAACAAAAATATAGAAAAACAAAGTGTTTTTTTCATCACTAACATGGGAGTCTTATGGGCAATTTTCCATTAGTTTCAACAAAAAATGACAAATAATTTCCTTATAATATCTGAAAGTATAAGAAAAGGACTTCTAAACTAATAAGCCTCCCATTAACATCAATCATTTTTAATACAGTAGCCCTGCCAATGTTAGATTTGTGATAAATTGTGTATAATATTATCTAATACAGTAACATAAAAGCAAACAAGCAGTTAATAATGTATTATTATCTGTCAAAAGGCGAACTAGAAAACATTAGCTTGACTGTATTATCTTAAATTCCTCACACCTGTATTCTAAGCATCTCTAGTGGTTTGATGTTATTGTCAGAAATTTAAATATCAATGGAAATAATGTTCTAGTAAAATTATAATTTTGGGGCTAAGCTGCTAAATTCTGAAATAATTGGGAATAATCAAACCATCAAAGAAATCTGTGTGTGTTATCTAACATTTTTACTAAAGTTTAAGTCAAAACAACTGAAAATTTTGAGAAAATAGTGGATCATATGCTCATGTAACAAGTTTATGTTGATTAAAATGACTCATGAAGTTAAAAAAAGCACATTTTTAAGATTTTACATTCATTTGCATCTAGATTCATTCACTTAATCATATTTCTTGTGTACATATTATATTAAAATTCAAAATATTCATACATTTTTAAAAGAAAATAGACACTGTTCTGAAGAGAGGAGTCTTTCCCCAATTTATCCTTTTTATATTAAACCAATTTTGTCAACTGTGTTTCATTTATTTAAGAATAACAGTCTATAAAATGTGAGAAATAACAAAAAAAGGACAGATTTCTCTCAAATAAGGTAACACAGACACATTTCCTTCACTGTTAGTAGACATTTCACGCCCCAAATGCCTGTTCTGAAGCAGGAAAAACCATGATGCTGCACTGGCCTCGAAAATTAAACAAGGCGCAGTGGATGTTAAACAATATATTGCTTCATACAGATAACGTTCTGCTTTGTTGTGCTCGAGAGAAAACCTTATTGTTTAAATATGAGAGAGATTAGCCGGCAGATTAGCAAAAATGTGGCCACAGAATAATCAATTACTACTATTGAAGATTAAAACTCTATTTTTAAAAAAGTGTCTATTTATATGGGTTTTTAAAAGCTATATAGATAGGTAAACGTGTTTTGTCACATTTTTTTCAGCTCTTGTTAAACTAGTTAAAAAGCTTGCTGTTCCACTTCTAAAGCATTTTATAACTAGTAATTACTTAAAACATACAGAAGGAGGAGTTTTCCATTAGCGAGCTGTACTGCTAGGCTTAAAATAGCTTTAGCTCCTGTATTTATTGTTGGTTTGTGCACCTATTACACCCATGCATGTACACACAAAGACAACTTTGATAACAGAAAGGACGGAGGTGTGTCGGGAGGAATGCTGTTCTTCTGCATTACTGACATTTCGCCGCTGTTCACCAGCAGATCGACTCATGTGACCGGCTTCTGTGACGTTACTCTGAGCTCCAACTCCTTCACAGTCACATTAACTAAATTACCGTAAACAGATTTCTTCAATCCATGGACACTGAGCACAAACACATTCCAGCGATTGTTGAACATGCTGAAGTTCACTTTTCTGAACACAAACTATGCGGACAAAGAAGACACTTGTGGGTGAATTATAGAGAATGAAAAGAAGACAGGACATTAAAGCGGGATCATCCATGTGGCTTTGAGCTTGTGATGAGCTATAATTGTAATAAAAATGGGCTATTGTAAATTAATCGTGAGACAGGATTTGTACGGTTTCAGCTACTCGCCTTACTGAATTTATTATCAGTTCTATCTCGGTGACCAAACAGAAAACAAGAACGTGCCCAGCAACAACCAGGAAGCAACAACAGAGAACCGAAGAAGGTGGAGGGAGATTTGCCTGCCTTACATTTCCATTGCATCACGCTTATTTAAAGTAAGACGGCAACACAAACTCGAGCTGAAGAACCTTGAAAGATGGAGCTGCGAGGTTGATTCAGCTGAACTTCAGATATTTAACTTCAGTCAGCATCATCTCAGATCTCGGTGATACAAAAGGCCTCAGACGGCGCTGAAGCCGGGTCGCCCACATATTTTCACCATAAGGTTCCGAGATGCAAGGGAGGAGCTGCTCTGTAATTTCTCCAACAACATGTGTGCACAGACACGCCTTGTATTCAGTTCTGTACATGTTGGTGTAAATCATGAAGTGCAGCAACAGCAAGAGCATGACTGCATGCAAAATTTTTGACTAAAAGCATCAGTTTTGACTGCAATAGATCACTAAAAATGGTGACAAATAAGCAGATATTTGTAGCAAAGTCTTTAAAATAGACACAAATCTTTAAAAAGTGCAACCATTTTCTGCAGAAAAAATAGAATCACAGAGGGACAAAGACGAAGCCTAGAGAGGAAAACATCACACCTTCTTGTCAAAAGGCACCTCTGTCACTTTCACTATTAATATTGCTATTATTACTGTACACATTCGCACAGAGCTCCAGCCCCCGTTCTATGCTGTGAGGAATGGGGTGGGACAGCATGACGGGAGAATTAAATTGCACGGGCATGCTTGAACAGCGAACTGGCAAATACAACTAAGCCTGCTATTGCTGCTGGATTTAAAGGATGATAAAGAAAAAAGCAAACATGCCAGAAAACACTCGACTTGTTACTTAGCAAGCGTGTTCACACAACGCTGTACATGAATCTGTAGCAGCTCCCTGACTGTAAATCAGAGCAGGAGAAACTTAGATCCTGAGTCTCAGACATCTGAATACTGCAATAGAGAAGCTGTTTCAAGAGATAAAACACGATATGAGTTTCTAACTGCAGTGTAAGGGAAGCACATGTAGCTCACAAGTACTAAAGCATGAGGGCCTAGATAAACCACAGTAAGGAGGCCAGTGGGGGAAAAAACTGTTTGACCTACACAAGTCATTCAAGGGACCTATTTTCATCACTTGATAAAATGCATGACTGTAAAAATTCAAATTAAATTAAATGATATAACTTTTAAGTTGCAAACATTACTTTGATGAGTCGTGACATAACAATGTTACATCACCTGAAGATTGTTTCATTTAAACTCACATGAATTGATTTAAAACTAAATTCAAGTAAAGCTAACCTAATGAAATTTACATCATAATTAAATATTTCTTCATAGAGTTATGGATGTCGAGGTCCCACCCCTTCCTACACTGTAAAAAGTGTTGTTTTGTTTTTTACCTGCAATATTTCAGCAGCTGGGGCCCAAAAACTGCAGTACAACAACAGAAAGCATGTACCTGTACATAAAAATCTTGGATATTTCATAGATATTATGAAATATTACCTAAATTGTAATTTTATTGATATTTTCACATATTTCAAAAATTCTGAAAAAAATATGTAAAATAAAAAAGAACAAATCCATAAAATTACAGATTTTTTTTTTTTTTTTTTTTTTACCAGCACAACACAACTATTCAAATTTGCCAACTTAGAAACTTGTGTTCATGATAATTAACTACAAAACACTTAAAAATTCATCTTTAAAAACATTTCAATATGACTTGGAATGACTTGAACAACTTAAAACTTGTGTTTATGCAACCAATCATTATGTAAGTGGTATTTAAAAATATCTTTGATTGTACACAAAACGCCAATTACACTAATTCAGTGCAGTTTATTGCCTGAACGTAATTTCACTAGAAGTTGTCATCACTCAAAAAGATTGATGCAGTGTATTTTGTTGGTGCCCATCCATCTATTTTTAGCATATAACACAAATTTAAAAAAAAAAAACTGCACAGCTGTGGATGCTTTTGAGACATCTCAGGAACGCATTGAGGGAATTTCTACAAATTTGGCAAAAACATTCACTTGGGCTGAAGCATGAACTGATTAGCATTTGGTGCCCAAAGGCAAAAGATCAAGGCCTCTGTGAAGCCATGAAACATGTTTTTAGCTATAACTCAAGAACTAATATGCTGATTATAACAAAATATGTGAAGCCTCCGTGTTTTAGAATCTGTCGCTTCCTTGCAGCAACTTCCATACTGAAGCATCATCTGTTGTCATGGTTACAATCTCGTGTTATAACAGAATCAGCTTTATTGAGCAAATATGTGAAACATGCAAGAAATTCAACAGTTCTTTTGTTAAACATTTCACTACATGTATTACATGAGACTGGACAGATGTGAATGTAAACTGCTACTTGTCTGGTTGGTGCAGCCATACAATCATGAGGTAATAATTGCAGTTTTTATTGTAGCATAAGGTCACAATTAATTAGTTTAAACTATATTCACATGTCTCGTTTTTGTTCCCAATTTTTTTAATCACTGACTTTGAGTAAGTCTGTAACTGGTGACACTTTCTAATGTGAACCACAATGTAAGTAATTTGGAAAAGAAACAGTGTTTATAGCATTTTAGTTTCTGAGTGTGTCACCTTCTGGTATTACTACGTTGTGGGGACCTATATCTGTAGAAACAGTCACATAATGTCTTCTGAAGTCAGAGATATGCAGCTGTGTTTGTGCTTGTTCCACCTGATTACATCACAACACACCAAACAGCCACTGAAAGGAGTCACAGAATGAAGAAGAAGAGGAGAACTGGAAAGCACACATGGATTACAGCAGAGAACAGACAAGAAAAGCTTCTGCTGGTGTTTCACATCCTCTGGGCTTTTTGGTTCTCAGATTAATCATTCAGTGTTTCTCTTTCGCACAATGCAGCAAATGTCCTCACATTTTACATGAGACCACATACTATCAGTCTGAAACCCCAGGCCATCAGCTTCCTCACAAAACCCCGTTCTGAGGACAAACTGGGGAAACTCTGAACAAGGCTGTGTGTGTTACTAAGAAGATTTTTCTCAATCAGATTGGAGTGTTGCATTCAAATGTAAAGCAATACTTTTTCACTGCATTCTTACTGTCTACTGAATTTACTGTCAATTCTTCTGTGTGAGACTGTGAATGTTCAACAGTTTGCATGTAATTAATTTAACCTTAATATCTGGCAAAACCACAATGAACCCACTTGTCTTATTATTTAACGCTGAACTGATTCCTAATTCATGTGGCTAATCTAATCATCTGGACTCAAAACCAGCACCTGGTTGATAAATCGTTGGGTTACATTATATATTATATGTTGTCTAATATATGCCGAGATTAAAACTTTCTTTTATACAAGATAATATAGAAAAAGCTGCGTCTGATAGTTTTTTGGGGTACATTTTTAGTACAACAGAGGAGCGCTAAATCCATTGTTCACTAATCTAAGCACTTTTTGTAGCACATGTAGCAGAGGACAAGCTTTATCTTTATTAGAAGTAGCAAACTCGTTTGTGAAATACACTATATTGCCAAAAGTATTGGCTCACCTGCCTTGACTGACATATGAACATCAGTGACATCCCATTCCTAATCCATAGGGTTCAATAGGACGTCGGTCCACCCTTTGCAGCTAGAACAGCTTCAACTCTTCTGGGAAGGCTGTCCACAAGGTTTAGGAGTGTGTTTATGGGAATTTTTGACCATTCTTCCAGAAGCGCATTTGTGAGGTCACACACTGATGTTGGACCAGAAGGCCTGGCTCTCAGTCTCCGCTCTAATTCATCCCAAAGGTGTTCTATGGGGTTGAGGTCAGGACTCTGTGCAGGCCAGTCAAGTTCATCCACACCAGACTCTGTCATCCATGTCTTTATGGACCTTGCTTTGTGCACTGGTGCACAGTCATGTTGGAAGAGGAAGGACCAGCTCCAAACTGTTCCCACAAAGTTGGGAGCATGGAATTGTCCAAAATGTCTTGGTATGCTGAAGCATTCAGAGTTCCATTCACTGGAACTAAGGGTCCAAGCCCAGCTCCTGAAAAACAAGCCCACACCATAATCCCCCCTCCACCAAACTTAACACTTGGCACAATGCAGTCAGACAAGTATGGTTCTCCTGGCAACCACCAAACCCAGACTGGTCCATCAGATTGCCAGATGGAGAAGCGTGATTGGTCACTCCAGAGAAGGTGTCTCCACTGCTCTAGAGTCCAGTGGTGGCTGCTTTACACCGCTGCATCCCATGCTTTGCATTGCACTTGGTGATGTATGGCTTGGATGCAGCTGCTGGGCCATGGAAACCCATTCCATGAAGCTCTCTGCTGAAGCACTGTTCTAGAGCTAATCTGAAGGCCACATGAAGTTTGAAGGTCTGTAGCCATTGACTCTGCAGAAAGTTGGTCACCTCCTGGCACTATGCTCCTCAGCATCCACTGACCCCGCTCCATCAGTTTACGTGGCCTACCACTTGGTGGCTGAGTTGCTGTCGTTCCCACACACTTCCACTTTCTGATAATACAGCTGACAGTTGACTGTGGAATATTTAGGAGCCAGGAAATGTCACGACTGCATTTGTTGCCCAGGTGGCATCCTATCACAGTTCCACGCTGGAATTCACTGAGCTCCTGAGAGCGAGCCATTCTTTCACAAATGTTTGTAAAAGCAGTCTGCAGCCTAGGTGCTGGATTTTATACACCTGTGGCCATGGAAGTGATCGGAACACCTGATTCTGATTATTTGGATGGGTGAGCCAATACTATTGGCAATATAGTGTACGTAGCTGGAAAGTTAATAAACTATGCTACCATCATTTTCCCTTGTCAATGTAACTCTGATGTATAACAAAACAATATCAATACCAAAATTTCTTACTTCCTAAAGATGGTTTCTACCACAAAAAAATCCAACATCATTTGAGTTGTACTCAAAACAGGCACAAACAAAACATGGAGGCTACATATTCGTGGCCATCAGTTGTTGAAGGCCCATTTTAGTCAGTAGGAAGTCAGAAATCAAAACAGCCACTGCAGCCTGAGGTGCTGTCAGGGTAGATTTAGACAAATTGTCCACCATGTTGGAATATTTCACACATCCTAATTTAAAAATACTGAAGCATTTTATACTTATCATACTGGGAAAGACACTTTGCAATGAAATATTTCTGTGCAGTTGCAATTAAAGTCTATAAAATTGTGTCTGGCTTAAGAAATAACATCACTGTAAACACTGATGGGGCTGCTAGCATGTCCGTAATCTAGACTTCAGCACCTAAGTGTGGCTGGTAGGAGGCTGTTCTTGCATCTCGGCACTGAAAAGAAGAAACTGGGGCTAAGGAGTGGCCTAAAGCCTCAGAGAGAAAAGAGAGAGCCGCGAAATAATAGCCACAGTGTGATGAAGGTTCTGATAATAGAGCAGATAATAAGCAGTGGACAATGGAGTAACTTGATAACATGGTGTTGGAGTACAAAACTGGATTCAGGGCGTGATTCTGTAAAGCGAGTTTGAGTTTATCAATGCTAAAGCATAACGTCAAGCATGTAAAACCTCAGACAGCATGATATAGACAGTGGGATCTCTGTTTCTGACCTTTTACTGAGCCACAAATGGGATATTTTAAACTCTACAGGGCTCCTCAGGCAATTTTAGCATTCCACTTTCATAAAAATGGGAGGTTTATTCAACTGTTTCAGGCTGAAAAATGTTTCCCACCGCAAATAGACGCATCTGGATGTGTAAAATTAATTAAGTGCCTCTTTTTATTATAGATACTACACTGATTTTACCACGGGCATCATTTTAAAACACTAAATCTTCTATAAGTCTGACATTCTTAAAAGAGAATTGCAACATTTCTGGTAATTTCTGGTATTTCTGGTAACTTATAGAATTCCTTTGAGGAAATTAGCAAAAAAATTACTGTTATTTTGTTATCATCAACAAAACAAAAACCAAGATAAATGTTGGCGACATTATAGCACATCCTGTAATTCATTCCTCCCTTCCAATCTGACTTTCAAATGTGGACTGCCACACATTAGAGAGGAAAAAACAAGCTGAGAGTCTCCAGCAATGCCAGCAGTTCTCTGAGACTGCACAATGAGGTGAAAAAATATTCAGCCTCCTCCTGATTTATTCTATTTTTGTGTGTATTTTTAAACTAAACAATCTTCAAATATAAAACTAAGCTAACCCAGGTAAACACAGAGTAGAAGTTTTAAATGATAATTGTATGTATCGACGCAAAAAGGTTATCTCATACTAATAAGGTCTGTGTGAAAAAAAACATAATTTCCTTAGTTATTAAATCAAGAATTTATCAAACTGCATTGATAAGTGGCTGCAGTTGCTGTGGAATGATTACTAACAGCCCTGTTCAATCAAATCATCCCTTAAGTAGACCATTTATAAAAGCATGACTTTGGCTGAAAGGTCTCACCAGTATGCCAAGCATCAAAATAGCAAACTGATGGAAATACATTAGTCTGGGAAGGAACACTTAGTTATGTCTGAGGCTCTGGGACTCCACAGATCCACAGACAGAACATTAATGAATGTTAATGAACATTGAATCTTCCAGAAAGTGTCCAAAACTTCCAAAATTCCTCCAAGGGTTCAGTGACGTCTCAACTGGGAAGTCGCAAGAGATCATCCAAGAATATCATGAGTTCACCACTTGGTTCTAAGATTCACTGCTTGTGACAGTTATTATACTCATCACTGCTTATTGTATAAAAAGGTTGGCTGGCCATCTCCAGGAGGAACACATGACAGACATTGGTTTATTTTGATATTTCTAAGGCACTGAACAACAAGAACATAACTTCTTGTTAAACTGGCCTTCACCTGATTTGTTCAAGCAACTGGCTAATGCCATTTAGTTACAATTTCCAGTAACTGCTTTTAGTTTTTGTGCAAACATTAAAATTTAACAAATCGTACTTACAGATAAATCTAAAACCACTATTACAAACTACTCTGCTCTGGAGTATAACTGTGTCCTGCTGTTTGTTTTCTTGTTATTTGGTTCATTCTACAATTGAAGGACATTTGGGCTTCAAAACATTAGAAAAATAAACCTTCTCTTTTACAGTTTTCTGCTCCATATTCATCAGTAATAAGTAATAAACTATCAAAGGCTTGATTGGCTCAGTTTCCACATCAATGGTAACATCTTTATTCCATGTTTTCTGTGTTGTTTGCTAACTCTACTCTAATCCATGCTAATGTGATCTTTTTCTCAGCAGTAGAAGCTAGATATTTAGCTGCTGTTACTGCTGACCAAGAGGACAAACTGACTGATGGAAAACAGTCCAAAGAATTAGTCTGATCCTGATAATATGAGGTAGAGAGAGACATTCAATCAAGAATATGAAAACTAGAAGAGAGGACATAGCTTTGCTCTACACATTCTTTAGAAAACTGTTTGATGATGTCAATTCCAGCATTTCGTGTGATTCACCGTTTTCCTCTTCTTCTACCAGCTAAAAAGGTTCTGCTAACAGGGTTGTTGTGGGACACATTCATGCATAATAATTACTATTTAAAATATAATGTTGATTAAAAAAATGTTCCCACAATTACAAGAGACATCAATGAAAAAAAAAAACGATACAAAAAAAGGAGATTTAAGTTTAATTTTAACTGTCTTATTTGAGATTCAATTTGGTTATCATCAAGAGCAAAATGACATTTTAGGGGGAACTCCAGACTTATTTGCTATTTTTTAAAAATATTTTCAAACATTCTTTTCTCCTGGTTATTTTTAGATTTGGTCTCAGGACAAATAAATATACACAACAACGGCATGTTTTACTAATTTGTACATGGATTATTTGAAATTTGATGGGTGGGATATGAAATGCCCTCCAGCTCTGGAATGATCCATTTACTGCCCAGTTTATTCAGTTTTGATTCTACTCTCAACATCAATGAGATGACTTGAAACTTAAATAAAGCTTGAATGAATCCAAAGAACTGCAGTCCTTCTTCACCTCAACATGGGTCAGACTCCACTAGATGAAAGAATCAAGCAAAAAATGGCATCCATGGGAGAGTGATGATGCAACAACCACTGCGAACATGGAGAACATTGAGGCTTGTATAAATTTAGCCATGAAAATGACACTGAAACATCTGAAATAAAAGTTCTATGGGCTGGTGAGTGACAGATAAACTTTCTGGATGACAAGGGTCCTATTTTAGCTCCAAACATGAACCTGCTCTCTGACAAGAAAATCCTGCAGAAGAACATCCGGTTATCGAAGTTTCTAGGTTAACTGGGTTATGTGGCATGACAATGATCCCAAACATGAGTAAGTTCACCTCTGAAATCCTCAACAAAAGAATGGCTAAGTGAAAATCCAGACCTGAAGAGAAAAGAAAAGAGCAGCTCATCCTTGACCACCTCTAATGTGGCTGCAAAAAACAGAAAAAAACAAATCTCCATCACAGTAACATCAGAAACTGATCTGTTTTTTGTGTTTCATCAAAGTTAGTTGTCAGTTATTTTTTCACATTAGTGATTTAGGTATAAAATCCCTTTTTGCTTTAGAAAAACCTATATTTTTTATGTTTTTAGGTTTCCTAGTTTTATGTTTGAGCACAGTTTAGTATGAGATACACATAAAAATAGATAAAAATCACGAAGCGTGGGCAAATACTTCTTCACAGCTTTGTACGGAGGGACTGTACAGTGTTGAGCTCGATGCTGAAGTCAGCAGCTCCCAACGACAGCGATAACCTGCTGACGTTAACAGCTGCTGTGTTCGCCATGTTCGTCATTAGTTTAACAGCCTCTGAAACCCAACCGGCCGAACAAAATTCAGCCATAATTAATTTTATTATTCACACCTGTGCTTTCTGACTGTGACATGTTTAAAATGACTTGCACGTTTATTCAACAAAACACTAAAAATAGACCAAACACCAAAAACATGCTACAGCTGCTTGTATGCAGTTAAGCAGGTGAGGGCAGGTGAGGGCTGGACGGATGTCCAGCTGTGTTAGTTTGTGATGCAGGTTGAGCTCCTACCTGCACCTGAGGCGAGCCTGCGCCTCCTCAAAGTCATTTCTGAGGAACAGATCCAGGGCAGCCATGCAGTCCTGCAGAGCCAGCGACAGGTCGGACTGCGAGCACCTGCAGAACAAACACACATCTGGATGAAAAGGTGCTGAAAATATGTAATTATCCAACAAAATACCAAGATTAGGGTATGAGAGTTACATCAGTTACTTGTTAACAGAGAATTTTTGAATCCTTTTATCAAAATTATAATTTTATATATATAATATTTTACATCTGAGATATCTTATTACAACAGACACTTTTAAACCTGCTATCTCCTGGACAAAAAGTTATATTTAAATAGTTATATTTCTTGTTATATAAAATTACATAATTGTAGAACTGTGTTTGTGTTTTAATGTGACACAACACAAAAAACTGCACAAAAATGATAATGCATCAGAATCAATGTGGCAAATTACTGACATATCTCTGACTGTGATATTTAAAAAGCATTTTAAATGCCAGCATTTAGTTGATGGAAAGTATTTTATTTCAGTTAATGTTTTTTTTTCACAAAAAATGGTAGTATAGTATGTAAACAAACTGGCATCTAAAGCATTTAAATACTGAAAATGCACAAATACTTGATAATAATGATCAGGACTCATGTTGCTAAGTGTACTCAGTTAAGGAAGAAAACAATATCTACATATAAAAAATTATTAAAAATTGTCATGAAAGTGTTTATATGTGTGATGTGGACATTTTTGTCTTTAAGGTCCTGAGTGAGTTGTTTTAAATCCCTGCACAAAAATTTAAAAAATAATCAGAAAAAATATTGTTGCTAATCTTTGACATATTCAAGAATGAGATTATGATATGGTAATGGCAAATGGTAAAATGTTTTGGTATTTAAAAAATAAATAAAAACAATAGTGACGACATTAAACTAATACTGATAAAATATTGATATGTTAATGTTTTCTGACACGGCCAGTTTTGTCTTAAAGTTCCTGACTTTGGTAGTGATGCTCAGGACTGACTTTGGTTAAAAACAAAAATATTAATGATATATTTTCAGGAAACTCTGTATGATGCAGATATTTTTGTCTTTCAGGTCCTGATTGTGTTTTTATTTTTTTATTAAAATGTGATGCTGCATACAAAATAACAATACACGCTGCTGCTACAAATGAACATGAACATATCCCAGACTGTGAGCTTTAGGGTTAGGGTAACCCTTTAAACTTACCACTTATCATACAGAAAATAATTATCTTCTGTTCGTTTTTTGTTTTTATCTAAAACAACCATGGAATAATGTAAGCAAATGGGCATATAAAGGGCTAAAAATTCTAAAAATGAATGAACATTTCATAGTCATGATTAGGATTAATGTTGGTTAAAAATCTTACTCTGTGAAAATGGAAAATAATGTTAAAACATAACAGTAAAATGGGAGTATTTTGATGAGATAGTTTCGTCTTTAGGATCCTAAGAGTATGTCTGCACACAACAATTTATCAGAATGAACGTTGCTGCTAATCACTGACATATTCCAGATTGATGAATCGATACTATTGGGTTATTTTGGCTTATCGTGTATGTTGTCCAACATATGCTCATATTTAAACTTCCACACAAAACAACACAGAAAAGATGCTTGGGGTAATTTCGAATCACATCATTTGTCCACCAGAGCAGCTCTAAATCCACTATTCATGAATCTCAGCACTTTCTTCATGTCAAAAGAATTGACATTTAAAGGGTGGAAATGCAGAAAATGAATGATTATTTGCAATGAAAATTTGGTATGCAAGGTCAGGAGTAATGCTGGTTAAAAAATGCACTCAGTGAGAGTGGAAAGTCATATTGATATTTGTGTATTAGACATGGCCATTTTTGTCTTTAAGGACCTTGAGAAACTTTGACAAAATGACGTCTATCAAGGGTTATTGGCTGTCTTTAAAAGGAAACTTTTTGAACAAGATCCTGTTCTGCCATCCCCTCCAAGCCTTGATATTTTCTCTGTTTACTTATAAATTCCTCTTTTATTAAATCCGTTGCACTCATCTACAATTTCAGACAGGAAACAGGAGCACAGGCAGACACAGGTTGGCAGACAAACCTAACTAACCTAACCCTAACCCTGGCTCAGGCAGAGAATGCTTTGCTGTTAATGCTGTTTCTGTTTTCACTGCGCTGCAAGTAACAAAAGGAATCAGCATAAATTACAGCCCTCGCATTTGCTCAGGGAGCAGTTTGAACAAGACTACAGTTGAAGAACAGATGTCACTAATGGCTGATGATAATGTTGTTTTGTATTAGTTACACATGAGCCTCACGTGACGACTGCAGAGAGCTCAAACTCAACGCAAGTCATGACTCAAGAATCGTGCACGTTTTTTTCATGACCAGGATCTTTGTTTTCACTCACTGTGCTTCTAATGGATCCGTCTTAAATGCGCGTTTCACTGCAGGAGGCATTCAGCATAATGAGCAGAAAAAGGGGATTAAGTTAATGTAAAACTAAAAGCACTAATGGCTGACAGGAGCATCGCTTTAATGCTCTTCAAAAGTTTTCAGTCACTGAGAAATGTCCTTTTTTTTTTTAAAGAAAAGCATTTTTTTCCAGTGAAGATAACATTAAATGAATGATAAATCCAGTGTAGACATTGTTAATGTGGTAAATGACTGTTGTAGCTGGAAACAGCTGATTTTTAATGGAATATCTCCATAGGGTACAGAGGAACATTTCCAGCAACCATCACTCCTGTGTTCTAATGCTACATTGTGTTAGCTAATGGTGTTGAAAGGCTCATTGATGATTAGAAAACCCTGCAGTTATGTTAGCACATGGATAAAAGTGGGAGTTTTACTGGAAAACATGGAATTGTCTGGGTGATCCCAAACATTTGAATGGTGGTGTACATTTAACAGCTAGAATAGTAACTTTTACCTCTTTAACACAAACTATATGAGGTCGGCAGCAAACTTTAGATGCATGCAGAAGAATAGAGGAGCAAGCACCGACCAGCGAACAGAGCTACGACTAATATACGTAACAGCGGTGACTAATAAACTTTACATTCCTGTCCATTAGAAACACAGAGGGACTATAAAGTGATGGCACACAAACCACCATGCTAAAGGAGCACACACACCGCTAATGACATGCGGGTGACTGTTGTGTTCGACATATGACCAGCAGCAAGCCCAGCTTCCTGATAACACAGACCACTACTGTCAGGAAAACAAGCAAATGTATGATCATTGTGTGTCAAGATTTCCAGTTTATCAGGCGCCACAGCTGCAAACTGACAAACCACGAACCACAGACAAAACATATGCACGGCAACGTAGGAAAATGGGGTTTTCTGTTACACATGAATGACTTTTAAACAGCAAAAAAACACTGATAGTATCACAACACACAGTAGTATGAGGATATAACCACTTCTAACTAGTGCCTACTGATGCTAAATTGATAGAGGGATCAATAACGCAACCTTTAATATTGGTAGGAGGTGATTAAACAAGGTGTTTATTTATTTACAGCATTGACTTTTCGGATAATGCTGGAGTGTCACGTCTTCTCCCGCTGATTAAACCAAACCAGTCCAACCAGAGCGTTCTCTACTGCGTCATGACTGCTGTCACTTGTTATTTTGAGCCTTCCTTCCGTGAAAATCTAGTTTTTTATCTTGTTAACATGTCAGTTTGGCGTTTCTTTACATGCAGGAAGACATCATGGTGGAGCATTCCACCTTGAAGCAGAAAATTTCAGGGGTTTTCATCCAGAACATATTTAAGGAACTAATTATGTGAAGTCGCCAAGTGGGACTTTCCTGATCATTGTTCTTGTACAGAGTCAGGTTAGCTGAATAACTCCAGTGTTACAAGCTGCTATTGTGCAGTGTGGCAAAGTGTATTTGAGGTGCAGATTTCATATCTGATCTGCACATTTTAGAGGAAGCAACAGTGCAGAGTTATATCTAGGCCATTTAAAGGTGTGAAGAAGTTACTTTCATGCAGAAAAACAGCAAAATTGGCACTCAGACGTGAGTTTTTAGTTGTGTTAATAATTATCAACATCAAACTTATCTGCTGTTTCACTGAATTCACATTCCCTGGATCTTCACCTCAAACTGAACTGTTAAAAACATGATAAATCCTGTCTCTAGATCTAATCGTAGCCAAACGTGTGATGGTTGTAGTAACCATCACCCTACAACAAATTTCTGAGCCTGTGCTTATTTATTTCACATTATTGAAAAGGTTTTACACTTGTCGGACTCTAATCACCTGTTAGAGTGAAATTAGAAGACTAATCTAATGAACAATCATCGCTGAGAGACTGTGGTTGAGAAACGTGCATATTACATAACAGCTCTGATAGAATCAAACACAAAGTACATATTTTTGTGTTTTCAGACGCCTGTCGTTCAGATTGTTAGGACTAAAGTTGAAATCTCATCAGTGAAGGTTAAAAAGATGAAACAATCAGTGGCTTCATCATTTCATTGTAGCTGGAAACCAGCTGACTGGAAATCTGAAGATTATTGGCAGCTTAAACACAATCCGAGGCCTGAGAACACTGAAAAGGAAAGCGAGCAAAAAACCCAAACACTATAAAACAGTAGAGGATTTTGGAATAACTGACAATGGGGGAGAGTCTGTCGCATACCGGACATTGTCCCCCTGATAATTCAATTTCGAGTCAGCAAGCCTGAAATTCTGAGTTGATTTCTCCAGAGAGCAACTTGCACAATGCTGGTTATTACCAGCACATAAAACCACTGTTCTCTCTCTCACACACACACGCACACGCACACGCACACACGCACACGCACTTCTTCCTAAGAGTGACGAAGCATTAGTTTGCCGGTTCACACGGCTTTTCAACACACTCAGTCCAGACACAAAAGAGCCGACAGCAAACCGGAGCGTCCACATGCCTGAGTGTCAAAATGAAAAAAGAAAAACACAGATCTCAGAGAACGACAAAACGCATGCAGCTGAGTGTCTTACCCGTTTGACAGAGTTGCTTCCTCTGCTGACATTTTCATCTGGCAAAGTGAGTGAGTGTGAAAGGCAGAGAAAAGAGAAAATGCACCGAGGCCTTTCCAGCAGCGTAGTGCAATGGTCTGTTTCTGGAGGAGCAGAAGCAGCAGAAGGGCAGAAAGGCAGAAAGAGAAGAGGAAGGATGAATGGAGGAGGGAGGAGGGAGGAGGGAGGAGGGAGGAGGGGGAGGAGGAGGAGGAGGAGGAGGAGGAAGGACACAGCAGCAGCCCTTAATAAGATTGGGATGACCATCACACATAAGGAGAGAGCACAACATACAAACACAAAACCTATCCCACCTCTTTCGATCATCACCCCTTATGCTACACACTGCAGTCTATGCTCCCATTGGTCGAAGCTAAATCAGAGGTGGAGCTAAAATTCCCACCACCTCAGGATTCTCTTTTTATTTATATATATCTATATATAAGATGTGAAATTACTCAAAAACACAGAAAAAGCCAAAGAGAAAGGAAGGTTGTAAAACCATAGATTAGAAAGTGAAGCTGCTGAGCTGAGAGGATTTTGGCTGCTGCAGTGGCAGAATGCTGCAGCGATCCAGAAATAGAACACATAGATGCAGCACGAGCAGCTTGAGACGCACAACAAGTAATGAATGGAGAGTGGGCATGGTGCCACCACATTTGATCACCACAGACAGTAGATTTACATTTCCGATATGTAAATGAGTGAATCATTTGAAGTTCATTCAGGCTCCCGTGCAGCCTTTACAGCGTCGCATAACTGCACTTTCAGTGACTGATTACTTCAAAATTATCTTGCAAGTTGTTGAAGTGTAAAACTAGATGAGCTAAATTAGCTAAACTTGAGGAAACAAGCCCAATGAACTAGATTTTAAGTTGAATCAACTAGTGACAAACACTAGTTGCAGACAAACTTATATTTTCTAACTGCAAAGCGTTTCTTCTTCAAAAAAATGTTTCCAGAGGGTTTTAACTTAATGCAGTGCATCTTGGGAAATCTGCTCATGTGCTAGTTTTGTTAAGCTTAATTTAATGAGTTGAGTGAACTCTCAAATGTTTATTCATTCAACTCATTATTTTATGTCGAAATGTCTCAAGTTGTAAGAACTTGTGTTTTAAATCCTATAATGGTGTTGAAGTAAAAAAAGAGAAAAAGACATTTTAAGTTCAATTAACTAGAAATGAGCAGAACTGTTATATTTACATGAAGTCAGCTAGAACAGTTGAGTTGGTTTGACTAAATTCCTTGATGGTGTTTTACAAACTAGATCCACTTCTCACATCAGCAGCCAACATTGGTATTAATTAGAAACGTGCGGTTCATGACAAACAGATCGTTCTAACCACACACACACTGTGACATGACAACCAGCAGCATAACCACAGGAAGCTCATGATATTAATAAGAGCTACGCTGGATTTAGATTTACAAGAATCACACTCCTGTTAATGTGAGCGCCCACTGTCCTGCTATGACAAGTCAAAGTGTCTGCTGTACTAGAGGTGTTTTAGAAAACTGTTCAGATGATTCATCCTTTCAAGAAGTGGCTGGTGGGATTAAATCAACTCTTATAACAATAAAAAAGAAGTTCACGCTGAGAGGAAACGTACCAATGTTGGCATTCTACCAATTAGCTCATTGGAGTCTGGTTTTGTGTCAGACAAATGTTTAGAAAATGAAAAAAAATCTGTTTCAGTATCATGTATTTCTTTAAAACTCTTAACTCAGCCACAAGCACCAAAGTTGTTCACTGAAAACACTGAGTATGACTCAGCCAGCCTCTGTAACACACATACACACTCAATTAGCAACACCGCTAACATCAGAAAAGCATAAAAATCACACTCGTGATTTTTATGCTTATCACATCTGACATATTTTTCTCCCCCACAGTGTCCTATAAAAACATAAGAGTGAAGCACTTTGGCTTCAGCACAAACTCGAGGTGGAATTCACAGCGTTTCTGGAGCAGTGTTAAAAACAGTCGGTGGTTTCCTGCATGTGCTGCAACGAGGCCAGCAGGTCATGGGGTTTAGGTGTGAGAAAATTAGATTTGATAGTTCAGAATTGCTTTTATTTCAAAACAATTCAGGTCTTTTAACTTTAATCTAATAATAATAATAAAACATCTAAAACTGTTCTGCACAAAACAGCGGTGATTTAATGTGAACACCACAGCTGAAAGACTTGAGTTTTGAGAATTTAATGTGAATTATTGAGGCTCAAACTGGTGCACAAAGGAAACAAACATCAAAAAAATCTAGTAAATTGTGGATGGTGACATCAGGTTGCTGAAGTTGCAGCTTAACTGATGCACACATAATTGCACTGTTTTTGGTGTGTAAAATGGTTGTACTTCAAAAATAAATGTACAATGCAGTACATACATAGTAGAATGGGGATAAGTGATACTATTTATGTCACGGGGGGTTCAATGGGAGCTCAGGCGCAGGAAATGAACAGTCGGGAATAGGGTGTGACTCAGGTTTATTTACACTGTCCTCTGGGACAACAGAAGTCAAGACATACAGGGAACTACAAAAAAAAGCGCACTAGGCTCTGAATCGCACAGCGGCACCTAAGGGCCGGGCGGAACTGTAACGCGACAAAAACTCTAACCAACTGGCGGTAGGTATCACCTAGGCGAGAAGGATCAATCCAAAGGGTAACTTAACTCGAGGCTCTCTTTATGAAGGTAATGAACAAGGTGACTAAGACAGAAGGCTTCACAAAATACGGTGCTCTTAAACGAGAGCAGTAACTATAACTAGACGGCAAACTCACAAAGTACACAGGGGATACTCTGAACTGGCTCAGGGTTAGGAGCAGCAACAGGAGAGTGTCTCCTCAGCTCGGACGGTCCAGAGTCCAGTGCTGACGGCTCCATCAGCAGGAACGGGTGGGTCCACAAGGAACAAGTCATACTTCCTCTTTCCTTTTCTCATTTACGCTCCGGCACTGACAGCTGGGTTGTGTCTGCTTAAATAGTGGACTGGAGGAGGCCGATTAGTTGCACCCACTGAGCTGGCTGATTATGGCTGATGGGGAACACCTGTTGCCTCCTCTGCACTGCTGGGCTGCCTTAACAGGCAGGAGGAAGGAGAGGGGAGGGCACTAACTCAGCCTGGCAGCAGCCAGCCTGACAATTTATTGCTTGTTTTGAGTTATTTGTGTGGTAGTTCTGCTGCCAGACTCTTACTTGTAACTTTAAAGTTGGCAGGAGTTGTTAAAACAAATAAATAAAGGGCTATTATTGAATTTTATGCCATAAAGCAAAAGGTCTTGGTGCTGTAAATCAACAAAAAACAGCAGATTTCCTTCCAAATAAAACTTTTGTTGCACAAAATGTAAAATAAACTAAAGTGTAAAGGGAGCTACAAGCAACCAGGCTTCCAGGTGAGGGTATTTTTGTGATTTTTTTTAAAGAATAATACAGTAATAGCACATTGGTGGCATTGCATTTAATCACTTGCTTCACTTCTAACCAACTAATGAATCACACAGAGAGCTGAGAGATGATGTTATTCTCTGAATTATTGATATTACGAACAGCAGGAGAAGCTGCATTCAAGTCATTAACCTTTTGACTTTTACCTCAGCATGTCGTTAATAAGAAGCTCTTTCTGTCTGCTGTAGTTTGCAATCTGTTCACGGCAATTTACTCTAATACAGGACTAATATGGGAAAGCATACAGGAGGTCCTCAGTTTACGACGTCCTCAACCTACAGCGTTTCATTGTTACATCAGAACTGGTTACATGGAACTAGTAGGCGAGCGGAGTGGATGAATATGTCATCATGCAGTGCTATCAGACGGCTTTGTTTCCATTCTCTGGTTGTATTCCACCTTGGATTGTGCTACATTCACTAACTTTCTGTCCTTCATTATGGCTCCCAGCGTAAGTCAGACTCTTCTGATGCTTGGAAGAAAAGGAAAGCCGTCTCCATGGAAGTGAAATTAGATAGAACAAAATACTCAAGTTGTAAAAACAGGTCAACATGTTCTGTTATCTTCTGGTAAAATGATTCATACATGCATGAAAGTCGTTGCTATTCATGACTTTTCCAAAGAACTGATCGATATTGTTACGTTTCCCAAGCGGGACCCCAGGAAAATACCCAGAACCCCAAACTTTATTAAAGTATCAAAAGGAAAACCGTAACAAAACAAAGAACCCCAACACAAATAAACCAAACAAAAGGTTACAAAATGGGTTCGGAAAGGTGATAGAGGTAGATTGCCTCCATCACCCACTAAGCCAGCCAAAATAGCTGGAAGAATTATAATAAACAAAACCAAACAAAAGGAGGGGAGGGTGAAATAAATGGGCTTAGGGTGTAAACACAATTCAAAGGGGCTCTATTTCTCACTAGAGAGCTATTTGACACACTCTCAAACGAACAGAGAACTATGATGTGCAGTTCTCTGAAGTCAGAGCCCATCTGAACAGCTCCACAGTCTGTCTTTTAAAGGAGTGTCACCAATCAGTCCAGCAGGTGCGTCGGATGCAGCAGCTGTAGCCACTCAGCCTAATCAACCAGTGTCCCAACACTGATCACATAGACACATATGGAAAAACAGCAAAACAGCACAAATTTGCAGTCACAAAGCCACAAAACAAGTTTGAAATGGCCAAAAATACAAGACACAAAACTCAAGTGAACTGATCAATGTGTTTTAAGCATTATTTCCTTCACTGTGGTCACTCATGAATTAAAAAGTCCCCTCACAAACATATGGCCACCAAAACTGGGCAAGACACCACACAAACTCATAACAATATCGTGATGCTCGTTATGGCGACAATCCACTTTCGTCAATCCATAGGAACGGAACTCCAACTTAAGTCGAGGACCGCCTGTATATCACCAGATTTTAAGGACTTGTGCAGTTTTTCTTTTATTATTTCTGTAATTTATACTGACTTCAGCTGTGCAATCACTGTCCCTTCTTACCCCTTTGATGGATTTGCTGACTCCAGAGCATCTCTGTTGTCTGGCAGCTGTAACCTGAAACAGAGAAACAAAATCGAGGCCGTTTCAGAGAAAAGAAGCAAATCTCAAGGGACAAAAACCTGCCGAGAGGGCAGCTATTGTTAGAGGATCGTGAGAATCATGGACGGTAATGAATGCCGACCTCCCAGGCAGATGAATATTTTCTGACAGTTTCATAATATGACTTTGTTTGAATATTGAAATCACTTACTTGAAGTCTGTGATGATGGGATCCAGGTCTGGACTGTTCACGACTGACAGCCTGAGATAAGAGACACAGTTCAATCTGAATAAATGGAACTGAAAATGATAATAATGTGCTTCCACTGTTAGCAGCAGAAGGTTTGGTGTTTCCTGATGAATGTGGACGTACCGGCTTGGGGAGGTCGGGCTGTCAGGGATGTCTTGTGTCGCCACAGCATCCCTGTGAAGAGGTCAGAGGTCGACTTAGAGAGAACGTAAGAAAAGATGTCATAATGGTGAGAAAAGACGTTAGCAAGAAGACTGGAAGTCTGAGGGTTGCTTAAAATCCAGCTCAGAAATACTGTTAAACAAGAAAAGATATCAAAGTACAGTAACTGGAAAAGTTCAAACACACTCATTCTGGCCTTTTTCTCTTCACTGACAGTTCTATTTTAATACATGTTTTAGTAGCTTAAGATGCTCTTAATGTTTTAGTATTTTGTATGGATTTTACTTTAGAATTTAACTGACATTCTACATTTTTTTCCTTCAATATTATTTTTCTCTTATTTATATGGCTTCAGGAAACACAGCACTACTTGCATGGCAGTTTTAGATCTAATTGAAAAAATTAATGATGCCATTGACAATGGTGAGCATGCCATTGGAATTTTCCTCGATCTGTCAAAGGCTTTTGACACCACTGATTCTGAGATTCTGCTTGGCAAACTGCACCACTATGGCGTTAGAGGTACTGCTTTGAGCTGGTTTAGAAGCTACTTACAGGACAGAGTACAGTATGTTCATATAAATGGCCATGAATCCCAGGGAAAAATAATTAATCATGGGGTTCCCCAGGACTGCATTCTGGGGCCTTTATTATTTATTGTATATATAAATGATTTTGCTAATGTGTCTGACAGCGTTCATTAAGTCCTGTTTGCGGACGACACAAACTTGCTCATGTCTCACAAGAGTCCTATTACACTTCAGGCTCTAGCTAACATGGAGTTGGAGAGAGTTGATTCTTGGTTTAAATGCAATAAACTATCACTCAACATCAAGAATGCAAATTACATAGTATTTCATTCTGTTAGAAATAAAAGTATTACCAATCATATCCCTCTCAATATAAATGGAAAAAACATTAACAGAGTAAATTCTACAAAATTTCTTGGTATCTACTTGGATGAAATTATTAATATTAAGTATCATATTGATGTGTTAATCAACAAACTATCAAAATATAATGGTTTATTGTTTAAACTAAGACATTATCTCCCACTCTCTGCTCTTCTTACTTTGTATAGATCCATCATTGAACCACTATTGTAATATATGGTGTAACACTTTTCCAAGTTATCTCATCAAACTACACTCTTTACAAAAGAAGATAATTCGTGCTTTTACATGGTCTGCTTACGCAGCTCCTTCTGGCCCTATTTTCCTCTCTGTTGATCTCCTGAGGCTGCCTGACTTTAACATCTATCATAATGCCTGTGTTATGTATCAGGTTATCAACCAACTCAATAAACGCTTATGTGAGCTCATCCCAATCTCCCGTCCCCTCCACACTCATAACACCAGGAAAAAAAACTATATACTTGGAAAGAAGCGTAAACTTAAATGTACCAGTCTGAGTGTTGCTTGTAGGGCTCCACAGATCTGGAATGAACTAGACGGGTTCATTAAATTATCACAGTCCTTTTCTGCCTTCAAAAAAAATGCTAGAAAAAAGCTACTGTCATCCTATGTATAATCTCTGACAAAATCATGTATTGTTGGAAATGATGCTGTCTGTATATGTGTGTATGCTTGTGTGAGGTGGATATTAATGGGGTGAGGGGTTGAGAGGGAATGTGGGTAATGATGCTTTTGGTTGCTTGGGTCCGCTAATTATAAGCACTTTTGCTTCCCTGGGGTTCCCTTTCATGTACATCTGCTGTAACTACTTTGGTAGAATATATTTGTCTTTCTCTGTGCATGAATAAAAAATCTATCTATCTATCTATCTATCTATCTATCTATCTATCTATCTATCTATCTATCTATCTATCTATCTATCTATCTATCTATCTATCTATCTATCTATCTATCTATCTATCTATCTATCTATCTATCCAAATTTAAAAATGACAAAAATTAGACAAACATGAAATAAAACAAAAAAGAGACAAAAAACTTGACAAAAAAGTTACAAAGGGACAAAAAATGGACACAAACGAGACAAAAAAGAGAAACAAAATAAGAAGAAAATAGACAAACACAAGCAAAACATAAAAAACAGAACGCCACACAAAACAACACAAACACAAAATGACAAAATTAACACAGAAAACACGAAAGAGAAAACACAAAATGACTAAAACAAGAAACAAAACAACAAAAACAGACAAATGACAAAAATCTGACAAAGACAAAAAACAATAAAAACAAGTCAAAATATTACAAAAACAAGATAAAAAAAATGACCCAAAAAATGAGACAAACAAGACAAAAAGAGACAAAAAATTTGACAAAAAACTTACAAAATGACAAAAAAAATGGACAAACGACACAAGCAAGACAAAAGGGAAACACAAAATGACAAAAACGATACACAAAACAACAAATAAAGTAAAACACAAAATGACAAAAATATGACAAAGAACACAAGCGAGACAAAATGATAGAAATGAGAAACAAAACAACAAAAATGAGACAAATGACAAAAAAAGACAAAAAACGACAAAAACAAAGACAAAATATTACAAAAATGAGACACAAAACAACAAAAGAACAATGAACAATCTAGTACTTTACTTTATGATCAAAACAACTTGTCAAAGTCTGGGAATTATTTTAAATTTATAGTTTGTAGTTAATGTCTTCTCTATAATTTTTACACTTTACAAATTCGTCCCGGCCGGATTGAACCCTCTGGAGGGCTGGTTTTGGCCCGCGGGCCACATGTTGGACAACCTCTGGATTTAAACTTTCAACCTCTGGATTTAAACTGTCTTTTAAACTCATAATGCAGGAAACAGTAAAACCCTTGTTTCAGATGTACTATGTAAAAAAACAGACTTGACTTGATAAAATGGAAATACTTCATTATTGAAGTACTCTAAAGTGTACTTTAGTGGTAGTAAAGTATCCAGTACTCAGAGGAATTCTTTCCTGATCGACCTCATCATGAATGTTGTCCAACAGGCTGAATCTGATGACAAACCAGAGCTGAGGCAGTTTAAAGTCTCCTCAACACTTTTCAGTCTCACAGAGTTTAAATCCATTCTGAGGATTTATTTCTGATAAATCTGGACAGACCTGCACTGAGCCTCCTCATCTCTGGCTCATGATGAACAGTCGATCCTAAAGTATGGAAGTAGACGTGTTCCGACAGAGTCTGGAGCTGCTCTGGTTCCTGGAGGAACTCTTGTCTCTGCTCACCTTTTGCTGTCGTCTTTCTTCCCACTGCGCCTCCAGTTGGTGAGAAAACTCATTCCCCCGGGTGGCAGGTTCACTCAGCGGGCATGCAGGGAGACTCACCACGGCGGAGAGCGGCGCTAACTCGGACTCAGGTGAAAGAAGAGCCGCTGGTGCCGCCGCGGAGCTTCTTCCTCCTGCGTGACGTGGGAAAGGTGCTGCTTCCATCACCATCATCATCATCATCACTTTCTATTTACCTGTGCAGGAATGAAGCCGCTGCTCCCAGGTCCTAAACCCCCCCACTCTTACAGCAAGGTTACTCTCTACTACACTGTAAAAAATGAACTGTTTTAACTGTAATGTTTCTACAGTTTGATGTTATACATGTTCAACATTTTGTTAAATTACAAATAATAATGGAAAATTACACAAAAAGTCGTAGTTTACATGTTGACTGTAAAAACAAACAAATCAAAAAACAAACAAAAAAATTATGTAATGTCCACATGAAAAATGTGTCTGTCTGTTCTTTTGCAGCATTTGACAATGTCTTTGTCTTTAAATTATCAAAAATATATTGATTTTACTGATGTGATAAATTACACACACACGCATATATATATATATATATATATATATATATATATATATATATATATATATATATATATATATATATATATATATATATATAAACTGGATAAACTGGATATCTATCTATCTATCTATACACATCAAATTTTCACCAAGAGTAAAAATAGCAGCAGTGGAAGCTGCCAGTGGACCCACAGCGCCCCCTGCTGGCTGCTTCAGTCTGCAGAGAGGAGGTTAGAAGTCCACCTGAAGCCGGGACTCGTCTGATGAGGACAGGAATGGAACATTCAGAGGAGCAGCTGCTGCTTTCAGTCCACTTTCATCAGAACAAATGAATAAAAAGAGAAGAATCTCCTAAATGATGAAACAGGATGAGCAGTGGAGTTATTTCTGCAGAATCTGAACCCGAGAATAAAAAAAATCTGAGAAATGAACTGAATCTGTAAATATGTTCAGGTCCAAAAAACACCGAAATATAAACTGAGATTCATCCTGAAGGAAATTCTCACCAGATAATAACCCCATGATCCTATCTGGTTTTAAATTTAATGCTTTTAATGTCAGAATCAGAATCAGAATGAGTTTTATTGCCATTGTTCATGAGGTTCACAAACGAGGAATTTGGCTTGGTGCAATGCTGCTACATTAAACATTTAACAAATAGTAGAGATAAAAATAAAGTAAATACTATAATAAAAGCTAACATCTATATTAAAAATAAAAATAAAGTAAATACTAAAATAAAAACTAACATCTGTCAAACCCGCAAAAACTATTCGTTTCTGATATTTGGAAATCTGGAGTGATGAGATATCATTCAGAAGCATAGTAGAGATGGTCGCAGGCACTGTCACTGATTTCAATGTGGTTAGCTCCAAGGAAACCTTCTTCCAAAAACATGCAACAGGGGGGCACTCCCAAAACGTGTAAAAAAGTACCCAGCGCCTTCATTGTACAAAGACTGCATGTGGGGTCAGAAATAACTTTCATGGCATGTAATTTACGAGGCGTCCCCTGCTCTCTAATTTCTTTTTAATGCACCACACACATTCACACCTTGGGGGTAGGTCTGGGACGGCTCGGGGAACTTGGGTCAGGGTAGGCTGCAGAGTAGCCATCCTCTGTGGCCCTCTGGCCTGCCCCCTGGGTGCCTCGCCCAGCCTCCCCACTTTTAATTGCACCACATGACACTCAGGGTTACACTATCACAGGGCAGGGATAATGTCTCCAGTCTGGGATCAGGAGACATATTAACAGGGAGTAATGGGGGGGATTTCACTAATATGGCCTCGCTGGTGGGACCCGGCCCCCTTATGGCTATGGGGTAGCGGGGGTGGACTACCATCCATGTTGCTGTGGCTGGGGGGTCCCCGGGACCTGGGGGCTGTGGCCTGGGGGGGTTTTCTCACGTGCCCGACGGGTCCAAGCTGGTGCGATGGCTCTTGGTGGGCTGCGGGGGCTGGATTGGCCGTCCTGGTGGGCGCTGTGGCCGTACTGCGGGCTGGTGGCGTGTGGTGGCTCTGTCCTGGTGGGGTGTCAGGGCGCATTGCGGGGAAGCGGGGGCCCTGGGTGTACTGTGCTCACCTGGGGCCTGGTGCGGGGGGTGTGCGGGGTGCCTCCCTGTTGGCGTCTCCGGGCCCCACCACACTGTCCATTTTTACCCTCTGGACTCACATCGGGTCCCGGCTCCGATGTCCTCTGACCGGCTCCCGGTGGCGGCCTGCCTTGTGATGGGCTGGTTGCTGCCCCTTCGATGGGCCGCTCGGCCCCTGTGTCTGGCTTCCTGGCTGCGTGGGGCCGTTGGCCCCCTCGGGGGAGGGGGAGGGGGTGGGGGTGTGCGGGTCGGGTGGTGGGGTGGTGGGGTGGTGGGCTTGGTGGGGATTGGTGTGGGCGGGGTTGGGGTTTGGGTGGCGGGTGGGTCCTCGTGCCCCGGGACGCCTGGGTCGGTCTTGGTGCGCTGGGGGTGTCGGTAGCTGCTCCCTCTTGTTCTCCAGGTTCGCGTCGTTCACGGTGGCCCCGGTGGCTCTCTGGGGGCCCCTGTGGCTCTCTGGGGGCCCCGGTGGCTCTCTGGGGGCCCCTGTGGCTCTCTGGGGGCCCCGGTGGCTCTCTGGGGGCCCCGGTGGCTCTCTGGGGGCCCCTGTGGCTCTCTGGGGGCCCCTGTGGCTCTCTGGTGGCCCCTGTGGCTCTCTGGGGGCCCCTGTGGCTCTCTGGGGGCCCCTGTGGCTCTCTGGGGGCCCCGGTGGCTCTCTGGGGGCCCCGGTGGCTCTCTGGGGGCGCCGCCCTGTGGCTCCTATGGCCCGGGGTGAGGGGTGCCCTGTTGGCTTGGCCCTGCCTTGCCGTGATTGCTGCTCTGGGCTTCAGGGTCCTTCACACTTGCATGTCTGATCAGGTCTCGCCAGCTACTGCCGAGTCCCATTTCAGCTAATGATGGGACCCGCCAGAATGTGCTGAGAATCTCTCCAGAATCTCTACCCTAAACTCATTCTCTCTTGCACTAGTATCCTCTTCTGGCCTATTCTATTCTATTCTATTGTATTTTATACTATCAAGACATCCACAATTATGGTGCTCAGTACCGTTTGTTTAATTATTTATTTAGTGAATCTCTGTTTCTTTTGTGCTGGTTTGGTTTTCTTTTCTTTTTTCAAATTATTATTTATTTATTTATTACTTTTTTTTGGATGGACAGTTAGTAGTTGGGAATAACACACCACCTTACAGTCTTTAATTGCAATAGCACCGCCTGTTATTTTCTATCCCTGTTCATCCTGTTCATCCTGTTCGTCCTGTCCAGTCTTTGTTTCCCCCACACACCACTGAGGTGTAGCACTGCCCTCCCTGGATTATAATAGGGAATTCTAATAAAGAATGTCTGCTTAGCTTTCAGGGAGGGCCGGTGATGGTCACACACATGCACTAAATATTAAAATATTTGGCTGCAAGACCAAAATATGCATCAATCTCACACAATGTTGACTCCTCTTTTGTGGAGTCAAACAATGAGAACAAATGCAGACAAAAAAAAAAAGAAAAGAAATAACTTTCATGGCATGTAATTTACGAGGCGTCATATAGGTCTTGTGAACAAAATTAAAATGAATTTGTTGATGGTCAGGATTTCTCGAAGCCAGTTTGATATTGGCCCACACTTTGCTCCAATCAAAATCCTGCACCAGTTCAGGGAAGTCATTTCTCTATACCTTATCTAGCGGTAAGTCTTTGAAAGAATTCACTATAATCTATTGATAAATGGAGGAGACCATGCCTCGAGAGCCCCTTCTAGTTATTTACAGCTCATGAATTGGGTGTCAATCTCCATCATATGTTAAAGACCTGATAGTACCATATTATCCTAGCAGAACTCTCCGCTCTCAGAATGCAGGCTTTCTTGTTGTTCCTAGAATCTCTAAAAGTAGAATGTGAGGCAGAGCCTTCAGTTATCAGCTCCTCTCCTGTGGAACCAGCTCCCAGTTTGGGTTCTGGAGGTGGACACCCTCTCTATTTTTAAGACCAGGCTTAAAACCTTCCTTTTTGACAAAGCTTATAGTTAGGGCTGACTGGGGGACCCTGACGGGGTGAGCTGGTGTTTTCATTTGCACAACTGACTTCCCCTCTTGACGTCCCTTAGTTCTGCCCCTAGTTCTGCTGCAAAAGGTCTAGGCTGCTGGAGGACCTCTCTGGATGCACTGAGCCCTTCTCTATCTAGCATTATATTTAATATATATATACCATTATTGCATTACACTCACTCTGTTTCTTTCTGTGTCCTTTCTCCGAGTGTCCCTGATCCCAGAGCTGGATGCTTCAGATGTGTGATTGTTCTCCCACCAACTGTAACCCTCTATCTCTTCCCCTCTATCTCTATCCCTCTATCTCTACCTCTCTACCTCTTCTGTCCCTCTCAACCCGTCCAGCCAGCAGCAGATGGTTCCCCCACATTAGAGCCGGGTTCTGCTCGAGGTTTTTCTCCCTGTTAAAGGATGCTTTCCTGCCACTGTCGCCTTTTGGCTGCTCTGGGGTTCAGGCATATGGGTTCTGTAAAGCGTCTCGAGACAATTTGACTGTAATTGCCACTATATAAATAAAATTGAATTGAATTGAATTGAATTGAACCTGGGGCTGCACAGTGGCGTAGTGGTTAGCACTTTCGCCTTGCAGTGAGAAGGTCCCTGGTTCGCGTCCCGGCTTTCCTGGGATCTTTCTGCATGGAGTTTGCATGTTCTCCCTGTGCATGCGTGGGTTTTCTCCGGGTACTCCGGCTTCCTCCCACAGTCCAAAAACATGCTGAGGTTAATTGATTATTCTAAATTGCCCGTAGGTGTGAATGTGAGAGTGATTGTGTGTCTTTGTATGTAGCCCTGCGACAGACTGGCGACCTGTCCAGGGTGTCCCCTGCCTTCACCCGAGTCAGCTGGGATAGGCTCCACCCCCCCCGCGACCCTAGTGAGGATTAAGTGGTGTATAGATAATGGATGGATGAATAAGTACACTGTACAACAAAAAAGTGACTAAGTGACATCAACAAAGTGACAGAGTGACATTGTCTTGGGGATGGTTAAAGTGACCAGTAGCAGCAGGTGGTGGGGGCCACCACATAGTGCAAATATTGTAGTGCAAAAATAGTGATAATTGTTGATGAGTCGGTGCTGAGCTGCTGAACATAGGCACATGTGTGTGTGAGGTAGAGTCATCTAGTGTTCATCAGTCTGATGGCAGAGGGGAAGAAGCTGTTCATGTAGTGGGAGGTTCTGGTCCGGATGGACCTTAGTCCCCTGCCTGAGGGGAGGGGGGTGAACAGTCTGTGTCCAGGGTGAGAGGGGTCGGCAGTGAGCCGTCCTGCACGCCTCCGGGTCCTCGAGACGTACAGGTCCTGCATAGATGGAAGTCTGCACCCGATCACCTTCTCAGCAGTGCGCACAATGCGCTGCAGTCTGAATCTGTCCCTGACGGTGGCTCCAGCATACCACACAGTGATGGAGGAGGTGAGGATGGACTCGATGATGGCCGTGTAGAACTGCACCAACATCTTGGTGGGAAGCTTGAGTTTCCTCAGCTGCCACAGGAAGAACATCCTCTGCTGGGCCTTCTTGAGGAGGGAACTGATGGTCAGCTCCCACTTGAGGTCCTGGGTGATGGTGGTGCCCAGGAAGCGGAAGGAGTCCACAGTGGAGATGGGAGAGTCAGTGAGGGCGAGGGGGGGTGGTGGGGCTGTGACTTTCCTAAAGTCCACGATCATCTCCACTGTCTTCTGGGCGTTCAGGTCCAGGTTGTTGTGGCTGCACCAGGACACCAGCTGGGCCACCTCCCTCCTGTAGAAGGACTCATCACCGTCTGAGATGAGCCCGATGAGGGTGGTGTCGTCTGCGAACTTCAGCAGCTTCACAGACTGCTGGCTGGAGGTGCAGCAGTTGGTGTACAGGGAAAAGAGAAGGGGGGAAAGTACACAGCCCTGGGGGGAACCGATGCTGATGCTCACAGAGTCCGAGACAGTCTTCCCCAGCCGCACGTGCTGCCTACGGTCCGTCAGGAAGTCAATGATCCACCTGCAGACGGAGTCGTGCACGTTGAGCTGGGACAGCTTGTCCTGGAGCAGAGCAGGGCGGATGGTGTTGAAAGCAGAGCTGAAGTCCACAAACAGGATCCTAGCGTAGGTTCCTGGGGAGTCCAGATGCTGCAGGATGGAGTGGAGGGCCAGGTTGACTGCGTCGTCCACAGACCTGTTGGCTCTGTAGGTGAACTGCAGTGAGTCCAGGAGAGGGGTGGTGATGGTCTTGAGGTGGGACGGGACCAGGCGCTCAAAGGACTTCATGACTACAGAGGTGAGCGCCACAGATCTGTAGTCATTGAGTCCTGTGATCCGTGGCTTCTTGGGGACGGGGACAATGGTGGAAGACTTGAAGCAGGCCGGCACGTGGCATGACTCCAGAGAGGTGTTAAAAATGTCCGTGAAGACAGGAGCCAGCTCCGGACTGCTGCCGGCCAGAGACAGAGCTGAGTTCACCATCCGTGAAACCTCCTTCACTACCAGCTCCGTCAGCCTTTCAGCACTCTGGCATCTCTCCAGAGGGACTCCGAGAACCCAGGAGATGCTGCCGTAGAAGGAGTCACCCAGAGAAACGTAGAAGTGGCCCCTGTTGGCAGTCCTGGAGTCCTTAACGATCTCAAAGGCCACTTTCAGGGTCATTGCAGAATGACCCTGAACCATATCGTTGACCACCAGGACCAGAGCAGCGACGGTGGAGTCGTCCAGCGTCTCTGATGCCAACATGGTCCACTGGAGCTCAGAGCTCCTCTGGAAGGCTCTGATCACCACCGGCAGGATGTCCTCTCTGTAGACATGGATGGTCTGATCCTCTGAAGCTCCAGGCTGGTCCAGAGGAGGCAGGTCTCCAGAAACTGGTTTGTCTGTTGGAGATTGAGCCAGTGTTGGTTCTGTTGGTGGTTCTGGTTCGTCCAGACCCACTGAGAACAGTTTCCTAGGAGTCTCACAGTTTGCTGCTTCTACTTCATCTGGGTCCATCGCCAGGGTTTCTTCTAGTTGGGTGTTTGTCCTTCCGTCAAACAGATCCATAGCAGATGTTTGTTCAGAGTTCATCTTTCAGTAAATCCAACTGCTTCAAGGTTTTTCTAAGATGCTTTGTTCAGAAGGTCCTCTCAAAGTCGGCTATGTTGTGCAGGAAGAGTCCAGACTTCTGGATTTAAAAACTTTCAGGCACTTTGGGATCAAAGCCTGGGCAGTACAGCTGTCCTTTGTGACACACACACACACACACACACACACACACACACACACACACACACACACACACACACACACACACACACACACACACACACACACACACACACACACACACACACACACACACACACACACACACACACACACACACACACACACACACACACACACACACAGAGTTTCTGTTCAAGGACACAAAAACCAACTGCACAGAAGGAATTTGTGATGTTTGTTTGACTAAAATGATATTGATCCTGTAATATCTGATCAATAATCCAACATTTCCCCTTCATCGAAGAGAAAACATCCAGCTCTGCCTCCAATCGTTTCTGATAAACTCTAAAAAGGACTGAATGGAGCCTCTTACAGCCACCAGATGCAGGCTAAATCTAGAATAAACCTTTTTAAGCTGCAGACATCGTTTTAAAGGGCCGACATAAATTACTCCAACCTCATATTAGAGTCAGTTAGACTCTAAATATGAGACTAATACAAATTCAAATTGCTGGAAATTAAATAAATTGGATCAAAAATGTAATTTTTCTTTACTTTTAGTTCAGGATTTCAAGTCCTTAAAACCAATTATTAAGCAAAAATACCATTATTTTTTAAGGAAAGACTAATCCTAATTATTAACATTCTAATTTATTATTAGATGACTGAAAAATACTTTCATTGTTAAAACATGCCTTTTTAGAGGATGTATTTTACAGTTTGATTTGACTTTTTGGTGTCTGCTGAATCCTCAGTGCAGAAAACATGGAGTAACAGATCAAAGTCAAGTCAAAGTCAAAGTCAGCTTGATTGTCAATTCTTCAATATGTACATAACATACCAAGAATCGAAATTTCGTTACTCTCTCTTCGTGCAACAGTAGACATTAAATAAAGACTTTGAAAATAAGATATTAAAGGGCAAAAAAGAACAAAGGAAGCAAAATTAGAGCCGAGCAACAACTATGAACTATGAAAAGCAGAACTGAGTGAAATGTAAACATGACCATGAGATAAAGTGACGGATTTAGTGCAGAATACTCAGAACAGTGCAAATAAGTAACAGTCCAAGAAGTGCAAATATGCTTGAATGTGCTATTTCAGTGTAGATCAGAGGTTATTGACCAGAGTTTGTGTATGTGGGGGAAGTGGGTGGTAGAGAGGGCAGAGAGTTCAGCTTCCTGACAGCCTGGTGGATGAAGCTGTTGCTCAGTCGGCTGGTCCTGGTCCTCAGACTCTTCAGTCTCCTCCCTGATGGCAGCAGGCTGAACAGGTTGTGGGACGGGTGTGTGGGGTCTCCTGCAATGCTTAGTGCTTTGGGAGTGAGGCGGGTGCTGTAGATGTCCTGGAGGGAGGGGAGAGAGACACCGACCAGATAGAATTTAGACAGAAATGTTCTTTCACTTTATCAGTTCATTTAAAACAAAACTCAAGCTGTAGTCAATTATTGAAGTGAATTTTGATCTAAAAACTAAACTTGAAAATAATTGCATTTATGCAGCCAGTTATGAAGTAAAATATCATTAATTGTCAAGGAAAGGCTAGTCTCCCTAAATTACTCATCGTAATCTGTTTTTAGAGGATGCATTTTGCAGTTTGCTTTGACTTTTTGGCGTCTGCTGAATCCTCAGTGCAGAAATCATCGAGTTTTGCCGATCCGTCACCGGCTGATGTCACCTGGTGAAGTCGGAGGTCCAGGACATTAGAGACGCAAATGGAGCTTCATGTCAGCATCCAGCTCCTCCTGCTCAGCGTTTGGAAGCATTTCTCTCCATTTAGCTCCATCTGGTTAAATTAGCAGCAGGTGCGCAGGACGGCCGTTGTTTGATTAAGACGCCTCGTTATTTCTGACTACACGTTTCAGACACTGAGAAAAGCCGTAAAAAAAATGCTGAATAATCTACGTTTTAGTTCTCTGAAGGGCGTCTGGTGCTTTCAGCGCCAGAGTCGGTGAACTTTAGAGGTATTTATGGATTAGAGCGGCCTCACAAACAGTCGTGTTGACCGGACAAACAGAGTAGGTCACAGATAAACACTCGTCTCTTCCAACATTTTCGTTCATGATCCAGTTTACTGACTCCAAATCTCACCCGGAGCAGCCAGAACTGTGACAACAAGCATTAAAGGAGCAGCTTATTTACCAAAAACCTGGACAAGCTGCCGTTTGGACGGAGTTTAGTGCAGCTTTTATTCCAGCCCTTTAGATCTGGCAAACAGAACAGATCTATTGGTGATCTGATTTGATTGGTTTTCAATTAAAACCAAAGAAATCTGCAAAACTGGCACCAGAAAAGGATGAAAGTCTTCATTTAACTTCAATTACAATGTGAGATTTCTAGAGCAGATGTGTATTTTCCTGGTTTCCAGGGATTTTATCAGGACTGTGGTTGATTTTCTGACTTTACGCCGTTATTAATGAGCTCAGATCATAGTTTAATCACTGTAAAGTTGTCTATCAGTAATCTGGTTATGGTGGAAAATAGATTTCATGAAGACACGGAGTAGAATCTGTAATCTAACCCTGTAATTAAAGGAACTCAATTAAATGCACGATTGCTCCCATCAGCTTAATATTCTGTGTAATTTAAACTCAAACTTCTGCATGAGTTGATTTCAAACTAGATTCAAGTTGAGGTAACTGAACAAAATTGGCTTAAAAATCAAATTTTTCTCGAGTTCAAGTGAAGAAAACTTGCATGAGCAACTTCAGATGGTTCAGACTGGTAGTTAAAACACCTTTAATAGAGTAAAAGCTTCAATACAGAATAAAATAAAGTTTAATGAAGTTTGTTTGACAGAGTAAAAGCTAATTCCTCCAACTGTTGGTTGAACATGCTTTTATTAGAAGTTATTATAATTCAAAAAGATTAATGGGATTTAATAGAAACATCATTTTTAGTGTAGAATCCACAGTCTGACCTTTAAATGTTGTAGTAATAGTAGTATAGTAATAATAATAAAGAGATAAAACAACAGAACATGTTTTCTTCGCTGCATTTTAATCAGGGGAAGCACAGATTTTTACAACATTTTGAAAAATTAGTTTCTGGTTTGTCCAGCATCATGAAGATAATGATAAAACATCGGTGTTCCAACGTTAACCTGCTCTAAATGGATAAATCAGGACTTTTAGAGGTGATTTCTAAACATGTGGCGCACTAATAATATTCATATTTCATGGTCCTCTCTTCCTTCAGGATTGGGACATCTGGATCCCATCTGGAACACAAAACATATTTTAGAAAGGAAACAGAAACGGCTCAGCTCCTCATTTAGTTTGCACAGAAACAAACTCTGAATTACTACAAACATTCAGTCTCACATGTTTTTGTGCAGATTATTTTTGAGTTCCTGAAGCGTGGAAGCTGCTGGAGGCTAGAAGAGGAAATGGAACGGCCTGCCGGTACACCGTGTACTTTAAACAACAAAGAGGAAATAAAGTTAAAATCTGAGCAAAGACACGTGTTTAAGGGTTACATTATCAAGTCAAAGCCTTATTTCCTACATTACCCACAAGTCCTGTCAACAAACTACAAGTTTTTGTTGTTCAGCCAAAACATTTGTTTTTCGAGAATTCATTCTGCAGATTGCATCGACTTTTTGGCTTCTCTGTGCAGAAAACATGCATTACCAGCTGGAATTTAGACAAAAATCTCAATTTCATTTATCAGCTCATTTAAAACAGAAGTCAAGCTGTAGTCAATTATTGAATCCTAATTTTAAACAAAAAATTCAACTAAACTTCAAAATAATCGCATTTATGCACCCAGTTATTAAGTCAAATATCATTATTTTCTCAGCAAATCACCAGTTTCAGAAATCTTTTCCAGCAAACAGGAAAACCGAATCCCTGTTGTTGTTGTTGTCTGGTGTTTGAAACTACACTCATTTTATCCACTCTGATGTTACTTTCTATGTTTTCTAAGGAACTGCCACTCTGATGTTACTTACATAGAAAGTAACATCAGAGTGGATCAAACTGTGTCATTAGTCCTATTTCTGCTTTATTTCCTACATTACCCAGAAGGACAAACATTTCTAAAAGATGTGGGACGAGTTTGGTGCTGAAAATCATGTTGGAAGAATCTATAAGAATAAACCAGAGGAATAACAATAAATGATCTTCAGTGTTTATTTATTAAGACATAAAATAACCTAAAAACACCAACTGATGTTGAAAATGAACCCAACAAGTTTAAAAACTGAGGCGAAGGCCCTACAGCATTGTTTATAGTGTGAATGTAGCTGAATATTTCAAATATTAAGGATTTAAACCCTACAAAAATGTAGAAAAATAAAACTTTACTTGACATATAAACCCTAAAAAGGCTGAGACGCTTCACATTAATAATTACTGAACTTCCCATTCATTTCAATCAGGAGGCTGAATGCAGCAAAATGCAGTTTTTCTTTTATGAATGTTGTAAAAACCGTACGAAGAATCTATTCCAAATGTCACAGCCAGGGTTAGGGGTTAGCCTAGAAATTTCAGGCTGTTCATCATGTTTTGTAAAAAAGATGTTTTCTTTTGTGCACTAAAACAAAGAAAACACTTGAAGTTGGTGGTGATTTTCGGGTTATTATGCTCTGGTTTTACTGCTTTTATTGGATCTGTGCGCGGCCCCTGAACTAAAAGGACTTTTAAGAAGTTTAACGGCAAAAAGAAAATGCATAAAGTGTGCTGTGAATTCCTATTTCTTTCTGAGGCACCTTTGGGAATCTAATCTTCACATCAAAGCTGTGTGCTGATGCAGCAACAACCGAAGCAGAAACCTCCTGCTGGACATTCTCCTGGTTTTCCTGGTAGAAGCCGAATAGCAACGCCATGCCGGGAACGTAGCTTTCAATCCTGGAGAAAAGTGAAGCCGCCTTCAGCAAGAAAACACACAGAAAATGTGTCTGATTCTCTAGGTTTTTAACTCACCTGCTGCCGTACTCCTCCAGGTAGTCTGGGATTCTGCTCCAGCGAAGCATGCCGTTAAACGCCGGTTTGGAACCAGGAGGATTTACAGCAGCAACTTCCATCCACATCTCATAGGTCTGACATTCAGATCCCCAACTGATGTGAGCCTGAACAGAGACAGGAGGTCAACGAGGAGGAAACTGCACCAACAAACGGCTGGAAGGAGTTACTACGCTAAATGTGGAAAACATAAAAGGGTTTCTGCAGAAAGATGTGGGCACACGTCCAACACAAAAACTTAAAGAAAGGTCATAAACCTTCTGTTTTCCAGTTTTCTGCTCCATATTGATCAGCAATGAGTAATAAACTAAAGCTTGATTGGCTCAGTTTCCACATCAATGGCAGCGTTTTTATTCCATGTTTTCTGTGTTGTTTGCTAACTCTACTCTAATCCATGCTAATGTGATCTTTTTCTCAGCAGTAGAAGCTAGATATTTAGCTGCTGTTACTGCTGACCAAGAGGACAAACTGACTGATGGAAAACAGTCCAAAGAATTAGTCTGATCCTGATAATATGAGGTAGAATGAGACATTCAATCAAGGCTGACGATGGGATGAAAAGAAAATGGAAGAGAGGACATAGCTTTGCTCTACACATTCTGTAGGAACACTGTTGGATGATGGAAACGACAGAAATGAGACACAAAATTACAAAAATGAGACATAAAACAACTAAAACAAGACACAAAACGACAGAAATGAGACACAAAATGACAGAAATGAGACATAAAACGACTAAAATGAGACATAAAATGACTAAAATGAAACACAAAACAACAAACAAGGCAAAAAAAGATGCAAAATGTCAAAAACATCACCAGGTTCTGCTAACATGTTGAGGGAAACGTTCCATGAATTATTATTATTTAAAATATTATGTTGATTAAAAAATGTTCCCACAATTACAGAGACATGAATGAAAAAATAAGACCAGAATAAAGAGATTTAAATTAGATTCTAACTGTTTTATTAGAGATCCAGTTTGGTCATCAGGGGGGTGGGACAGAGAAAAATGGTATTTTAGGGGAACTCCAGACTTATTTGGTATTTTAACATATTTTAAATATTCTTTTCCCCTAGTTTTTATAGATTTGGTCTCAAGACAAGAACATTTACACAACTGCATGTTTTAGGGTTTAACACGTGGATTATTGGATGTAAAACGCCCTCCAGTTCTGGATGATCATGTGAGAACTCTGTAGACAAATGAAGCAGGAATAGAGAAATGAAGCAGGAGTAAATCAAACCGTTGGTTTGAGATGAATAATAATAACAATAATAATATGATTAATAATAATAATTGGTTGTGACTGCAGCTGTGTTTCACACCAAGAATGATTCTTTTTAATGGGTTTGTTTGCATCTTTTATCTTTTGATTCTCTCCAACCCAGAGAAAAGACCAAAGCCAACAATGAATGTAGAAGAAAAATAAATCTGCAGCTTCAACGATGCTTCAATGTTTTCATCTTCACTGAGGGAAAAGTCTGTTTTGTTCTCAACTTGTCAAAGTGTCGAGATGTTGTAGAAACACTTCTGTCCAAAATATACACAAAGCTGCTGTTTAAAGATTGAAAATGCAATTGTTAAACTGCACTGGATATTTTTAGCGCAATTAAGGAATATTTGTCCGTGGGAACTAGTTTCCTCACCACTGAAGAACCTCTTTATTGAGGGGAAGGTTCTTTAAATTATGTAAAGTTTAGGTTTTTATTGGAGTTCTTTGGTTTGGGGGCAGAAAATAGCATGAAATTAGAGCTGCAATGAGGATTTTCATTCTGGAATAGTCATTTGTTCAATGAAACATCAAAGTCTTGTGAGCTGTTTAACTTTCAAAGAAGTTTCTTCTGTAAAATCTTCCAGAGCTACATGGTTCTAAAGACGACTGGTTTGGTTGGCGGTCATCTTCCCATTCATTTCAATGGAGATTTTTAAACAGGAACGAATTTTATAAAAAACGTACGAATAATCTATTCCAAATGTTACAGCTCCCCATTCCCTATTGAACCAGGCGTTATGATATACAGTATGATGGATTTTCTCAAAGCTAAAAGATGAGGTAGGAGTGTTGGAAGAATCTATAAGAATAAACCAGAGAAATAACAATAAATGATCTTCAGTGTTTATTTATTAAGACATGAAATAACCTAAAAACACCAACTGATGTTGAAAATGAACCCAACAAGTTTAAAAACTGAGGCGAAGGCCCTACAGCATTGTTTATAGTGTGAATGTAGCTGAATATTTAAGATAAGATAAGATAAGATAAGATAAGTCCTTTATTTCTCCCCACGCCAGGGGAAATTTACATCGTCACAGCAGCCCATGCAACAGTAGACGTAGTGATATGAACACAACAACAATAGAACAGTAGTAACAATATTTACAATATATACAAGGGTGAGAGATGAGGATAAAGTGGCTTAAAAGAAAAAAATATATATAATGATGATTTAAACCCAACAAAAATGTAGAAAAAATGTAGAAAAACAACTTTACTTGACTTATAAACCATAAAAAGGCTGAGACGCTTTCATTACTTTATATATATTATAAGACTATGACTAAAACTAAAACCTGACAGATTCCTCCAGATATACAGATGTTGTGTTGAACCCACCTTTGCCTCGGCGCCATTACTCATCGCCGCGTCGACGCACATCTTCCAGTTGACATCTTCTCCGACCTGAGACACGATCAGCTCAGCGTTCCAACTGTTTCCTTCAGATGAGTTGTACATGACGGCATCGAACCCTTCAGGCTTCTGGTCGCCGCTCAGGGCGAACAGTTTAACGTTGAACATGGCTTCAGGAGTTGAGTCTAAACCCTGAGGAACAAAAAGCAGGGATGGATGAGGCAGATTTTAGGAGGAAAGTAGTTCCTGTCCAGTAGAAGAAGTTTTGTTAAGTGTAAATATAAGAGGGTTGAATATTTTATTTAGAATTTTAGGGTCTGAGGACTCTGCTGGGTTTGTTATTCTGCTCTCTTCATCCGACGAAAGAAATACATTTTTGAGGCCCTAAAATTACTTGGAAACATGAAAGCTGCCACTCATCAGGACTGCTGATTAATGTGATATTTCAGGGGAATCGTACCTGTTTGTCAAAATGTCTCAATAGCGCCCCCTGCAAAATTTCAAACATTTATTATGACTAGTATGTGTGACCTAGACTTCTGAAATTTAGTCCACATGTGTAACTCATCAAGACACAGAAAACTGTGATTGACACCAATACCCAAAACCTAACAGGAAGTCAGCCATTTTGAATTATGTGTCATGTTTTGGTCGATTTTGGGTCATTTTTGGATATTTTCAAAACCTATAAACTCAAACCAGGGTAAATCTGACTCAGATTTGGTCAGGATGTCCAGCAGACTTGGGTGATCAAAAGTTATCAAAATGTTCCACAAGAGTCTGAGGGAAAATAGCGACTGGCGAAATGTTGATGTTCGCCATGAAACAGGAAGTGCTGCTTAACTCTCCTGAAGATGCTCCAATCTACCTCAAACTTTACATGTTTGATCAGAGTCCGGCCTTCATCACATCCATAGGCTGAAATACACTCAGTCACAGTGCTACCTGGTGGACATGCTTGGATTCATTGGTTTTGCACTTTTCTTCTTCTACCAGCATGACTTACTTAGCACGTTATTTTGCACATTAGCTTTCCTTATTTTTCTTAAATTTAACAATTAATTCAATCCATAAACAATTACATTATTTTAAAGAATAAATAGTGTATTTTTTGGACTGAAAATGATTAAACATTTGCTCTCCCTGTTTTGTTGAATAACCGATAGTAATTTAATAAAATTAATTTTTAATTAATAAAATTAATAAAAATTGACGTGTTCACTTCAGCTTAACATATTATTTTGTAGATATTTGCAAATATTGAAAGAAAAATAGGTATACTAAGTTGTAAAAAAGGATTATAACTGTTGTTTTAGGCATTTTCTCCATTTAGTTAAATTACAGCTAATATCTAGTAAAATCACAGAAAAAAATATTTAAAATATAGAACAAAACAATATGTATTTTTGCAAATAGTAATTCATTCTTTTACAGCATTTCATCATAAAAAAATTACATTTTTATTCTATTTAAAATGAGCAAAAATAATTATTTTATAGATATATTTTTTATAATATTTTTAAAATAAAGTTATGTATTCTCAGGATTGAAAACTGAGGAAAAAGTAATTATTGTAGAGTAAAATAAGCCTTGTTATCTGTAAATATAGGAGGGTTGTATTTATGTATTTTTGTATTTATTTAGACTCCTTTCCTTTCCTTTCTCTCCTCCTATCCTTTTTTTAGTGTAAATACCAGCGCAGTTTCACACCTTATCAATTCTACCAGCATGGTTTACTTTGCATGGTATTTGCACATTAGTTTTCCTTATTTTTCTTAAATTTAACATGTGTGAGCTACTTGAATTTCCCCAAGATGACGAATAAAGGGTTTTTCTATCTATGTGCACACAAATAGCTGCAGACTTTATTTACACCTATTTCATGATTATAGTTAATGAATCATAAGCACTGCTAAAAGCTTGCCGGGTTACTTCCTGTTTAGCTTACGTCCGTTGCGGCGTCTCGTGGGCTTCGTCGAGTTCCTCTGGTGGCTGAATCTGAGGAAACGCCGACTTTCTGGGCTGCATCCTGCAAACACAGTTCAGCATCAGGAGAAGCTGAACGGATGAAACAGGAGAAAATAACAGCACTAAGAGGAACCAGATACCTGAGAAAGCCTCCTGAGAGTCTCCAGCAGCTGGCGGGCATTCATCGGATGTGTGCTGGGGCCGGCGTTCACCTCCAAGTGGATTTTATCCACAGCTCGGTTTGCCTTGACTGGTAGAGGAGAACCAGCTAGGTTAGCAATGAGCTAACTAGGAAACACCTGGACGGACACACCTGGACTAATAACAACCTGCATCTATTAAATTCTCTCAGAAATGCTGTTCATGAGGGGGTGAACAACACATTCAAAACATCTGAAAATATCTGTGTAATAAAAACTGGAGTACTGTAATGAATCTAAAGCTGTATGGACAATAATGAATAATAGCAAATATCTGTAATGACGTTTAGAACATATTTAAATAGTGTCATTTTATGCACATTATTTAAGAACAGATTACTAATTGTGAAGTAATGATTGTGAAATTATGTCCACATTTTTTAATGTGGACATAATTTACACTTTTACCAATTTTTCCAAAGTCTGCATGAAATATAATAATATCTAATAATATTATTAACTATTAATTATTAATTAATTATTATTAATATTTCTGTCTCTCATGCTGTCAGATTTTTACATAGTTTTTCCTGATTTCTTTATTTTTTCAGTTCAGGGTTCAGTTCCTACCTGGGCCTAGTTTGACGGCCATTTGAGTGTAACCCAGGAAGCAGAAGAGAGGATACTCCTCATTATAATACTGCCTCCTTATCTCAGACTCCACACAGATTCCAGCTCCGTAGATCTGACTCTCCACACAGCGGTTGGTTTTTGGACGCCAGATGTTTGCTGTCTGGATCTATGTGAGGGCAGAAATCACAGGAAGTAAAACCCAGCTAGCAGGGAACATTCCCACAGCATTATCAAATGTTATCCACGGGTTCTAATAATGTTTTAAAGTTAGAATCTGATGGTTTTATAAATATTTATCACGACAAATGATGTTCCCAGGAGGTTAAAAGTCAAATAAGAAAACATTTTGACATAACTAAGGAGGAACGTGGGGGGAACGCAATTGTCGAACCTTGGATTCAGGAGGAACAATGCGGATTCCGTCCTTGTTGTGGAATGGTGGATCAGCTCTTTACTCTTGTGGAGCTGCTGAGTGGGTCATGGGAGTTCGACCTGCCAGTCTACATGTGCTTTGTGGATCTGGAGAAGGTCTACGAACGTCTCCCCTGAGGGGCTCTGTGGGAGGTACTGAGGGAATGTGGGGTACCGGGCTCTCTGATACGAGCCATTCGCTCCCTGTACAACCAAAGTGAGAGCTGTGTCCACATACTCGGCACAAAGTCAGACTCGTTTGCAGTGGGTGTTGGACTCCTCCAGGGCTGTCTCTTGTCTCTGATCTGTGGATCAGTGGATTGTCTATCTATGGACTGTCTTCATGGACAGGATCTCAAGGTGCAGCCATCGTGAAGAGGGTGTCTGGTTTGGGGACCTCAGGATCTCTGCTTTTTACAGATGATGTGGTTCTGTTGGCTTCCTCAGACCTTCAGCAGCACTAGAGCGGATTGCAGCTGAGTGTGAAACGGTGGGGATGAGGATCAGAACCTCCAAGTCTGAGGCCATGGTTCTCTGATGGAAACCAGTGAATTGGTCCCTCTGGGGAGGGGGGGTTCCCCAAGAGAAGGAGTTCAAGTATTTCAGGATCTTGTTCAGGAGTGATGGGAAAATGGAGCTAGAGATGGACAGGAGGATTGGTTCAGCCTTGTGCAGCAGTAATGAAGGCGTACCGAACCATTGTGGTGAAGAGGAAGCTGAGCCTCAAGGAGAAGCTCTCAGTTTACCATCCATTTACGTTCCAACCCTCACCTATGGTCATGAGCTCTGGGTAGTGACCCAAAGAATGAGATCGTGGATAGAAGCGGCTGAAATGAGCTTCCTCCGTAGGGTGGCTGGACTCAGCCTTAGAGATAGGGGGAGAAGCTCAGACATCTGGAGGGAGCTCGGAGTAGAGCTGCTGATCCTTCACCTCTAAAGGAACCATCTGAGGAGGTTTGGACATCTGATTCAGAGAGAGGGAAGACTTACTAAGACTTCCTTTGGAGGTTTTCTGAGCAAGTCCTCCTGGGAGGAGACCCCGGGGCAGACCCAGAACTCACTGGAGGGATTATATATCTCATCTGGCCTGGGAATGCCTCAGGATCCACCAGGAAGAACTGGAAAGTGTTGCTGGGAGGAGGAACATCTGGAACAACTGGATGGATGGATGGATGGATGGGTGGATGGGTGGGTGGATGGATGGATGGATGGATGGATAAGGAGAAACGTTCTCCAAGTTACATTCAACAAACTTTTTGCAGATGTGGACACCTCAGATGTCTTTATCATGTATGAACAAAGGTGGAATATTTTGCCTGCAATGTTATTAAAAATGTCCTCTGTAAGTTATCGAGGACTACAGTGAAGGAATGTTATGTATATATATATATATATATATATATTCTACCTTTATTGGAACCCATGTTCCAATAAAGGTAAGAACATCAATTCTATTATTCCTCTAGTAAATCTTTCCATAAGGTTTCATGACAACAAATCAACATCTGGAAAAAGTTTCAAGAACGTTATGGCAAAACGGTGCAATAATTTGATCATCAAACACTTTCAGAACGTCTCCAGAGAACATTTACCTGCGTCTAAGAAAAATAATCTGGTTTAAGTTGTTGTGTGTCGAAATTGCATTAGTTCTAGTTTAACAGTGATCTTATGAAGGAGTTTCTGTACCTGGTCATTAGAAACTGTAATGTCGGGGATCATTGGTGTCATTTTGGCCAAAGTTGGTTCTTCGATGTTCCTGGAAACTGCGTAAACGTTGGAGCTGAAAGACAAAAACACGTCTTAAACTCAGAGAGCATCTGCTGTAAAAATCTGATCTTAAAATTACAGTTTTTACTGTATTTGAAATTATTTGGAAATAAATAATTTTAAAAAACAGGATATATTTAAAGTAGGAAAAATGGTAAACCATGTTTTTGTTTTGTTAAATTACAGATAATATCCAGTGAAATTCCAGAAAAAAAGCATTAAATTAAATTATTATTAAATTATTATTTTTCTTGTAAAAGAAAAATAACAATGAAGTGAAGCAGAACTGTACATAATGTCACATCAAAAATCTGTATTCTTTTATCATGTCCGACCATTAAACTATATGGTTTTACATTTATGTTACAGATATTGGAAACTATCTGAGAAGAAATATGTATATTAAGGAGTGAAAAAATAAACCGTTTAGTTGTTCTACAGTTTTCCCCCTTAAAAAAAATTCAAAAATTACTATAATAATTATAATAACCCTAACCCCAAAAATATGGAAAAAGTGGATTCATTTTGATGTTGACTGTTGAAAATTGTTCACATCAATAATGTGTATATTTACAAATAATAATTTATTTACTGTGATTATAAAATTACACTATTTTACAGTATTTTACACAGATGGAAAATATTTGCAAAATAATGATATCTCCACAATTTTTTTTTTACAGTTTTTGAAAGTTTTTTCTTTCTGGCAGATATTCAGTTATTTCACATTAATTAGAATTTGTTTTTGAACTGTACATGTTGGTGTTGTTACGGTTAATGTACAATTAGTACTTCATTGTTGGATCACTGCGACTTTTAATTCAGGTTTGACTCTCAATTCAACAAGCTCTTACACCAATATGTGGGGTTAGGGTTAACCCACACCAAAAAATGTTAAAAGAGGGGTTAGTGACCATTCACAGTGTTTACAGTGAATCTATTCAGAATTGTGGGAAGATAATTATATTTCTTTGATGAATCAGCTCCTAAAACATACCTGACTGAGAAGAATTCAATCTCTTTGTTGCACAGTGGGAAGTCAAACTCGTATTTCTTTTGTGCGGCGTTGATTTTAGCGGTGAACTTCCACGGAGCACTGACAGGAATTTTGGTGATAAACTCAGAACCGGACTGGAAAAATTCGGTGTTTATTCCGTAGAACATCCAGAAGTCCTTCGTGAACCTAAAAAAGAAGAACTCAGTTGAATATAAAAAGTATAAAAAGGTGATTTAAAACTGTTGAGGCAAACACCACAAAAATACTGCGAAAACGTAAGAATAATTACCCAATAAAACCATCGCTGTCCAGGGAAATTTCAGACTTCAACAGCTGTCCGAGATGCTCAGTAGGTGGAGGATTTATTCCAGCTTTAGCTACACAAGAGATAACATTCCATCAGATGGGTTAGTATTTCTGGGTTGAATCCCATCAAACTGCAGTGCCTAGTGGTTTGACTCCTCACCGTTAACCGAGACTCCAGTGACGCTCTGGTAGTATTTGCTGATCTCCAGTGGCAGACCCAGAGTGGTGGCCTGGAAGTACCGAGCCTCAAAGATCAGGAAAGGTTTGGTCCAATGCCATGAATATCCCTTCTGAAGATTCTCCATCATCATCCACAGAGGAGTATCTTTCCCTGCAGAAACGTTGAGAGCCTGAAAATAACATCACAGGAGCATTAATCCCTGTCAAACTTCCCTGGTGCTGATGTAGATGGATCATTATTACAGTTTTTCTCAGTTGCTTTGGTACATTTCTCGAATCATCCTCGACATTTGCAAAACAGTAAGTGCATTTCTCAAAACAATTCGTACAAATAGAAAAACAACACCATGGATTACCTACAAAAGCCAGTCTCTTGCTCAAAATCCTTAGTTCATCTCTCAAAAGTAGATATCTGTGTCAGTGAACATGTGGCCCCATGTAAGCCCTAACCCCATCATAATGACCAGTCCTTGTGTCATTGTGTATGGATGAAACAGTCAAATTGGTTAGTCATGTTGTCATTATAACAGTATTCTCTGGAGGGATGTTCTGATGTCAACTATTGCTAAAGTTTTGATGAAAATTATCGTAAATTGTAAGTTCCTCTGTAGTGAATGTGGGAGATTGATTCCAAGAGACTGGACAAGATTCACATTTAGGCTTTTACTGTTTGTGTTGTAATTTGTTGACGGACCACTTCATTGCGATACAGAAAGGAAAACAGCACATATAGCACAAAGAAAAAAACAAAAAAAACTACAGTAGAAATGTGAACATGGGACAATCTCCTTTAGGAAAACTGTACATGCAGTGCTGTAGGAATTCCAGTTCAGTCTTCCTACACCTCCTGACGTTCCTGTCTGTTGGGACGCAAGTTCTCATTCTCATCATAAATATCTTCTCTTGTGTCTTTGAGTGATTTCAGAAAACCCCAACCCTTCACACATTTCCCTTCGTAGAGAAATTCAAGATTCACCTGGGAGCAATTTACCAACTCAGGACAGATTTAGAAAAACATCTAATTAAAATGTATAGAAACATCCTGACATATTCTGACAACTTGTTTAAAGAACTGATGCCTAAATGTTGTTGAGGGTGTTGAGAAACATGGAGGTATGAGATCCCAGAATCAGCCACAAGGGTGAGACACTGACAGAATAACAGCTAAATAAGGGAACATTGTGATATTATAACGTGTGATTTCTAATTGATTCATGCTATAACCTAATAAGTGTGTTAAATCTAACTCAAATACCTATTTTTATAATCTTTGTTTAAGAGGTAACTAAGTCAGAACAGCAACTCACTGTGAAAAGTGATGTTTTTGGTTACCAGGGAAACTGATGTTTTTGGGAGATATGACCAATATGAGGAACTAATGCTTTATGAAATGGAAATGCTTATAAGAGTTTTGATTACTATGAAACTGAGATGTTTTAGAAAGAGTTTTGATTACTGTTAAACTAAGGTTTTTAACTTAGTAACGAAGTGAGAAGTCAAGAGCTAAGGTAAACTGGGGTCAAGTGTTCACGGTAAAGATTTTTGTGAGTCTGACATCTGTTTCCTGAGCGGAGGCCTGCTCTGAGCTGCGGATGGAGCAAATACATTAATAGAGAAGTGAGACTGAGTGGAAGGGTCCAAACATTTCAAACAGTTTCAGTTCCTCAAACATGGAGGGGTCTTAGGATGAGTTGGGGGGGCGCTGGTAGAACGGTCCAGAATAGATGGTTTCAGTTCCTCCAGAGCACGCAGAGGCCACGAGGTCAGTGGATGGAAGCAGTGCACGAGTGAGGAGGGCGATGGATGCTGTCATCGCATATGTTAATTAAGGGTGCAGTTCTTGCATATGCAAAAGTTTCAGTTGTTGTATAAATTACACTGGATCGAGACACAAGTGGGGGAGTCGTTGCGAGGTGGTCACTGGATGCAAGCCAGGCAGCAATGCTCTGGGCAAAGGGGATTTTACCACGTAACTCGGAAAGGGATTCAACATGATCTGCAAAGGAATAACTTTTCCACTGGAATTATGGACTGAAGGAGTGCTCTTTCTGCACTGTTTGAGGATTACGAAAGACTGTGATCTAAAAATAACGGTGACTGAAGGAATATTACTCAACTCTATTATTTCCAAAGGATTAACACCAGAATGGATTAACAAAGTTTTTACTTGCCCAAAGAACAAAAATGGATACAAGCAGATCTAAACCTGGACCGAACCCTCTCCACCTCCTCCCTGGAGCAGAGCCCCAGCGGGGCGTCTGTCTTCAGGTGAGCAGCCGGTGTGGCCACACCGTCTGCTCTCCCCCTCCAAAATTACATAATCTGGGTGATTATTACTTCTCTTAGATGAAAGCATAGTTCCACTTATGAGTCATGTTAGGCAATTGGAAGAATATTAATGTTTGAGTGTTGTGATTTAGGAGCTTATGCTACGCCCTTGCTGAAATTATAATAAAACATTTATCCTGCAATTAAAGTTAACAGATTGGAAATTCTATTTATTTTTATCATGATGATGAATTAACCACATATATCTTCTCAGTTTGTAAAAAGTAAGGTTATTGTATGCATTACATCTAAACAGGTTCTGTCAGATTACCTAGTCATTGGGGCCAGGTGAGGCCTTTTTTAAACTTATCCTTGGGGTTATCCGTGCCTTAACCTCTAAATTTAAACCTAGCAACTTACCAAGTGCAGAATCCGATGAGAGAAAAGCTGCCGTTAACAGACGTGACTGGTAATTAATTTGACCATTCGAAAGTGGCTACTCAGTTGAGTTAGTTATCAGAGGAAGCAGGATAGGCGTCTGGAAGGAGGCAGTTAGAAGCTAGGCGAATTTTCTCGCTTACCAGCTTAAACGTTCCCCAGATCTCATTTGGGTTGTACCATATGGGCTACGGGAACCGGACCCGTTAGATGGAGGGGAGCTGGTCCAGTAATCCTTAGATACTTAATTAATTAATTTGATTGATTTAGGAGGTTACTGGCACCTAGGATTTCGACAAGGGTGAGACTATTCAACAGAGACCCATTATAGTACATTTTGATCAGCATGACTTAAACAATTGATAATGTAGGAGACAGCAGAGAATTTTACATAATCATCTGCATGGATGAACCAAAGCATCTGCAACTTCTTCAAAGAAATCAGAAACTGCTTTTTTGATGTGCACAAGTGACACAATGATGTGAAGATTGAACAGGTAGTTTTGAGAATTTCAATTCTGATCTCAGAAATGTACCAAAGCGACTGAGAAAAACTGTAGATCAGAATTATTCTCACCTTGACAACACTCCGAATGAGCGATTTGTTGATATCAGCAAAGAACCACTCCTGTCCAGAGGCTCGAGTAAAAGCAGAAACAACAGGCTGATCTTCTGGCAGAACTTCCCAGTTTTTAAGCTAAAAAATAAAACAAAATATAAATATTTACTGCACAAAACAGCTCACATACAATAGTACATTTAATACGACAGCGCCTACTAGGGGACCAATACCAATTCACCGCTTTTATAGTTTTTTCAACATTGAATCATGTTCTATTTAATTTTTATTTTTTTGATATGAATTTAAATAAACAGACTCTTTCAAGTCAAAGCGAAAAGAGATTTCTACAAAGTCAAAATATCAAGTTTGAATTAAGTGACTGCATCAGTAATCATCTTCTTTAAAGTGATTCCTGAGAGACCGAGCAAAAAAGAGACTAGCGAGGGAGGCCACCAAGACTCCTATGACTCCTCTGAAGGAGTTCCAACTTCAGACTCTTCATTCAGCAACTGTTGTGTTCTTCATCAGTCAAAGCTTTATGGAGACAAAGAGTAAGACTCTGATGGAAAAAGCTCCAATTAAATCTGGACTAGAGTTCACCAGAAGACATGTGGAGACTCTGAAGACACCTGGAAGAAGGTTCTTTGGTCTGAGGAGACCAGGATGGAGCTTTATGTCCATCAGACTAGAGGATATGTTTGATGGACACCCAACACTGAACATCATTACAAACACACCAAGCATGGTGGTGGCAGCATCATGATGTGAAGCACGGTGGTGGCAGCATCATGGTGTGAAGCACGGTGGCGGCAGCATCATGATGTGAAGCACGGTGGTGGCAGCATCATGGTGTGAAGCACGGTTGTGGCAGCATCATGGTGTGAAGCACGGTGGTGGCAGCATCATGGTGTGAAGCACGGTGGTGGCAGCATCATGATGTGAAGCACGGTGGTGGCAGCATCATGGTGTGAAGCACGGTGGTGGCAGCATCATGGTTTGAAGCATGGTGGTGGCAGCATCACGGTGTGAAGCACGGTGGTGGCAGCATCACGGTGTGAAGCACGGTGGTGGCAGCATCATGATGTGAAGCACGGTGGTGGCAGCATCATGATGTGAAGCACGGTGGTGGCAGCATCATGGTGTGAAGCACGGTTGTGGCAGCATCATGGTTTGAAGCATGGTGGTGGCAGCATCATAGTGTGAAGCATGGTGGTGGCAGCATCATGGTGTTCCTCAGCAGCAGGTCCTGGAAGGCTGGTAAAGGTCAAGGGTAAATGAAGTCCTGGAGGACAACCTGATGCAGTCTGAAGAGAACTGAGACGTGGAGAAGATCAGTTTTCCATCTGGAGGAGTCAGAGTCCAGACCTCCATCCGTCTGAGAACTAGAGTCTGGACTAAAGTGGACCCTCTGACCCTTACCCTCTAACCCCTGATCCCTGAGGAACCTGACAGAGTTTAACAGTTTATGAAGAGGTCCAGATGGTGAGACTGATGGAGACCAACACAACCAATGATGGACCTGAAGGTTCTTCTCCTACATGCCTGTTATTCTTGTCAAAACAGTCAAATTATATTGACCAGGATTCAGTGTTGAAAGGGGAAAATTTCCAAGAGGGGTGGATACTTCATATCAACCATGTATTGTGCATTTAATTGTAATTATTACTCTTTAATACTTACCACATTGAAAACAGCCTGTAAGTCGCTGAAACTAAAATCTCCTTTGAATCCAGGGATGGAGCTGCCAAACAGCTGCTGAACTGTCTCAGCACGGAAACCGAACTTTAGAAAGTAAAGAAAAAGGAGGCAATCACTGTTCAGAAGACATGTTTAGCTTCAACGTATGTTTTAGAGAAAATCTGTGAGTATAGAAATAAACTACCTCCATCAGCTGAAGAATTCTACCGATAACATACAGTTTTCCTTTTGTCATGAACTCAGTGGGGAAGATGTTGGTCGCATTTCCAAGCATAAAGACTTCACCGGCTGTGCCGATTAGGAAATCATCTGCAAAGAGAAGATTATACACAGCTAAACGCTGTTTTTAAACAAAGCCAGGAAAGTGATCTAGCTCAGGTACTTGAACGCACCGTTGAACCAATCCATCCGTCTGGCCTGGCTGTAGCTGTAGCTGAGGCGACCGAATTTAGGAGCCAGGATTTTCATGGCAATGTTGCAGGCAGTCGAGCTGTTACAAGGCAGAAAATAAATGAAAATTTAACCATATGAACTCATCTTTTCTAGTTTACCTTGGTTAAATATGTGTTTTGAAAACTTCTTGCTAACTCAAGTTAAAATTTCAAATTTTCAGACCACTTTGTAGCCTAGAAACAAGACTTTCTTAAAAACTTGAGGCTCTGCAGCTTAAAATGTTGAGTTTAATGAATGACCTCATTAAATTAAGTTAATATAATAAAGAAATGTATCCAAATCAAGCTATAGTTTGGAGTTTATATAATTTTAATACATGGGTTTTGCAGATTTCTAATTCCAGTTTTTGTTTTCTGACCACTTTACCAGAGTGTTCCAAAAGTCTGGACACATTGGAAATCTCAATAACTAAAATGTTTTTGCTTCCACAGATTAAATATGGCTTTGTGGAAAGAAGAAAGAGTCGAACTGGTACTTCTCAGTGAAGGATGGACATTTGGAAAGACAGCAGATGAATTTAACTCATCCTAACCCCTAACTCTAACCCCTAACCCAAGTAACCCTCTAACCCTAACTCAACCCCAATCCAAACCCTAATCCAACCCTAACCCCACTAACTCTACTAACCCTACTAACCCTAACCCTACTAACCCTATCCTTCCATATGTCCATCCTTCACGTCCATTGAGAAGTACCATTATAGTTTATATTTTCTATATGTCCAGACTTTAGGGATCCCCCATATAACTTAAAAACACAAGTTCTTATAACTTGAGGCATCTTGAATGAATGAACTGCGGAGAGCTGACAGAACTCATTCAATTTGCTTTTTTAAGAAACAAACTTATCATGTAAGCAGATTTCCCAGCATGCATTCTTAGAGAATGAAGCTCCACAGAGAGAGACTCGTGGGTTGTTTTTTTTTTTGTAGATTAAGAAAACAAATATGGTGTAATCTTGATGTGTGTCTTTTTTAAAGCAAGTTGTGGTTGTTTCTTTAAATTATGACAAGCGGTTGTGTTGAGCTCAGTCCTTATAGCTGTAGATTTATAATTGATCTCACTGGAAACAGGAGAAAAATGGCTTTCTCAAAAATCCATCCATCCATTATCTATACACCGCTTAATCCTCACTAGGGTCGCGGGGGGGGCTGGAGCCTATCCCAGCTGACTCGGGTGAAGGCAGGGGACACCCTAGACAGGTCGCCAGTCTGTCGCAGGGCTACATACAGAGACAAACAAGCACTCTCACATTCACACCTACGGGCAATTTAGAATAATCAATTAACCTCAGCATGTTTTTGGACTGTGGGAGGAAGCCGGAGTACCCGGAGAAAACCCACGCATGCACAGGGAGAACATGCAAACTCCATGCAGAAAGAACCCGGGAAAGCCGGGACGCGAACCAGGGACCTTCTCGCTGCAAGGCGAAAGCGCTAACCACTACGCCACTGTACAGCCTTTCTCAAAAATCATGATGTTAATTTAACTCAGTTGCTTTTACACTTTTACAACTCATAAGATAACCTTCTACTTCATTTGATCAATTAGTTCACGATTTTTAGGACAGCAGGGCTTTTAAAGTAAACTTAAACAGATTTACAGGATACAACACAAACAATAAAATCTGGCTATTTTTCATTGCTACACCCACAGGAAGTGGTTGATTTTTCATTGTTACACTCACAGGAAGTGGTTGTCTGGAGTCTTGGATCTGGCGAAACTTTTTAGGTAAGAGTAGGCGAAGCTGCCGACATGCAGGTCTTTTTCTGCCATTAAGTGACCAGTAACCGTGGAAACAAGCGCCATTGATGGCTTGGTGTCAAACAGCATCATGAGGGCCAACATCCGGATCTCAGTGGGGAGATTCTTCTGCAGGAACAGACTCATGGTGATCTCCTGGACCTGGAAACAAGAAGGTTAAAATCATTAGGAGCCTTCACACACGTTTACCATCTTCAACACAGTTTGCATGGGTGAGACCACTCTGCTTCTAACCTCCTCATGTCATTCTGCAAGTTTTCAGTCATTTTTAAAACTATTTTCAGGTCCTTCTTAACAGATTTAAGTCATTTAATTAATTAATTTTCTCTTATATACGTTTTAGTTATTTTGTGCAATTTGAAATCATTTGGTCCATGTTTGAGCCATTTTGGGAAGATTTTTGTCATTTCTGACTACTTTAGTGTATTTCTGGACAAATGTTCTACAATTTTGTGTCATTTTAGACAGATTTTAGGTAATAATTTTGGGAGATTTTTTAAGCGTCTTGGACAAATTTACTTTTATTCTGCAAATTTTCACTCATTTTGGATTGTTTTTAGTCATTTGAGAGAAATTCTGACTGATTTTGGATCATTTTCCAGTCATTTTAGACCATTTTCATGTCATTCTGAACAAATTTTCATTGTTTTAGATCATTTCTGGAAAATTTTCTGTATTCTGGAGAATTTTTGAAGCATCTTGGTGGACAATAAAGGTTTGGAAGCAGAGTGGTCTGACCCACTTTCTGTAGTTCTGGAGAAAAATGGGTTCAAAGTTTAGTGTTTTTCAGAATGGTCTAACATTCACTGTAACGCTGTATTTGAGTACTGGGTTAGACCACTCTGACACTAAATCAAGACCAGAAAATATTACAGAAATTCTATGAAACTCAGTTTGGATGTTTTGTGGGTTAGACCAGTGGTTGGTTCCCAACCTGTTTGGCTTGGAGCCCCCCTATAAGTTGCACCCCAGGGCAACTAACCCCTAACCCCTAACCCACTGCAAAACATAAGAGGGAAGTTATTGAATTGTATTACGAATAGAAAAATCCCCTAAATTTATAAAAACAATAATATTTTATATCAAACCAAGAGTTGTAGTATGATGAGGAGGAGAGAGTTTATGGCTGCAGTAAATTTGGTGACACTACAATGCATAAGAGTTAAGTTGATTTTTTTTTTTTTTTACTAAAAAAATCCTTAAAATTATGAAGAAAAAAAAAATTAATATCAAACCAAGAGTTGTAGTATGACCAGCAGGAGACAATTGATGGCTGCAGTAAATTTGGTGACACTGCAGTGGGGGGGGGGACCCCAGGTTGGGAACCACTGGGTTAGACCACTCTGCTTCTAACCCTTTCATCTGGGTTAGGGGGTTAGGGGTTTGGTGTTCTTACACTGTGAGGGTCTCTGGCAGCAATGAGCCTCATGGACTGAACGGCGGCACTCTGAACTCGAGGCGGCAGATCCACGGGATTCGCTGCGACTCCTGGCAGGAAGCAACTGATGGTTTTAATGCTGCCTGGATGACCCGCATTCCCCAGAGCTTTCAGAACCAGGACCTGGTCTTCATGGATTCCATTTTTCAGAGCATCCACAGCCATGTCCAACAGGGGCTACGGAAAACACAGGTATGGTCTTATGGTCTTATGGTCTGGTTTTACTCAGAATTTTACATGTTTGCACAAAAACCTTGGTGTTCCTGAGTCTGATTACCTGAACAACAGATACTGGACAAGCTGTGTTATAAGCACAGTGTTTGTAGACCAGAGAGCCATAGGAAAGAACCACAGTGTGCCACAGATAGACGTCAGATTTACTGAAAGGCATGTTGAGGAACATCTGAAAAGACAGACATGATGTAAACCAGTGGAGTCAAGCTCATCTTAGTCCAGGTTTCACACTCAGCCCAGTCTGATCTTCAGTGGACTGGACCAGTAAAACCACAGCATAATAACCTATAAATAACCACAACTCCTAATGATTCCTTTGTTTTAGTGCACAACTGTTCACATTTAAGGAATTATTATTATTATATTATTATGAACAATTTATGACAGACTTTTGTGTCTCTGTCACAGACAAAAAAAAGACCAAAAACAACAAAAAGAGACAAAATATTACAAAAATGAGACACAAAATGATGACAAAAGAACAATGAACAATCTAGTATTTTACTTTATGATCAAAACAACTTGTCATAGTCTAGAAATTATTTTAAATTTATAGTTTTACTGAATTTATAGTTCGGGAGTAACCCAATCTGCAGTCAATGTCTTCTCTGGAATTTTTACACTTTGAGGACCAGATCGGACCCTCTAGAGGGCCGGTTTTGGACCTCACATTTGACAGCCATGATGTAAAGAATGTCTTGTTTTTGTATTTGTTATTTTCTTGTTTTTGTAACCGTCTTTCAGATGAACTCACTTTGGCCATCTCCACCAGCTCCTGATCGGTCTTCAGATGATTAATGGCCACCAGGAAGGTCTGCAGAGCCTCGTTAGCAGAAATGTCTCTAGCCTGGAACCTCTTCTCCAGGAATTTCAGGATCCTGGCATCGCTGATCTCAACAATGGTGTCCAAAAACCAACGTCTGAAGAAGTGAAAAAGGAGAGAAAACCAGGTTAAAAGGAAAATACTTATGAGCTACGCTGTCCTAATGTGAGCAACCAGAGGAAGCCTCACATCATCGGAGGTAGTGGACCTCTAAATCCTTCCTGAACTAAGTGGGAAGATTCGTTTCAATTATCTAATCAGCTGAAGTGGATCAGAATCAGATTTTATAGATGGATCATTATGAAGCTGTGATGAAAAGCTCGGTTAGAGGTTATCAATGAAGGGAAATGTTCTCCGAGGGGACAAAGACATCTAACGAAAGTGATTAAACTATACTATTCATAACACACGAGGGCAGCTTTTAAATACCCATTAACCATCACATGCTTAGTTTATTTGCTAAACTGAACATTTTAAATGACCATATGTATATCACAGTTTCCTCAGAGCACTAATGATTCTACACAGTAAAATGTGACAGATCAGTCCCTAAACCACAGGATATAGCAGCTAATGTTAGCCGTTTTCTAGCTGTGCAGCTTTACACAGTAAGTCAGAGGGTCAAGATGCGCATTTTAACACACAAACAAACAACTGGTTGAATCTCCATAAAAACTGCTGCAGACGTTGACTTCCAGCCAGCACGAGCATCAGGTGAAAATGTGTCCAAAGTTTTGGTTTATGAACAAATACCTGAAAACTAGAAGGATCATTGCAGCTGGAGGACATTCTATGTCCCACCATCTAATGTCCGATAATCCACGTATTAAACCCTAAAACATGCAGTAGTGTGTAAATGTTCTTGTCCTGAGACCAAATCTATAAAAACTAGGAGAAAAGAAGCTTTCAAATATTTTAAATACCAAATAAGTCTGGAGTTCCCCTAAAACGCCATTTTTCTCTTGTCCTCCCCCCTGATGACCAATCTGAACCTCTAATATAACAGAATCTAATTTAATTATTGTATTTATTGTATTTATTTATATAATTACATTTATATAATTTATAAAAAAGTCAACAGAATGTGCAAAAAACATAAGAAGGTGCAGATGAATTTACAGATATAATGAATGACGTTTAGTTTGTAAAAGTGACTCATTCAAAAGTCTCACCTGTCCTCAGCATGACACTCACCTGTCCTCTGGGTTTTCTCTCAGCTGCTTCCACATCTCCTCTAGTCCTTCATACGGTGTTGCTCTGAGCAGCTGGAACAGCTTCACCGTGTCTTCAGTGGTTGAACTGTCGATTGTGTGATTATTAGCAGCAGCCAGACGTTTGATCAGTTCCAAGGCCTGAGGAGAAGATTTAGAGTTTAGAAAGAACGGAGCAGATTTAGAGTTCAGAAAGAACGGAGCGGATTTAGGGTTTAGAAACCCTGAAAAAGACGGAGCTCATTACTCTGGATTCTGGTCATTTGAGGGGCTTTTTTGAGGTTCAATTTTGGTCATTTTCAATCTTTTTGTTGTTTTCTCATTTTTTTGTCATTTTCAATCTCTTATTATTATTATTTTTTTTAAAGATCTGATTTATTGTGGAGCAGCAGCAGTCTGTGGTTTCTACCTTTGGAACCGGGTCTGTCAGGTCCTGCATCATGATGGGAACTTTATCTTCTGTGTTGATGAACTTGTAGACCAGATCTCCTCGGCTCTCCATCGGGCCAATGGTGGCTTCTTCAGCTAAAGCCTGCTCACTGAGTAGTTCCAGCTTCTTCCTGCATCACAAGTCATTCACAGCTGGTTAGTATCTCAGACAGACAGCGCATGAGCAGCCTTAACATGCACGCACACACACTCACTGTCCACTTTATTAGGTACACTTTGCTAGTAAAAGGTTGGACTCCCTCTGTCTTCTGAACTGCCTTCATTCTTGGTGTCATACCTTCAACAAGGTGTTGGAAACGTTCCTCAGAGGTTTTGGCCCATATTGACATGATATCAACACACAGATTTGATCCATGATCCAATCTCCCGTTCCACCATATCCCAAAGGTTCTACTGGACGGAGATCTGGTGACTGTGGAGGCCGTTGGAGGACAGAGAACTTATTGTCGTCGTGTTCAAGAAACCAGTTTGAGATGATCTGAGCTTTGTGACATGGAGCATTATCCTGGTGGAATGGATAGTGGACCACAGTCGACCATCAGAAGATGGTCGACTGTGGTCATTATGGGATGGAGATGGTCAACAGCAATACTCAGGTAGGCTGTGGAGTTTAAACCATGATCAGTTGGTACTAAGAAGATATCCTCCACACCATTACACCAGCAGAAGATATCTAGAAGATATCCTCCACACTGTTAGACCACCAGAAGCTATCTAGAAGATATGTTCCACACCGTTAGACCAGCAGCTGCCTGAACCACTAATACCAGGCCAGATGAATCTATGTTGTTTTTGTCTAATTTGTTTGTCATTTTCAATCTTTTTGTTGTTTTTTGGTTCATTTTTTTGTGATTTTTAATCTTTTTATCTGGGGTTGGGTAACTTTATTTAATTTTATGGATCCATGCTTTATGGTGTTTAATTCTGACCATCTGAATGTCGCAGCTGAAATAGAGACTCATCAGACCAGCAACGTTGCTCCAATCTTCTGTTGTCCAGTTTTGGTGAGTCTGTGTGAATTGTAGCCTCAGTTTCCTGAGTTTCCTGTTCTTAGCTGACAGGAACTCGGTGTGGTCTTCTGCTGCTGTAGAACATCTTCTTCTTCAGAGATGGTATTCTGCATTCCTTGGTCGGAACCAGTGGTTCTTTGAGTTCCTGTTGTCTTTCTATCATCTCCAACCAGTCTGATTCTCCTCTGACCTTCACATCTACCAGCTGTTCTCTGGATGTTTTCTCTTCAGACAGTTCTCTGTAAACCCTGGAGATGGTTGTTGGTGGAAATGCCAGTAGATCAACAGCTTCTGAAACCATGCTGCCATGTCCAAAGTCCTTAAATCCTCTTTCTTCCTCATTCTGACACTCAGTTTGAACTTCATCAGGTTGTCTGGATCACGTCTACATGAAAAAATGCGTTGAGCTGCTGCTGTGTGATTGGCTGATTAGATATTTGTGTTAACGAGCTATTGGACAGGTTAGGGGTTAGGGGTAATAAAGTGGCAGCGGTGGGTGTATTTCTGGTCTTACGTGGCTTGCATCTTGAAGCTGCCTCCCTTCACGTTGAAGGGGCTGAAGTGCTGTCTCTCCAGGCTGTGGGCTGCTTTGATGAGGCCTCCCTCTGCCGTGGGCTTCACCGTGTAGACGTACGTCACCATGGAAACGATGGATTCTCCTCTCTGGACCAAACAGAACAGAGTTTATTCCGTCTGATGCCTCATCAAGGATTCCTGTTTACCTGCAGTGACACAAACCAACCCACCTGTTGGGAGGTTTTGTCGAGCACAGCGGTGGCCATCCCCTGGTAGACGGCGGCTTTCTCTTCACAGTTGTTGATGTCCACCTCCTGGGTGAGCTTCAGCTCATTGTTTTGGAGTTCCTCAACAGCGTAGGTACTCTGACACTTTCCATAGATCCCAATCTGCAAATAAACTGATATTAATTACTGATGCTGTGTGACAGGAATTCAGAAAGACATGCAGTCCAGTCTACCCATAGTTTACTGAAAGGTTGAGTTTGATTCATTTCTAGTTAATTGAACTAAAAAAATTCAGATTTTTATGTTCAGTATTTCTGACTTTTAGACAGCCAAGGAGCCAAGGGGAAAACATTTATTTGAAGTTGTTTGATACAAACACAATTGATCCTACTAGTTTTCAGACTTTATTTTAAGTTCTGGTTTTGTTTTTCAATTTATGTCTTTTATTTTCTCATTTTGTTGATGCAGGAAATAAAAATAAAAATAAATAAAATGAAATAATGAAACAAAATGCATGAATAAATATAAATTCTGTAAAATATTGTAAAGACATTTAGTCAAATCAACTTATCTTTCCAAGGTAATTTAAATATATGAGTTTTGATAATTTCTAGTTAACTGAACTGAATAATTCTTTAAACTTTTATTTACATTATTTCAGGAAAATGGTAAAACCGTTATATGAAGTTGTTTGATCCAAACTGAGCAGGGGTTAGGGTCTGGGTCAGCTTGTTGTTGTTCACTTTATCTGTTTTATGACTATTATTTTTTGCCTTTATGATGCTGTGGTAAGTCTGAAATAAAATAAATAAATAAAAATAAATACTGTGAACACACTGTAACGACATTTAGTCAGATCAATTCAACCGTTGTACATTAAACCGTTAACTTAATTTAAATGTAGAAGTTTTGCTCATTTCTAGTTAATGTCAGGCCTGCTGCTGCAGACTCTGGATAGGGCTCCTCCTTCCCCCACTTTTCTGTTTTTCCTGATTAGGTGTGCTTGGCACAGAGACTGTGGCAGCAGGTGATGTCTATCAGTAATCAGCATCAGTAGAAGCACGAGCAACCTTAACCCTAACCCAGAGCCAATCAGGATTCTACCTCTGTACAACATAATCAGATGCCACTCATCACTCTGCGCCAGACCGTGAATGATACCAGTCAGTCTTTGACTCATTCTATCCTGCCTCCGTTTCTTGAAGAACCCCTGTAACCTGTATCTCTGTTTCTGCCTAGTCTGGACTGCCACCCACTGGTGCACAATCCACTCCTATTCCCAGATCCACCTGGCTTCCTGGTTACCCTAACCCCTTGCCAGCCGCCATCATCGTCCCACAGCCCTGTACCCCCTCTGGACACTCACCTGGTTCTAACCTATTCCTAACCCTAACCCTCTCTCCTCCACCACCTCTGATGATTCCCCCTTCCTCATGCCTGCCGCCGTCGTAGCCTCCGATCACCAGCCACACTCCCAAGCCTTCTCCAGCCACTCCACCCTCAACGTACACCCTCCTGGCTCTAATGTCTCCCCTTATTCTGTGCTGTCAGCTAAGTCGCAGTCCGTGCCTTCCAGACTAGCGTTGGTTCTTGTTTTGTAGTTGTCTGTAAGTTAGTATCGCTCATGTATCTGTAGTGAGTGTAGTCACTCTTTTGTCTTTTGCCTAGTATGCCAGCTTAGTTCGTAATTTTTTTTTCTTCGAGTTTCAGGTTTGTATTATTGTCTCAGTATACTGCAAGTAGAATATCTAAGTATTCTTGTGAGTGTAGCCACTCTTTTGTTGTGCAAGGCACAGTATAGTTCAAGTTATTCCATTTGCAGTTATCTGTACTTTGTATCCTGAATTTCCTAGTGTGTTTAGTGCCAAGGTTTTACCTGCAGTGGGTTAGTTATCTTGCTTCATAGTAACCTCTTTGTATATTCCGCCTGCCTCTAGAGGCACTAGTAGGTTATCCATCCCGGTTGACACCAGTATCTTGGTTCAGCTTCCGGTTGTAGTCTTCCAGTTCAGTTTTGTAGTTTTTGTATCTATTTTCCTTGTAAATAAAACTGTTGATCTTGCATCTGTTCGTCTCCATCTCTTTTCTGCACTTGAGCCTCACAAAAACAGTAACAGTTCATCCATCCATCCATTATCTATACACCGCTTAATCCTCACTAGGGTCGCGGGGGGGGTGGAGCCTATCCCAGCTGACTCGGGCGAAGGCAGGGGACACCCTAGACAGGTCGCCAGTCTGTCGCAGGGCTACATATAGGGACACACAAGCACTCTCACATTCACACCTACGGGCAATTTAGAATAATCAATTAACCTCAGCATGTTTTTGGACTGTGGGAGGAAGCCGGAGTACCCGGAGAAAACCCACGCATGCACAGGGAGAACATGCAAACTCCATGCAGAAAGATCCCAGGAAAGCCGGGACGTGAACCAGGGATCTTCTAGCTGCAAGGCGAAAGTGCTAACCACTACGCCACTGTGCAGCCCCTCCGTAACAGTTCATTTATTTTAAAATATAATAATTTTAAAATAAATGACTATATATAGAGTTCAATAAACATGAGTTCCTTGAAGTTAAATAAATGAGCAGCTGAGAATTCACTCAACTCAATTTACTTCATGTAAATATGACTTTTGATGATTTCTGGTTCTAATTTCTATTTTCAGACCACCTCAGAACTTAAAGACTTCTTCTAACTTAAATTCATTCTAAGCATTAAATGAACAGTTGACACTTCACTCAACAAATTAAAATGTTAAGAAACGAAATCTGCATTGAAGCAGATTTTCTGGGATTAAAAATTTAAAACTCCACAAAGACTTTTTTTTTTTTTTTTTTCAATTTTAGAAACCAAACACAATTAAAACTTGCCGTGTGACTTTGTTAAAGTTCTGGTTGTTTTTTCCCTAATAAAACAGATCTACAGGGGGTTAGGGGTTAAGTACTGTAAATTGTCAAAGTTATAAAAGAAGAAACTCTTTAGATTGTATTTAAAAACTAAATAAGTCTGTAAACTTATGTGACTAGTTGATTTAACTTAATATCTTGAGTTTATTGAACTTGTTTTCTCAGGTTCAGTTAACTTAAATCAGCTAGTTTTATAATTTTATGACTCTTGAGATGACTGAACTAATTAATCATCTGAATTGCAGTTAATTCATAAATCTAAGGCAGCTGAATGTGCTGAATGATCCACAGAGCAGAAGAAACACTTCAATGTTTTACCTCTTCCAGCTCGTAGAACTTCTGGGTGCTTTTCACGGTGACCTGGAAGAAATCCAGGATTCCTCTGACGATGTTCACCACCGTTTCAGAAACCTCGGTGGCGGCCTTGATGTCTCTGACGTGTCCGCCGGTGTAGTCGAACAGGAAGGGCTTGGAGAGCTGGGAGGAGATCCTCTGGGTGAGCTTCGGAGACGGAATGAAACCGTCTTTAGCCGGGAAACCGTTGAACTCCTGGAAGGCCAGATCGGAAACCTGCAAAACAGAAAATTCTAACTCAAATGCCCAAATTTACAATGTCACATTTTATTTTTATTAGGGTTAATAATAATTATTTTAAGCAGCCTTCTGTTGATGTTTCATAATGCTAATTATTACAATAATGCAACATAAACAGAAGGTTCTTGTATTATTATCAATAGTTTTTATAATAATAATAATAATAATAATAATAATAATAATAATAATAATTATTATTATCTCCAAAAAGGCATCAGATTTTAGAGTTTGTAATTAAACATCTCTGGGAGTATTTGCCGTTTTTTAAGGTAATTTATAACATTTCAGAGTGTATCAAATGGAGCTTTAAATAATTTACGATTCATGATTAAATTATGACCAACAGCTTCTGCAGTGTTTCATGAATAACATATAGCATTAGCTGCTTGTTTACAGTATTCCTGACATTAAGCTATATATTTTTGTTCTTTTTATCTTCCTCTGCGGAACTCCTTACCGTCAGGGTGAACATCTGGGCCGACACTCCCCTGATGTTAACCTTACATGACATTTCCACTCCGGACTCGGCCAAGTCCGGCATCCCGAGGCCGAAGTTCACCAAACCTTCATATTTATACTGGTAAGTCTTCTTAGGATTCAGGCTGACACCTGGAAAGGTTTAGTCAGTGGTAAATGTAATGAAAAGAGGAAACATTCACTTTTACTGTGATTTGTTGATGGTGAATCAGACTCACCATATCGGACGCTTTGGCAGGCTGAAAGGTTCAAGAGACACAGGATTAGTGGAATTTTTCATTTAATTTTAGGGAAAAATGCTAAAAAGCAAGAGGCAGCAAGAAGAACACCGATGTTATAACAAATACAGAATATAATTTAACAGAAAATAGTCTGTAAACAACATCAGAACCAAATGATTTTCAAATTAAACTAACCCGAAAATGAGATTATTTTAGGTCCGTAAATGACACCAGACTTACCTCCAAAACATTAGTAAAAATCTACTCAACTTTTCAAGTTTACTAAATGTAAATATACAAATTTTATTCATTTCTAGTTCATTTAATTCAAAATGTATTATTTTTATTCACTTTGGAGTTCAATAAACGAGTTCTTATAACTTAAAGAAGGTTGACTTCAAAAGATGAGTTTTTTGAGAGCTCATTAAATAAAATGTATTAGAAATAGAACTCACATTTAACAGACTTCCCAGGAGTTTAAATTCTTTTTTTTATTTCAGAAAACAAACACAATGCAAACTTGCTGTGTGTGTGTGTGCGTGCGTGTGTGTGTGTTTGTTAACCCTAACCCTGTAAATTACAGAGGTTTACTTACTTACTTTACTACTAGTAAAAATGACAAAGGTTAGTCTCAAATTTAGTTCTTTCACCTGCAAACTTCTAATTTTTCTCACTGTAACCACGTTTTCTTATCAAAAATGAGCAGAAACAAACTAATTCTGTGTGCAAACTCCATGTGATTGCTTGATTCAACTTAATATGTTGAGTTTGTTGAACTTGGTTTCTCAAGTTTAATTGAATTTCTGCAGCTAATTTAATAACCCTAACCCTAACCCTAACTCATAAGTTGACTTTGAAGTAATTAATCAACTAAAGTGCAGTTAAGGGAATTTACAGTGTAGTTTTGTCAATTTTTGGTATTAAAAGGCAGAAAATATACTTACAGTTACAAACGCGCACCATAAAAGTTAAAGGTTTGCGAGTCTGTGATGGAGGTAAAAAATCAGAATAAAAACAGTGAAAACTTACCGGCCAGAGCCACCAGGCAGCAGATTATCAGACCCCGCATTGTGAAACAGGAGTGGAGGCTGATTTTCCTGAAATGTCCTTTTATACGTTTGATTCCATGTTGAGAGCAGGTCAGAGAAAAGTAAACTCTGAGATGAAGCCATGTTGACCTGTGACATTGTCAGAGTGACAAGTGTTAAAAGGTCTTTGCACTGTAAAAGAAGATAAAACTCAGTTTGCTTTGAAAAAACAAACTCAAAAGACTGAATTTGCTGAAAAAAACATTTTTTAACTCTGATTATGACCTGAAAATTAAAGATTTTGTGATTTGATTTACATGAACAAAGGTGGGTTTTTTTTTTAAAAGCTTAATAAAAAAAGACTTTTTGCTTAATTTATAATCTGTCAGAAAAGAAGATTTCTCACAGATAAATCCGGTGATGCTTTATGTTTTTAACTTCATTCACTTTCCCCCGACACCACCACAGAGCTTCTGTCTGGATGAAACAAACGAGTGGAGGATTGCTGCTCTTCATGCTTATTTAAAAAAAAAAAAAAAAAAAAAAGTTCTGAGATGACGACATCAAATCATGAAATCATCATGAAATCAGTCTGTTTGTTCTTTCAGGACGACGCTCTGGTTGCACAACTTCTGGAATCTCTGGTGAAATTGGACATCTGGGATTATTCCCAGACTTCATCTCCCCTGGTCGTCCTCATTCCTGTTTTTTATTTCAGCATCATCTAGCAGACGACTCCAACGTCGCATTTCTGTCCTAAAATCACACTGAGAAACTGTGTTTAAGGGTTAGGTTTGAGGGGAACTCAATGAACTGGGATAATGGCACAATGGCACAGGTCTTTGTCATGATCGTTTTAATCTTTTTTGGTATAGATTTAAGAAAAGAAAAAAGGAAAGAAGAAGGGATGGGGAACTAATTGTCATTAAGAAATGTGTTAAAAATTTTTAAATAAATAAAACAATCTATTAAAAAGTAAGAACAAGGTTAGGGTTTGAATTGAGATGAGGTGGAAAAAAAAAACTGGTCAAAGAAGGCGAACCAGAGAGTAAGACAAGTGTGACTATGTCCCAAAAAAGTTTTCCTCCTAACAGATCTCTCATTACCAAGCTGTGTTTAGTTAAGCTGGTCTCCCTCAGTTTTATGATTTGTTGTGTAACTTTAAATTTCCAGTCTCTGGTTTTCCTGTACGTGTTTGTGTGCTCTGTTGGCTGTGTCTGTATTGACTGGATGTTTCTGTTTCAGGAGGTGGGGTATCACAGTCCAAATCACTCCAATCATATTAGTAGAAGGTTTCATCATATCACCCACCTCTGAGTTCAGGGTTAGGGGGTTAGGAGAACCTTCTGTATCTGTTAGCCATTGAGTATAGGGTTATTAGGATCAGTGCAGTAATTTGGAGTTCTTCTTTTCTTTTGTTCAGACATAAGGTGCATAGATAGATGCTGATTACCTATTGACGTGTTTCTGTGAAAGCTCTCGCCTTCTTCAGAAGCGTCTCACTGATGGCGTGTGACGTGTCAGCCGGCAGATTTTGACATCCGGTATTCGCTTCACGCCCAGTAGAGTTGCCAGATCCACTGGGCCAACCACGCCTACACTGTAATGGCATGTTGTGGTGATCCCAACGGACCCGACCATCCCACCAGGCACACTGCAACCCTGCCGTCCTATTTCCTCTGGACTAGGTAGGGTGTCCCAGGTGTGGGAGAGCATGAAGCACCCCTCGTCCCTGTTCATGGCCCTCTTCGCCCCCCCGCCCGCCTCCTGGTCTCCATCGCCTCCTTAATCCAGCGTTTGTGTTTGTTGTCTTCGGTTCTGATGATCCTTTCCCCGTCCCAGTCCATGACATGATCGTTCCTTTTGCAGCGGTCTGATATTGTTGCAGATTTGAGATTTTCCTGTAGTGCTTTTCTTTCTGAGTTCTTGTGAGTCATGTTGCTGTTTCCTTTTCGCATTCCTTCTCATGTTCATTTTAGTGCTGTGCAATACTGCAAGATTTGGTATCGATCCGATACCAAGTAAATACAGGGCCAGTATCAACCAGTATATCCCAAACCCTAACCCTACTTTTTAATAATTAAGGTTGATGCATCATCAATTTGCTAAATCTGGATGAGTTTTGATGACCTTTAAGTGTTTTTGGTATTTTTCTTTTTGTTTAATAATTAATTAAAAACCTAGGACAGAATTTGGGAAAAGTTTATAAGTAAACACAAATTACTTTATTATCAGAATAAATTTTTTTTGTTCAAACAACAGAACAATAACAGAACAACTTTCCCTCAGACATTGTCATGTCTAGATTTTTTTCTTAAATAAACAAAGTGCACACAATCATCACTCCAGAACAAATGAAAACATAATATTAAAAAATACATGTTTCTTTCAAGTTTACTCGTGTTGTCGTGGTGTTTTGGGCACTTAAAATGTTTGTTTTTCCACTGACAATAAAGAATCTAATCTAATTGAACCTGTTCTCTCTGACTGGAGTTCAGGTTTTGTTGAGTCAGTTTACACTCAGAAAGTCCGGTTTGTCAAACCTTGTTCCCACAACAACAGGAAGCTGCAGAATTTATGCAACAAATTATTATGTTGTTAGGGTTTTTTTTTTATAATCCTCTTCCAGCTTGTTCTCACAACAACATCAGGAAGCTGCAGAATTTATGCAACAAATTATTATGTCGTTAGGGTTTTTTGTTTTTTTTTAAAAATCCTCTTCCAGCTTCTGTTGGTTTTAACAAAATGATCTTTTAGTATTTCTCTGTGTTTTCCAGCCAGCATTTTGATTTATAAACCAGGAGCTGCTTCACTGAGGAGAGTCTTTTAGTTTTCAGGTAATATGGATAAATGAGTAATATGAAGAAAATGTGTTACTGCAGTAAAGATTCCACTGAATTATTATTTGATCCATGATCCACTCAGTTCTTCTCCAGTTTGTTGCTGCTGTCTGGTGAACAGGTGAGCTCCAGGTGAACAGGTGATGTCAGCAGCAGGTCAGTCTGTGATTGGAGCAGTAAAACTCATCTACATTAAATTAAATGTTATGCTAATGTAGATGCATTTTTAACTTTTGTATCTCTGTGTTCCCCCCGCTGACCTGAGCAGGTGGTACGTTCCACTCTGACACACCTGCCGGGATCAGACCACCAACACACACGCCGCACCGCTGCAGTTTATTTCACCTTCACGTAGTTTTATTGATCTTTTCATAGTTTCTTCATCTTTGAATGAATATTTTTGGCACTAAATGTGAACTTTTTGAAGGGACTCCTCTGCTCGTCAGATGGAGGAACGTCGGGGAGTTTGTTGGAAGATTCAGGTGAGAGGAAACAGAAGTAGGATGTTAGACAGGATTGATCTGCTGTCCTATCTTCATCATATACTGATGCTGTTGTTGTGAACTCAGAGCTTTCTTCCTGAGTGGAGCTACAGAGACACTCAGTGGCTGAACGGAGGAACTGCAGCCCCACACACAGATCAGCAGCAGCACCTGGTTCACAGGGAAACATCATGTTTCTTGATGTGCAGGCTCCAGGGGCCCGTTTCACGAAGCAGGTTCAACAAACTCTGAGTGTAACCCTGAACTCTGAGTTGATCTACTCTGAGATAGAAAACTCTGAGTTTTCGGTTTCACAAAGGCTGATCTGAGTTGGTTAAATCAACTCGGAGTAGTTTCACCCGGAGTTAAGCGCGTGCACCACAACTCTGAAAAGCCAGTATCAATGGAGCGCCGATTAACGAGTCACCATGGCAACGGGGAAGCGGAGGACTACACCGCTTGAATTGGAAATCTTAATGCGCTTATATAGCGAGTTTGAACACGTTTTTAGAAAGAAGTGCAGCACCACTGCAGCTGCAAAAGAGAGGGAGACAGCGTGGGACAACATTGCTGGTCAATGCGTAAGTTTAAATCACAATAATATTACAGGGGAAAACTGTTTGAATGGTAGCCTCTTAAGTTATTTCATTTAGGTGCAATCCTGCAGGGGGAGAAACTCATGTGGCAGCAGCTGAATATGAAATATAAAAGCATTTTTAAAACAGGTAAGAAGTCGGCATAATCATGGAGCTACCTCATTTTGATCATGTTTTACATTGTAAAGTAGCCTAAATATTAAGTGGCTGTTTGACTGTGCAGTGGTTTTATCCCACACAGAGTCTAAATGTCTGCATCCATATAATGTTCTGTTAAATAATTAAGCCTATTTAAACTAACAAAGACTTGTACTCAGCCAACTATATATATATATATATATATATATATATATATATATATATATATATATATATATATATATATATTGTAGCGGCCCCTTGGATTCATTCAGTTAGACGCAGAGAGTTTCAAACGGGTGTTGATTTATTTTCACTCTCGACCAGCACGTGTACCATAAGCACCGTTAAAACTACAGAATGAAACAGAATACAAAATGCTTCACTGCAGTATCACAAAGAATTCATGTATAAATCATGTTTACATCAAATACAAACAAACGCAACTCATCTGATAATAACGCATATTAAACATTTTCATACCTCATTCCGCCGTTCCAAGGGCGCTAATTTAAGTGTTAGCCATCCGCTAGCATGCTCTCCAGCTCGACATACACACACACACACGCCGCCGCTTGGAGCTACGAATACAGTACAATGAGGTAAATCACAATGCAAACCCTTCTTTAATACAATTCACATAAACGTGATGTATAACTACTGTTCTAGACAGGTTTTTTACCGTTCTCCAACGATGCGTAAGCACAGCGTTGCCCAGACAAAGAAACAGGAAGTACGGCGCCACAAAAACCGCAGAAGAAGAAGAAACGCTCGCTTAACAAAATAAAAGCGGAACAGACCACAAGGTGGCACTGCAGGACCACAACGTCTTCCCAACACACAAACAACACTGTGCAGGAGAATAACAATACAATTTATCCGACATTTACATATATATGTAACATAGTTAAAAAAGTTCAGGTTAAATCCAGCTAAATGGGACAACTACGCCGCCTGCTGTCAGAAGGGTTTCCCTGCATGTATAGTCGTAGCAAAGGATTATGGGTAATCCTCAGCGCAACGGAGGATTTATGAAGAGGTAACGTGTCTGTAAATGTCTGTGTGCAAAACGATGCTAACTACATTTATAACTATGTAGAACTTTAGCTGGCTTCACTTGGTTATTTATTGTGTGTCCCAGAATCATTTCACCTTATTTTCTTGAAGTTGACTGTAATGTTTTGACGTGTTTTATCGTTGTAAAAAAATTCCACTGCGCAGCTAGCTATCGCTAACACGTTGCCGTCTTTCAGGACAGAGCACATGCTGTTGCCCACAAGCTGACGATTCAGTGAATTCCATTATCCTTTGTTATGACTGCAGGTATGTACAATAAAAGATTCCTTGATCCTTCCTTGATCCTTGATAAAAACTTAGCTGACTTTGAGGGGTCAGCTGGGAACTTTGATCAGATTTGGTTGTTTTTATATGGAATGGCTAATATCAATTATCTTCAACCTCACTCTAACCCAACTTTCACTTTTAAATTTTACTTAAAAATCTCGTTTTAGTTTACAGAAGAGAGGCATATCCCCACGATATGACTTTAAAAATACATTTATGTCCCCACATTATGAGTAATACAAGTGGACAAAGGCCAGGTGTGTAGAAGTTTGGTTAAAACGTGTCTGTGTGTGTCTGTGTGTGTGTGTGTCTCTCTCTCTCTCTCTCTGTGTGTGTAGGTGTGTGTGTGTGTCTGTGTGTGTAGGTGTGTGTGTCTGTGTGTGTGTCTCTCTCTCTGTGTGTGTGTGTGTGTGTGTTCTACTGATTTAAATACAGTAAAGTATAGTGTAATGTCTGTAACTTAACAAAATAGGGACAATCTATAAAATAAGAGTGGATTGTGAACAAAATTATGGTTAAAAATGTACATATTTTTTACAGTAAGCAATTTTGAAATCCTTTTTATGGTTTACATTACAGCTAATTCTTTTGGCACGTGTTCAGAGGCTTTCTGGGAATTGCAGGAGGTCAGGACTGTCCAGGGAAGCTGATGAGATTCAATTTAAATTTTTATTCTGTGACGTTAAAGAATGAACCATTTCAGCCTGAAATTAATTAATTTTAACACTGAAACACAATTTTCCACATTTTTACGATCAGAAAACAGTTGTAATTATTATCAGTCATTCCATACTAAAAATCAGACCAACTGTTTAAAATTCCTCCTTAATCACCTCAATCTGCTGATTTTTAATCTGCAGTAGCTTCAGCTAAGTTTTACCTTCATACTGCTGAATATTTCCAGTTACAGGCCCTTGAAGTACATAGAATTTTGTGTTTTTAAATTACTTTTGCCATCATTTCTGAGCCTCATAGCATTTTCATTTCAGCAGATACACATATGAAACTTTCAGGGCTGAAAAATGCATTTGAGTTCTGTTAAAAACTGCTACCAGATCAGTTTTACATCCACTGAAGGTGTCACACTCTAAAGACTAAATCAGCTTTTGATGCAGCAGTTTATAACAATCCCTAGTACCCTGGATGTGTTTTCTGTAGTGTTTGTCGAAAATGATGAAAGAAAAATATCCAAAATGGGTCATGAATTGTCCAAAATACATTCAGTTTCTCTAAAATTGCCTTGAAATTCCTATTGGGTGGGTTTTCCTGATGAATCGGTAGCACAAAATAGCTACAACTGCATCAAATATAATGCACAGCGTTTCCCTGAATATACATTTATAATGAGCTGCATTGTGTTCAGCAGCTTATCTGGACTGCTGCACAGTAACACCAGCTCCAGTTACTTATCTGGAACTTCATGCAGATGAAGAAAAAAAGAAGCGTTTGCAAATATTTAACCTGCAGGTCTTATAATGTGGTTACAGTAACCAAAAACCCCTCTCCCCATATGATATACATACAGCATACTATATGCGATATGCTAATAAATTCTGAACACACGTTAGAAAGATGCCCGCCGCTCCCAGAGCCCCGTTCTCGCTGTTCCTCATCAATGCTTTCTGCTGAAACGTACCATTTACAATATGCAGTTAATGAGTTGTTGAAGGCTGACAATGAATCCCATTCTAGCCGTAATAGTGGAAGGTTTCCCCAGGGGAGGCTGTCTGTCTGGCTGGCTGTCTGTCTGTGTGGCTATGCTGTACTGTGTGTGTGAGTGTGTGTCTATACCTTACTGTGTGTGTGTGTGTGTGTGTTCACCTATAAGATAAGATAAGATAAAGTTCTTTATTTCTCCCCACGCCAGGGGAAATTTACATTGTTACAGCAGCTTATGTAACAGTAGACGTAGTGATAGAATAAAATAATAGAACAATAGTAATAATATTTACAATATATACAAGGGTGAGAGATGAGGATAAAGTGGCTTAAACAGAAAAAATTAAAATGTGTGTGTGTGTGCGTGTGTGTGTGTGTCTATACCTTACTGTGTGTGTGTGTGCGTGTGTGTGTGTCTATACCTTACTGTGTGTGTGTGTGTGTGTGTCTATACCTTACTGTGTGTGTGTGGTTGTCAGTGAAAACAGAAGCATCTTTAATCTTCATTTGATGACTCCCACTCAGAGCAGGGAGGCTGAAAACATTGTGAGGAAGAAGTAAATGAGAAAAGAGTGAGAACAATAGACGACACACTGGGTGAGACAGAAACACACCAAGAACGGAGAGGAAGAGGAGTGAAATCATAAAAATAATAAAAACCTCTGGATTTGCGAGGAAGAGGAGGAGATCTCACCAGAAAGTGAGCCAGAGAAGGAAAAAGCTCTTTTCAGGCAGATCTTCTGTCAGTCCGTCGAATGTCGCCACACATCCTGCATTAATACGCAGCAAAAAACAACAAATACCAGATTTAAACTGAGCTTTGTGTGTAGGAGTGGAGATCTAACGATTCCTGGAAGGAGTCTCCAGATTTAGCACTTTAACAATGACGTCCAAACACACTGAAAGACGTCATGGTTTCTTTTAGCTGAAGCAGTAAAATGTGACACTGCACAGATGAGTCAGAGTCCTGAATTAGACCCTCTTTTCTTACTGCTCTTTTAACTGAAGAATGGTGGTTTGATGGGTTAACTGCACTGTTAGAGCAGCTTTTCTTCTCCACCAGGTGAGAGAATAAACCTGAGCAGGATGTACTTTTTACCTGCAAACGCCTACTCAGTGTCAGACCTCAAATATCTGACTGCAGCATGAAGTTTATGTGAATTTATGAGAGAAACGTGAGCTTTAGAAGCACCAAGATGCAACCAGGACAAACAGAACTTTGAAATACAGTCAAGAAGAGGATTCCTTTTGGATTTCTTTCCAAAAAACACAGAAATCTTAGTTTAAAATACACACATTTACTAGCATTATGTCAACACAACTCATCACAACACGGTTTGCAACTAAAAAGTTCAAATACAGCAATAAATTAGACTTTTTTTTGCCTTGCAGTTAAGTTGTACCTTCAATTAAAGATTGGCATGAACTAAATACACTACCGTTCAGAAGTTTGGAGTCACTTAGAAATGTCCTTATTTTTAAAAGAAAAGCAGTTTTTTTCAGTGAAGATCACATTAAATGAATGATAAATCCAGTGTAGACATTGTTAATGTGGTAAATGACTATTGTAGCTGGAAACAGCTGATTTTTAATGGAATATCTCCATAGGGGTACAGAGGAACATTTCCAGCAACCATCACTCCTGTGTTCTAATGCTACATTGTGTTAGCTAATGGTGTTGAAAGGCTCATTGATGATTAGAAAACCCTGCAGTTATGTTAGAACATGGATAAAAGTGGGAGTTTAATGGAAAACATGGAATTGTCTGGATGACTCCAAACCTTTGAATGATGGTGTATATCCCTGAATTCTAAGCAACGGTGTAGAGCCACATCTAAGCCATTACAAGGAGTGAAATGACTGTTTTTCAAGGAAAAAACATCTAAATATGTAACTTTGATGCACAGAGACGAGTTTTTAGGGGTTAAATCAGTGACAAGAGAGAATTTAATGTGGTAAACTAACATGGGAACCAAACCTGCTTTCACTCAGGACAAACAGAACTGTGAACTACAATAAAGCAGAGAATTCCATTGCAATTAATGCAGAAATCTGACGTTAGGTTGATGCAACGTTATTCTGTCAACACAACTCATCAAAATTCTAAAAAAGTTAACCTAGATCAATAACACCGTGACACCTGAATGCCATGATGTTTTGCACTCATTCATGTCCCCTCAGGCCACCAGTTCAAATTTCAGTGGATTTGAAGACAACCTCTGGTGAAAATCAACATTTCTTAGCTTGTTAAAATGTCCATATGTTGTTTTTTTATATGCTTGTAGACACAGAATGATCAAAATAAGCCGTTAACACCACGACTGAGCATTTCCACCCAGAAGCTGCACAGTAAAGATAACAGCCTGTCATGGTTTGGGGTTTTGGTTGCTAGTTTTGTTCTATTGTTGTCATTCATTCCTGTGTTTTCCTTTTCTGTCTTTGTTTTTCTCAGTGTGTAGGTTTCATGTCCTTTTTCACTTGCTTTCTGTTTTATTTTGAAATTCTTTCCTTGTGTCACTTCTATTTGTTTCCCTTCCTTCTTATTGCCCCGATTAGTTTCTCCTGTGTCTTGTTTTTCCATTTAGTTCTCAGTGTATAAATAGTTTCGTCTTTTCCTCTGTTTGCTGGTTCGTCCTGTTCGTGTTTTTCTTCTGGATTATTGGATTTTCTTCGGTTGTCTTCTTATATACACCTGGACCTTCGTTTGGACTTTTCCTGGGACTCCAGCCATCTTGAGTTTGCTCCACACTATTTGTTTAGTAAGTTTTTGTTTGATTCCAGTTTTCTCTTTTCTTTCCTGCTTTCTAAAGTATACCCACCTGGGTTTTTCACCACAAAACTTCATGACAGCATCCCAAAACCACAGGTTCAGACTTCCAGGGTTCATATGTAGAAAACACAAGGAACCAGTCCTGTCAGCTCATTACTCTTTTTCAGAATCACTTTCCTGTTTGAACATGAATGTGTCCAATATTACAAATCCACTGTGCAGCAGTTTTGTAATGTTTGACCAAAGCTGTAGATGTTGTGCTCTTGACTTTAAAAAATATAATGTTTGGAAAGAAAAAAGAAAAAGACTTAAAGCTTTTCAAATTAAGACAACTTTTAATCAAATTATATTCAACCAACAAACTATGTGGATTTAGTGGAATTCACTTTTCCTTGATAATTAACTGTATTTTTAACACCTATTTAAGAATTGGATAAACATGATCACTCCTATTAATGAAATGGTTAATTAATTATTAAAGCTCAGAACGTCCGTTTTAAAGCTGACAGCTGTTTTCAAAAATTTATTTGCTCCAATGAGATTTTCTTTTGCAGTTTTTAGTTGTTTTTTATGTTCATATGGTAGTTTTTAAGAAATTAATTCATTCAAGAACAAAATTGTTCCACAATTAACTTCTACAAATTTTGAATTGCACTTGTGTATTTGATCTAAGGCCATATTTATCTTGGGAAATGTGATGAGTTTTTAGCTATTATAGGTATTTTAACATGCTAAACTAAGATGGGGAACATACTCACTTTATTAGAAACACTTTAGCTAAAGGTGCAGCTCAAAGAGCAGGTTTGATCCATCCAGGCTTTTTGTGTGTGTCAGCTGGCTCAAATAAACCTAAAACCCCAATCAGATGTGATAAAAAGGGGTGTTTAGTGCATCATGTCACAGGTTGTTCTAACAGAGAACTCTGAGGCTGTGCAGCATCAGTTACCATGGTGACCCAGCAGGTTAAAGTAGAACCATCTTCATGACACTGAAACTTGACTTTGTCCTCATTTATCTCCCTTCATACTGCATCTCTCTGCTCTTACAGCTGTAAACTCTGTCAGTGGATGAGAATCAGATCATTTATCACAGAAAAACCTGCTTCACTCAGAAAATATCCTGAAGTTGCAAATGAGGCAAGTTTTCTGCCAAACTGAGGAATAAGAAAAAAAAAATGGATCTGTTCTCATAATTACCAGATCAATGAAAACACAAACACTTTTAGTTTGAGCTCCAGCAAACTGTTGTTATCACAGTTTGTACTTTTTAAGTTACAGTGTAAATCATGATGCTGGAAAATCTCCTTTTTCTTGGTGAGCTCAGTGCCACGTCTCATATTGATGCTTCGTTTGTGGAGCAGTTTACTGTAACATAACACTCAAGAATGCTGGTTTAATTTAGATAAACTTCATTCAGTTGTATTCTACCAACTCCAGCCGATCATTTACTAATGTGCTTTTTCTGTGTATAAAAATGTCCTTCAAGCTGTCATTTTCACTGTATATTTATTTTAAATCAAGAATTAATTAAACAAACACGTATAAAACTGTGGTATTTATCACCATTTCAGCTCATTTGTTTTGGTTTCTAACCTGCAAATTTATTTCTTTCAGTGCTCTTGTGGCATTTTATAGATGCTAGTGTGCAAAGCACATTGTGTTTTTAGTTTCTGAGTTTATCATGCTTGATTTTTCCCAACACTATTAAAGCATCAGCTTTTTTAAAAAAAATAGATGTCAGTGTGCAAATCTGCATCCGGTTTTTGCAAAACAATAACACTATAAGACTTCCTTAAAGTGTAATTTCAATTAATCACCTCTGCAGAACATTTTATCATCTTTCAGCTCATATGGTTTGGTTTCTACATCTGTACTTTTGAATTCCCAGACCAAATATGTCTAAAAGGAGAGTGAATCTTGCACTTGCATGCACCAACTAGCAAGAAACAGGACTCCAATACTAAAGTCCATATCGGTAATGTTGCTCCGTGTCTGTTGGATTGTAAAGAAACACTCTTTGCTAATAACTTTAATATATCAACTTATGTATATGTCAGTTTTTATTTGCTGCTTGTTTCAGCTGCCTACATGTGGCTGACAAATGTGCAAAAGTAGATTTAAAACAAATTTAAAAATGAATTTGGACAGACGAGAAGAGGTGACTCGCAGGTTTCCTAGATGACAACAGTAACTTTAGCTCTGGCACATGTGCAAAGTGTAGTGTTGTGCAAAATGGATTTGGAAATAGATTGAATCTTGAACTTTTATGCACAAGAAAGAGCAGAAACATGACTCCAGTAATAATATATAAAATGATACACTCACATTAACCCTCACTAATGTCATGGATCAGAGTCAAGGACAAACTTCAGGCCCACATACAGACACACTGAGCTGGAGGAGGAGTGATGAATTATGTTGTTGTGGATCTTTGTAAACTGAATCCAGAAAAGTGAGGATAGCTGGAGAAGTGAGAGGAAGGTGGAAAAAAAGAGAGAGGGAAACTGGGTCAGGCAGGAGAGTGGAGGTGGGGGAGGACTGGACTGGAGAAACATTATTGACACCCCCTTTCCTCCTCCCCTGCCTCCCCCCTCCATCCCCTGACCAGCAATTACACCCCTCCAAATTATGATCTATACCGGCAGAGTGGAGCTGACCGCGGATGGAGATAGATGGAGATAGATTGAGCTCTATCGCCCTCTTTCTTTCTTTCTTCCTCCACCCTCTCTCCCCCTTCCAGGTTTGCCAATGGAGACAGATGGCGCCGGGCCCCTTGGCCTTGGCCCCTGCAGATTGATTATTGATCAGGAGGACAGAGATGGATCGAGGGGTGGAGAGGATGCCGGGGAGCGAGGTGAGGGTTGCCGAGTTGAGAAGTGGGAGGATTTCAAGGAATTTATGTTGAAAGGGTGGGGGAGGAGGGTGAGGAGGAGGATGTGGCCACAGCGAAAGCTTTTCTTTAGCTCAGCCATCACCTTGAGAGGGAGCTATTGACTAAACTTCAGATTTATGGCCAAAAAGCTGAAGTGTTTTGAATTCTGTTCAGGATTCTTTCAAGTTATAGCTCATTTTTTTTTGTCAATGAACGTCTCGGACTCACTATAGATGTTAATCAGAGCTGCTGGTGCACACGCCGCATATCTACACCGTGCATGAATGAATAAAAAAAACAACTTTATGCTGAGTCTTGGCAGCGTGCAGCCACAGGATTTACTTTGCAGATAAAGAATTATCTAAGCTTTCTTCTACAGCACTCGGAATAGTTGTTTTTTTTTTTTAAACATTCCTTATTATCTGTGAGCTAATTTTCCGTACCCTTGTGTTTGTGCTGTTGGTGCTGATGTGTTGGGAAGGTGAAGCTGCCTCTCCTCGCCAGACAGATGGCTATCAGCAAGGCTCCTGAGACTGAGTGCTGCTTTACAGCCGAGCCAAGAGGTTAAGCTGCAATCTCCACTGTCTCCCTCTTATTTTTCCCTCCTCAGTCGCTGCACCTTTCATCTCCTCTCCTCCATTTCTGTGTGTGCGCTCGTTTGCTCGCTTTGCAGCGCCGTGTGTGAATATCAGTGTGCGTGATAAAGGAACAGAAGGAGGCTGTTGGCTGGTTCGTCAGTGTGCTGGAGGCAGATACTGCAGGAAATAAACGACGTGCAGGCAGCTGCCCTCTCTCAGTTTACACTGGGCCCATCACTGATGGCAACTCCCGACTGTGTGTCCTCACAAAGTCATTATTCAACTTAAAATGACCAAAATTCATTTTTCTGTAATTACCAAAGCGCTCACACAGCCTGAGAAATACTAGTTGTGTATAAACAGACTTCTTCTGTCTTTGTGTCCTGGGTGGAGGCATCTCTGTGGGCTTCAGGCAGTGGGAGGATTGGACGGATGCAGGATGCTGCTCTCGTGGCTCAGTTTGTCCCTGAAGGCTTTATTTAGACACTTAGAGCCTCAAGGAGAGCTGCTAAATTAAGAACTGCATGTACACATCTATTTTTGTGTAAGAGGCTTTGATTATGAAATACCTTCAGTGTACAGAAGACTGTACTGTAAACAGGAAGTACTTTATAGACGTTACTGTGCAAAACTGGTTAACACTACACTGTAAAAAGTGTTGATGAGCTGTAGTTGAAGTAAAGTGCTGTTTTAAATTCATCTATCCATTATCTATACTGCTAAATCCTCATTAGGGTCATGGGGGGTGGAGTCTATCCCAGCTGACTGAGGGTGAAGGCAGGGGACACCTGGACAGGTAACTATCACAGGTTCACCTGGACAGGTAACAGTCTATCACAGGTTCACCTGGACAGGTAACAGTCTATCACAGGTTCACCTGGACAGGTAACTATCACAGGTTCAGCTGGACAGATAACAGTCTATCACAGGTTCACCTGGACAGGTAACTATCACAGGTTCACCTGGACAGGTAACAGTCTATCACAGGTTCACCTGGACAGGTAACAGTCTATCACAGGTTCACCTGGACAGGTAACTATCACAGGTTCCTGGACGTAACTATCACAGGTTCACCTGGACAGGTAACAGTCTATCACAGGTTCACCTGGACAGGTAACAGTCTATCACAGGTTCACCTGGACAGGTACAGTCTATCACAGGTTCACCTGGACAGGTAACAGTCTATCACAGGTTCACCTGGACAGGTAACAGTCTATCACACAGCTGCACACATAGAAACAAATCAGTTTAAAGGGACAAAGTGTTATTTCAAGTTGAATTCACAAAAATAAATTGCATCTGTTTGTGCATCCATTTGAAACTTTACTCCAAATACAGCTCAATTACACTTTTTACAGTGTAGTGTTATATAGCTTTGCACACTAACGTCTGTAAAATGCTTCATACATATGTAGTAGTCTATACAGTAATCCAAGGATGGTGAAACTCTTCCATGGATGTAAGAATGTGTGTGTTTACTCTCATTTTCCTGCTCTGACTGATTATATTTTCTCCAAATACTGGTGAGTCGGCAGCATAATGCAGCTAAATGTGAGCGGCTACGTCTTGTCGTTTATGCAGGACTCCCCCACTGTTTGTTGACACTCAGACAGAGCACCAGCCATCTCCCGCTCCACCAGATAATTCTCCTCTGTGGCATAGCAGAGAGAAACTTCATTAACCCCAGTGCCACGCAGCCAGTCCTGGAGATGTGCATGTGTAATGTGGCTGAAAGTGGCCTTTAACTCTGTAAACACTAACTTGCTAAACGTCAGGATGTATTACACACTCCAGCTAAACCGAGAGCCGCTCCACCAGCCTGTGTTTCATGGGCTGTGGATAAGTCTAAAAATTATGTAATAAATATTATATGAATGCAGACATGTAGTTTCAGCAACAATGAACCCACATTACACGGCCCGAAGAAACACTTGTATATTTAATTTATGTTAATATGACACGTTACACGAGTGCTGGAAGCCGGCATCATGTGCCAAAGGGAAAGTTGAGGCCATCTCCATTATTGTTGTCATCTTGTAAACCTGAAAGTCGTCTTGTCTTGTCTGTTCAGATTAGTTTTTAAATCTGTTTCAAACCTGCTTCAGTAGAGTTCTTGGCCACATGGGGGCGACAGAACAGAGAAGTAAATAAATATTGCATATATCAGCTTTTGTGTGAGTGGATGAGGTGAAATATTTAGTAACAAGGGTTTCTTTAGAATCCAACAAACAAGGAGCAACAAGGAGTCCAGATGTTTCTGGTCATTCTTGTGCATGCAGGTACAAGATTTGCTCTCCTTTTAGGTCCATTTTTCCCTCCAGCAACTTCTGAGGGAATGTGGTGCTGGTGAAGGAGCATAAAAGGAGTTTTTCATAGAAAACAACTAAGATGGATGCTAAAAGAATGCTGAAAGAAATTCAGAAAAAGCAAACTGGCAGACTGCTCTCCTTTTAGGTCCATTTTTCCCTCCAGCAACTTCTGAGGGAATGTGGTGCTGGTGAAGGAGCATAAAAGGAGTTTTTCATAGAAAACAACTAAGATGGATGCTAAAAGAATGCTGAAAGAAATTCAGAAAAAGCAAACTGGCAGGTCAAAAAACCAAAACAAATGAGCTGAGAAACACTAAAATGTCCTGCAGAAGTGAGCAACTGAAATTACACTTAGTTTTAAAAAAAAAAATTTATGTTGATAATAAATAAGTAAATAAATAAATATAGTTATTGTTTTTGAAAAAAACTAATGCAGCTTTGCACGCTAACATCTATAAAATGCTAAACCAAAACAAATGAGCTTAAAGACACTACAATGTCCTACAGAAGTCAGCAGTTGAATTTACATTTTGTTTTTTGATCTATTGTTGATAATAAGTAAATAAATAAATAGATAAATAGCTGTTGTTTTTGAAAAAAACTATTGCAGCTTTGTACGTTAACATCTATGGAATGCTAAACCAGAACAAGGAAACACCTGAAAGACACTAAAGTGTCCTGACACTTTATATATATATGTACATAAAGTCTCAGGGTGTCACACATGAGTGCAAAGATGAACAAAATCTGAAGAGTTGCAATCGATAAAGTTCTGTTTTAGGGGGAAAACGTGTGTTCTCATGTTAAATTCAACATTCATTATCCCAAACATAAAGTCATGAGTTGTTTACCCTTTTATATTAGAAATGGTTTCATATAAGCAAGTATTAGCCTTTCCCCAAATGTCTAACATACAAACTCTTCACATGAGGCTCAAGCTTTACACAGTAGGATGCTCCATAGAAGACCGACACTGTTTACCACAAACGTTGGACTTCATTGCACCGTCTTCCTCAATGTAGCAGTCAACAACCAACAAACAAAACCAAAGCAAGAGTGTGTTTTGTAGACATTCAAAAATGGCATAAATCCTGTTATTACTTAAAAACTAAATCAGATTGAGAAAACGTCTGTTCTAGTCAGTATGGTTCTAGCATTATTTTAGATAAGATAGATAGTCCTTTATTTCTCCCCAAGCCAGGGGAAATTCACATTAATGCAGCTTTAAACATCTATGAAATGCTACACCAAAACTAATGAGCTAAAAGACACTAAAATGGCAAAACACTTGGCAGAGTTCAATGTGTCATCACAGACAGTGAGATGACCAACACCAGCAGCACTCATGCATCCCCAAACCAAGATACTGCCTCCACCATGCTTGACAGTAGGTACTGTCCATGCTGGAGATAATGCTTCTCCTGGCCTTCTGCTTAGCCTCACATTAGCAGGAGGAAGATAAAGCTGGAAACTGGACATCTGACCACAGAATCTTCTTCCAGTTCCTGGCTGTCCAGTTCTTGTGTTCTTGGGCCCAACGATGCCGGGCTAACCTCTGTCTCCCATTGATCAGGGGCTTCTTGACAGCCTTGTAGGACCTTCAGCCATCATCTAAAAGTCGGCCACATACAGTGCAGGTGGAACACTGGACACCAGTTTGGTTTGACCACTGCTGCTGAAACTCCTGTGATGTGATTCGGTGGTTTTCCTGCACATGTGGATCAGGATGTGGTCATTTCTTGCTGAAGAAACCGTTGGACGTCCAGATCTTGGTTTGTCTTCCAAGCTGTTGGTTGGTCTGTTTTTCTGCAGAGTGAATCCAGCTGCTGAAGGACTGCATCTGCACTTCCTGGATATCTGGCAGCAGCTGGACCCTTCCTGGCCTAGAATCTGGATCTTCAGATGTGTTTCCTGTGTTAGATTTTGTGTTTTAGCCATTTTTGTCTCTGAAGAACTTTCAGATGTGCTGCTTTCTATTGACACGAAGCACGGCAAAAAAAACGGTGTCTTTTAGTAAAAAGCATGACCTTCATCAGTGGATCACTGGTACCAAAATGATCCAATGCTCAAAATTTCTTAGGTTTTTTTTTATGGAACCAAACAATTGAAGATTTTAATGGCTTTTTTAAAAGGATTTTTTAGTATTTTGGCTGTGACTGTACTAAAATAAATTACACATGAAGACTGAATTGTGATTCTTAATGCAACATTTCACAATGCATGGGGTGTCTGAAAACTTTTTTCCACTACTGTATATGCTGTAGTTGTTGTTTTGTAAAAAAGCTAATGCAGTTTTGCACATAAACATCTACAACATGCTAAAACATGGCTGTAAACTCATCATGACACAAACACACCAGACAAACAACTTTAGCTGGCTGGCTCATGAAAAGCACCCCCATCCCTCAGATCACAGCAGGAGGTCTGTAAATTCTCCCCGAAGATGTAGGCAAATTGTGCAAATTAGGTAAAGAGAATCAAAGGATGTGAGAGAGTGCAGCGCAGACGACAAGCATAAAAGAGTCGTCAAACATCCTGCAGGCCTCCTGGTGAACCAAAGAGCACGACCAGCTGTGTGTTTACCGCCATCCACTGCACACTTCTGAGTTCACACATAAAGACATCTCTCCTCCTAATGCATATACAAATATTATATGGAGAGAAATTCAGGAATATGTTTTGTGTGTTTGTTGTGACAGGAATGTTTTAGTCACTTCCCTGATGCCTGAGACAGCATTTTTTTCTTCCTGTTTGCAGAGAGACAACAACCCTGACCTAAATGAGACGAGCTCCGACAGCAAACACCTGAAGCCGAGCACATAATGATGGACAACGTGGAAGGACTCTGGCTGCAGGTTTGTGTGTCTGTGTGTGACTACCTGCTTGCAGAGGTGTGTTTGTGTGTGTGTGTTGTTGTGCATCTGAAGTGACAGATCCTTTTGAAGTCCTCGCAGTGGGTGGATGGAGGGTTTGCCGGGCTGCAGAGTGTGTGAGGCTGAAGTTTGTCACCTTATGTTTCATGTGGGTTCTTGCAGATCATTTGCTCTTGTAGCTGCCCATCTGAAAAGACAAACACTTTTTCTCTTTTCTTGCAGGGGGAAACACACATTTCACACACACCGTGACACAGCAAACAAACAAAAAACCCACAGAAAACATCAGTCTTAATGCAAAACTCAAGCGTAAATCTTTTTACATTTTACAGTCTGTACATAGGATGATGTAATCATACAGATTTGGGTTTTTCTTTGTCAACAAGATGTTTAAGAAATGAATGCAATAATCAGAGATAACATTGTGTTTTCCTGACATATGCAGGAATCAAACCTGTGATAATGTTTGGCTTCAACAACAAAAAACATATTCAGTGCAAAAGTTTGCATCCGTCTTTTTGAGTCAAGGCAACTTTTACAGTTTTTCTCAAATAATAAGACACTGTTCCTGAAAAATAGCACACATTTCCCAGCGCACTGCACACTATTTTCTTTATTTGAACACAATTCACAAAGCACTGTGAGCTCCCCTGAACTGAACAAGTTATTGTGGTTTTTCCTGCTGCCATATTCTCCCTTTCTGAATCCTATAGAAGAATTCTTCTCTACATGGAGGTGGAAGGTATATGAGCAGCAGCCAGACTTTGGGAAAATCTCTATCAATCAGTGGTCTTGGCATGTGGTGATGTTTCTGTTGATGCATGTCAGGGCTGGATCAGACACACTAGATCTTTCTGTCCAGAGAAAACACAGCTAGTGATGTTGATGAGGTCCTGAGGTCTGACCAGGCTGAAATAACTGATGCAGACGTGGTGTAAATATCTGCAGACTGTACTGTGGACAATACAGTGCTGTATTTATTGTCTAATATTATTTTTATTTTATAATATACAGTCAGGCACTGCAATGACCTCTGATTCAGGATGAATTTGTGTTCAAGTTGTCATTTTTGAGGACTGTATCATTTTTTTACACTTCATGTGAAAACACAGTGAGAGGAGAGTGTTTTGTATTTAGCAGTGCAGTGTCCTAGTTTTACTTCGTGTGTCTTAATTTTGAAAACAAAGTTCAGATTTTGACAATAAAGTGCACTTTTGACACAAGTGTGCAGTGCTTTGTGAATTGTGTTCAGATTAAAAAATAGTGTGCAGTGTGTTGGGAAATGTGTGCTATTTTTCAGGAACAGTGTCTTATCAATTGAGAAAAAGTAATTTGACAGCAGTGTTGGAACAGTGTCCCAGTTCTGTTTCCTAGTGTTCACTTTTTGAAAAATGTGTGCTATGAGTGAAAAATGTGTTGAAATGAGCAAAAAACGTGTTCAGTCTTTTTCAAAAAGAGTGCAAGAGTTTTGGAAACCGTGTCCAAACCATTAATAGTGTTCAAGGTTTGGACAGCAGAGTCGTGTTTTTGAGAAATGTGTGCAGTAGTTGGTGGCTGAGTGCAGTGGATGGAATTTAGTGTCTTATCAATTGAGAAATACTGTAATAAAATAATGTTCAATCTAAAAACTACAAAATAATTTTGGAATTTTCCTTTTTAATTAAGATGATTTTTAATTACCATTTAAACAAGCCTAGAAGTAGCTACTTGTGACAGCTAGTTTTTTCACATTATTTCAAATGCTACCTACTTTAAGCATGATTATGAAAGCAAATTCTGTATATGACAAACTTAAACTTGCTCTAATTAGAATTTCATCAGTTGGATAAGATGAGATGACCTTTATTGATCCCACAGTGGGGAATGTTCACCGTTACAGCAGCTCCAAGGAGAAAAGGTAGTATAAATGCTTTACAACAATAAATTAGAAACACACAGTGCAAAAACACGGAGAACATTATATACACAGAAGATGTTTTTTTTTTCTTAAGAATTCTATTCACATGAGTTTGAAACAGTTATTGCACACTGTAGTATAGTTTTTTCTCATGTATGTCAGTCGGACACATTGCAAAGCCTTTGTCAAACGTCTAAACTACCCGTCGTTGAACTAAAACCAGGACAGATTCAGCTGCACAGCTTATTTTTTGTCTCAGATGCTTTCAGAAATACTTTTCGCTCATGTGTTTTCGAAATAAAAGAGAAAGTTTGCGGCTGAGCCGCCATGTTGGTCCGATGCATCTGCCGGACTCAAGCTGAAAGTGGTGTCATGTGACCAGTAATGGCCCACTAGTGACCGCCTACCAAGTGATTTTCAGATGCGGCGCATTTACATGCGGGAAAAACGGATCCAGTGGACACGTAGCTCAACTTGGAAAGAAAACCAATCAAGGCAATGCAGAAATGTAAATCTTGTGCTGCAGAATTACCCAACATCCTCAAACGTTCCAGTCCTTCCATTGCCAGTATCCACCGGTGGTTTACCGTGTTGAAGTATAACTTTCTCATTTAGCTTCTCCTCTGAAAAAGACAAATAGTTTTTGTCTTTCCTTGTGGCTCCTCACAAACACATTTCAGACACTGTGATGAAACAGCAATTCACAAAAAAGTCCTAATGTAAAACTCTCTGCATCCATTAAAAAAAAAATCAATCTCACCCTGTATTCCATCATTCAACATATCTAAGAATACAGATGATCCCTTCAGTCAAAGTGATTTTGTTTTTGTACACCAAGGACTTGGGTTAATATTTCTGACCGCGCTGTCATTTGTAAGCATCAGCGGTGAACAACAAACATGGCCGGATGTATTCAGATGCATTATGTCGTGAGAGGAGGTGTAAACACATTTTTATAAGTATAGGCATCGCTTTTGTCAATCGGTGATGAATAGTTGACATTTCCCAATAGAATAAAACCTTTCTGGTTATTGCTCTGTGCAGAAATCACAACAAATATCAGGTGAAGCGTTCTGCCTCAAAGATCCACCCAATGCCACGACGCCCACAGCAACACAAAAGCAATTTGCCGAAGTTGCACGATGCATTAGAGGCTCCTTTAGCCTTGGCAAACATGTAGATGTAAGTTCAGCTCACTCAGATGTTAAATAAATATGCTGCTTTTATGGCCAGAACAAAAAGTTGACGGTGATGAATGTCCTCGACGGAAGTGAGCGTCGCCTCACGCCGAACACGTGTTGATACTGAAACAGGGGATGACGAGTCTATCCTCTCCGTTTGTCTCCGTCTTTCTGTTTTTCTTCACTGTATCACTTTCTTTGCTCTTTTTATTTTGTCTCCCACACAGGGGGGAGATGAGGGGAGGACTGGAAGGTGCAGATGCTCCCGTGAATAAGAATTTAGGAGGAGCTCGATATTGTCTGTGAGGCTGATGAAAGGCAGGAGAAGAAAAGGCCGAGGGAATAACCGAAAGGGTGAACAGAATAGAAGAAAGGGGGTAAAAATAAATTGTGAATAATGTATATTGCCGGCCTTCCTAATGCTTCGCTGTTTAATACGGGCCTAAATCCCTCAACTTTTCGTAAAAACTTCAACAATTTCGCAGTCGAGTAATCTTCCGATTTAATAACCTTAAGCTTCCCTAGCTCCATAAATCTGACGTTCTTACGCCTTCCCTCCCCACAACCTCGGCCTCCCCTCCTTCCTCCCTCATTCCGAGCCTCTGTGCATTTTATCTCCATAATAGCACAAAGCGGAGCGAGCTGCCTCGGTGGGAGAGATAAGGGAAATTCCTGCCCGTATTTTAATAGCTTCGCTCAGCTATCTCTTCCTCCCAACTCCTCAGGAGCTGCCAGCCGGCGCTCTCACCTTGGACACAGCACCCAGAGGAGAATCCTACAGAAAGGCATGACTGCTGAATGTCTGGGATGTGTGTGTGTCTGTGTGTGTGTGTGTGACAAAGAGAGTGTTGGCATTTGTGTGCTCGAGTATTTGTGTGTGTGTGTGTCATAAATGCATCTGAATTTGTACCCGTGTATACAGTAGGTGTGTGTTGTTTACAGTGCAGGATACAGATGTTGCAGCTGCAGCAAAATGCAGTGAAAACATTTGGTTACAGTCAGGATAAGATCACCTTCATAGGGGAATATGTAAGAAATGACACTAATTTGGGGCTGATATCAAACTTGCATGGTTGTTTTTTTTTTACATATAAACTGCAACAGGGATGAGACGTATCAAAAAAGAGCTGTGAACAAAACTAATGTTTGATTTATGTTTAGTTACACAACTGTGAAATCCAAAAAAGCCAACAGGTGACTTCAGATTTTGCATCATTTAATGCAGACAGTGTCATGTTGCTTTGAAAAGACAACAAACAGCTTTAACATTATCCATGAAACATCAATCAAACCCAAAATTCTACCATGTCTCACTTCTTAGATGGTGTCTTTTGCTCATGGTTTCCATTTTGTGTCATGAAAATAGCAAAAAATGACCAGTTTACAGTACTGAGCATGCAGCTAAGCAGAGCAACAGTACATCTGATAAATGTCCTCTGCAGGATGGCAAGAGAAGACCTGTTATTACAGAATATTTTTGAGTTTTAATGTTTGAATGGATTTGATTTGGAATAAACAGAAAAAGCGCTAGTTTCATCATATATAAATCTGTCGGGTTAATGCTAAGGTTAGCCGAACCCGCATCATGTTTCATAGAGTTTTGAAAAGACAACAAACCGCCTTAACTTTAACGATGAAACCTTAATCAAACCCAAAATGCATCACTTCTTAGATGGCGTCACTGTTATCTTTTTCTCATGGTTTCCATTTTGCGTCATGAAGATAGCAAAAAACTACGAGTTTACAGGATCAGAGGATGCAGCTAATCAGAACAAAAGTACATCTGATGAGCGTCCTGTTATTACAGAAAATTTAGTTTTTTTGTGTTTGAATAACAAATTTGGAATAGACAGAAAAAGTCCTTGTTTACATCAAATGTAAAATATGTTTGAATAGCTAAATTTAATTCCACAGTCTGTACATACGATAATACACACTCTAAAAAGTAATTCAAGACTTAGTTCCACCACTTAATTAAATGCATTGTTGCAAGATAACACAGCAAATTTAGTGATTTAGTGAAACAGTTTTAATGGGTTGGGTTGCCAGAATAACGTTGAGAGTTGCATCAACTTAATATTGTGTGTAGTTTAAACTCAAGTATCTGCATTAGTTGATTTAAAACTAAATTAAAGTTCAGGTAACTTAATAAAGTTGACTTGATAAATTCCTTTTCTTCTCCTCTCCCCTCCCTACAGAACACTGGAGCAACTGAATTTAAAAAAAAATCTAGTTGTGTTTAGAATTATTGTAATTACGTCCGTAACACTTGATAATCCCATTTCAGTAACATGGAAATAGTAGTTGGATCAGTATCAGTTTCTAATTTGTGCAGCTCGTGAGGGCGTTTAATGTTTAGGTATTGTTTGTGGGACAATTTAAAAATGTGTGTAGCTTTAGCTTTTAAGATTTAAATATTATAACATAATAGCAGTTTAGCAGACGTCTCTATTTAGAGTGCAGTGTTAAAGATTTGTTTTTTTTCTGTTACAACATTGATATCTTCCATTTCCTGCCAAACTTGTACTTGTCAAAGCAGAAAAATTATAATAAAACGGGTTTGATGCATTAGATAGATACAAATAACAAATAATTTTAGAAAGAAAACCAAACAAGGTCATGCAGAAATGTAAATCTGCTGCTGCTGATTTGTCCAGTATCCTCAATACATTCTTGCCCTAGTCCCTGATTTTTCCCATCGGTGGTTAATTTCCTCTCATCTGTCTCCAGCTGCTCTTTTCTACTCATCCTGGTTGATGTAACTGTGAAGGTAAAGAACAAGTGTAGAGATGTGAGCTCCCCTGAACTGAAGCCCTGAGCAGGAAGAGTCACTGGCGAGAGCGGCGACCAGAAAATGAGCCCTCAGTGGCTTCACACTTACAATGCTAATTGTCTTTGATTGAGCGCTGAGCCGAGCCGGCAGCACCGGGGAGTGAAACGTTTTAGAGTCAAGGGCAGGAACAGCGGCGCCTCCGTTTTTATTTTGGCTGAGCCTGGACGGAGAGAAGAAGTATTTGGGTCCCAACAGAACGAACCACTAATGGACTGCTGCCTTCAGGGACCACTTACAGTAAAACCAGCACCTGTTTCAGAGTCCAGGAACTTAATTCAATTTAATCTCTCGCACTAAGAAATTAATGAAATCATCAGAGACAAAACTGTGTTTTCCATGTTAGGTCCTGCAGCTGATGTCATTGTCCTGAGTGCCTTTAAAGAAGAACGTGACCGGCTAAAGGAGACAAACGTGACACTCTAAAATATCCGGTTTATTTTCATTAACTTCTCTGAAGTTCTACATGAACAAAAACTATAGAAAATTTAATTGGAACAAGTTCATTTTTTATTTGTTTGCCAACTTTAGAACTTGTGTTCATGATTGTGGCTATTAAGTGTGTAACACACACAACTTTCTTTTAAATGTGTAAAAACGAGAGAACAATGAAGGTACAATTCATCTGTCACGGGCCATGTCTATTGCTGGTAATATTGAATTTCAGCTGTCATTGTAGGACAGTGGGTTTAAAGCTGGGAGAGCAGTGGCCTATGCACCATTCATCAGTTATTACACTGATCTGTCAATTAAAACACAAAAATAACATTAACAAGCTTGTCACTTTACTCTTTACATGAATTTAGGTTTAAATGATTTGACACAGAAATTTGGGTTTAAATTAGACATAATATTAAGTCGAAGGCAATATCAACTCAACAAAACAGTAAATTAGAATTTTGATCTTGCAGTTATGCATTTAACAGAGTGATGGGAATAGGAACGCTGAAATATGTGAAGGAAAAATTACTCATTTTCTCATGACCTCCAAGTCATTCCAAATTCTGCAAACCTGTTAATGCTCACTCAGTCCCTGATATGACCCTGAGACAGACAGACGCTTGGAAAAGACAACATAGGAATGAAAGGCAACTGTTTGGCTGACAACATAAGAATGACAAGGTGATATTGTTATTCCTGTCCAGATGGATCCTGAACTAACAGTCCTGCTCCCATCTTTGGAGTGTAGCCTTAAACATGGCAAGCCTCCCAAACGGCATATAAGCCCAAAGCCAGAGAGACTCCTCAGAAGTGATGCTGCCAGTGCTCACATCACTGTGTTACTCACTGGATCATTTCTCCTGAATTCAGTAAACCTTATTCTCAACATGAGCCATCTGAGTCTCCAGAGTGTCTCTGAGTTTGCCTCCTGAACCTTCTTTCGACATCGCAGAATTCCCTAACAAAATACCTTTTAGATCAAATATATTATAAATAAAGAGCTCTTGATTCAAACTTGTACACAGAATCCACAAAAGGTCGGGATTAGTTTTTTATTAAACGCTACCTGACTGACAGAGAGCGTCTGAATGTTTCCAGCTGCTGTGCTTTATGTAGTGGAGGTGATATGGATTCTATTTACCTATACTAATTAACACTTCAAAGGGAGATTTTACATTTGCATTTCACTGTCAGGAAATCCTATTACATTGTTTTGATGTGCGGCTGCCAAAAGTGAGCTCGACGCACAAAAGCCCACATGTTCTAATGACTTTTAATCCATCTGAGTCAATAGACATCAAGGTGTTTATGAATATTAGCATCGTCTGTCGGAGAAATTCCTGACACAACTATTCCTGACTGGATTTTCTGGAAGTAAAAAAGAAAAAATGGAGGAACAGGCTCAATTCCATCACACCAGGAAGTGTGGGCTGCTGCGTTGTGATAGGCCGGCTGCCAGCGATGCGGAGTGACAGAGTGTGGCGCTCACACACTGTGATGACACCAGAGATGCTGAGGGATCACTGACATGGTGTGTGTGAGCGTTCTTTGTCCGTGCGGAGTGTGTGTCTGTGTGAAGATGCATTTTCTGCCTGTTTGCTTGTTTATTACAGTGAAGCAACCCTCAGATTTGTTTTGATTGTATTAATGAAAGCAAGTGTAAGCAAGCGCATATGATGTTATTAATATTTTCATCCCTTGTGTGTTCTTATTCCAGCATAACTCCACGAGGAAATGCACACAAACACACACACACACACACACACACACACACACGTCTAATGCAGCTCGTACACAATTTAAACGTTTAGCTGTTTGCCCAGAACTGGAGGGAAAATCCAAAGAAACACAGAAGCCGAAGAAACAAACACAGATTTGGCGTCTGCAGGGAAACCAGATTTTAAAGCAGGCTGACCGCCACTGCACACACACACACACACACACACACACACACACACACACACACACACACACACACACACACACATGCACGCATGCACACACACACACGCACGCACGCACACATGCACGCACACACACACACACACACACACGCATGCACACACGCATGCACACACGCACACATGCACACGCACACACGCACGCACGCACACACAGACACACACACGCACACACACACAAACTTAACAATTACAGAGACGATTGCCTTGAAAACTGTTAAGACCCTTTTCCCTCACTGGAGAAAATCTGGCTTTCATCTCACATCCAAGTAGCTGCTTGTTTGATAGTTCAGAGCAACAGTTGTGCCATCAGCTGAATAGTTTTTCGGCAGAACTAACATAGACTGGCATGTATTTCATGTTAAATCATCTCTTCTCAAGTCAGCACTTTGGATTGTAGAAATAAATTCCCCATTTCCAGCCCTAATGCTAAGAAAAGATAACCGTCTCCTGCCTGGAGCTTTAAAGGTCCCAAATAATGAACTTTACAGCAAATTAATGCAAGAATCACATGTCCTTAGAATATATCTATCAGTTTTTCAGCTCAAAGTGCTGCAGATATGGTTCATCTCACTATGACTGTAACTCCTGGTCATTTCACTTTGAAGCCAATGAACAGCTGATGTTCAGGAATAAAACTCTCTCTGCATCTGTGACCGACAGCATGGAGGAAACAGCTGCTGCCAGCACCAGGAAAAGTGGACGGAGACAGGACTCTGCTGATTCTAACTTCCCTTCTCAGCAACCATCTTACACGGAAATATCACAAAATTCACTGGACAGTTGTTTTTAAGACTGGATGGTGAGTACGTCAGATGATACTGCGGTTATAAAATTTGCAGTTTAGTGCTGCAGAGTGACTGATAACTAGCATGTAGCCGTACTGGGCTGCGTTTTAGTCACTATTTCATACTTGTTCTGTTTGACAACATAAACTGAAAAATAACTAGATAAGAACAGCTATACTGGGCATTCAGCTGTATTAAATTGCAGTAAATGTGAGCACAGAGAGCAGGAGAGAAGCTAACAGGCGTAAACAGCAACCAAGTTTAGGTTGAACTGAAGCACAACGACAGACATGAAAACACAGTAACCAGAGGTGGGTAGTAACAAGTTACATTTACTCTGTTACATTTACTTGAGCAACTTTTTGAAAAACATGTACTTCTGAGAGTAGTTTTACTCTGCCATACTTGTTACTTTTACTTGAGTAGCTTGTGAAAAAGAAACGTTGCTCTTACTCCGTTACACTGGGCTACACTCAGCTCGTTACTTCTTTATTTACCACATTAGTTATGCTTTATTTTCCCCCAGTGGATCTACCACATGACTGTGTTTCACCAATCAGATGAAGCAACAATAATCACGTGACTCCGTTTCACCAGACATCTCCCTGCGGTCACATGACCTCATACGAACTGTAACAGCATAGCAGCACAAAGTCTGCACATGTAGCAGGCAGGAAATGAAAAAAATGGGGGCATTTTCGAGAAATTTGATCTTGCTTCGGAGTCCGACAACATCAGCATAGCATTAGCACGGATATCTCTGGCTTCCGTCTGCTGTTTACTGACATGGGCGAAGTGAAGCGTGACGTCAGGGTTGGTAGGTCCGGGTGATGCAGCGGTGGAGGGGGGTGCAGCATGCACATACTGTCTATGAGCATGCTGTATATCTTGTCACTGGAAGTAGTTTACACTGTTCAAACATACAAACGTTACCTTTCTACAGGTATTTGTTTCAAAAGCTTCATGTTGTGAAAAACTGAGATTTGGAAATCTGTGTTTCTTGTGCCTTAACTTGTCGTTTTGTAAAGATGTTTATTTTTGCTATTTTTTATTTTATTATTTGGAAATACCAGAATTTGCACATTATTTTACATTTTTGTGTGTCTGATCACATCATTTCTAAAAATAAATCGGACGTTACTATCAAACAGTTACTCAGTACTTCAGTAGTCTTTTCACCAAATACTTTACTCTTAGTTAAGTAATTGTTTGGATGACTACTTTTTACTTCTACTTGAGTGGTATTATTTTGAAGTAATGTCACTCTTACTTGAGTGCGATTTTTGGATACTCTACTACCTCTGACAGTAACCCACCCAGGCATTGTTTACTGGTTTCAAATGAAAGTTTCCACCACCTCTGAATGTCCCTCAGCAGTATAGGTTCCCGAGCTCTAACCTGCAGGCAGACCATCAAAGCTAATGGTAACATTAGCAACATTAGCCACACAACATGCTAACACACAGGATTTTCTGATTGTTGTGGTGGCATTACCGTCAAAAAGAAAAGAAATCCAGTGGAACCTCAGTTCTTCAGATGCTAGAGGTGCATGAAAACTCTTGTGTTCCCTCTTGCAGTGAACATGTGGTGAGTTTTTGCTTGTGGTCGAGACATTTTAAAATTAGCAGAAGAAGCTCCAGAAAGTAAATAAACCTGGTGGACTATGAGGCAGCTTACCTGGTAACAAGAATGATGCAGGATTATACTCAACAACTACTGATTAGTTAGGTGTTAAACAGCACCTGGGTCAAATTCTTTCTCATTCATAAACCTAGGACGCTAACTAATTCCACAAAAGCTAGAGGAACGGCAGAAGTAAACTTCTTTATGTCTCAACAGCTTTTATTTCAACACCTCTAAGTTTGTAACAACCACAAAACTCAATAAAAAAGGGATTTTCACCATATGGCACCTTTAACAGAGCGGTATGACGGGTGAATCTGGCAACCTGTATGATCGCCTGAACGCTCTGTTTTGTTGCTTCATTGGACATAATTTCAGAAATGTCTCTGCATCAGGAGATCTTCGCAGCTAACTTGGCAATAAAACAGATGGCAGGAGCTATGACAATGAAGCCCACGTAATTCACCACAGCTTCCTTGTACTCCACCATCACATACTTTTTGAGTTATTTTTCTTAACTTTTCTGTTTCTGTGGAGTTCATCTCATGAGGTTAAGCCTTGTTGTATTTTATGTGGGGTGACAAGAGCATTCAGAGTTCAAGTGTGAAGCAGCAGGAACTTCAATATATACAGTATGTCAAAACACACAGAACAGAACAGAACAGCAGCAGTCTGTGATTTGGATGGAGCTGACCAGAAATGGCAGCAGCTGTCAAAAACCGCTGGAGGAAAGGAAGCAAAACCACCTCCAACATTGAGTGAAACACACAGTGAAACAAACTGTTGACAATGCCTTTCACGTCTACATGCAGAACACAGCAGACCACAGTTCAAGCAAACATCAAATGTCCAGAGATCCAACACAGATTTCAGAATTCCTCCAACATTTTTCTGTCCAGTTATTTTTTACTGCCACGCCGGCCGTGCTTATAATTTATTTCAAAGCTAGAAATGTGGATTTATTATTTTGTCAACATCCGTGCCGGTATCTCTTCGGGGAAAATTCTGTGTTGCGTTTGAAATAATTTGTGAAAGAGTGATCAAGTTTCAGGAAATGACTGCCACTGTCCTGGAATCACTTCCTCCCATGGGATGTTTAGAATAATAGAAGCACTTGTCTCACTTCTTAAGAGAATTAAATCTAAATTTCAAATGCTAATTTCTCAGCATTTCTCCAAAAACACTCTCTGGACTTGGATATTAAAAAGAATTTGTGTGTTTGAATAATTGAGAAATATTCTCGGTTCCACTATCAGCCCCTCACAAACATCAACCATGTCAGAATTTAAAGGTCTCATATTGTGTGTTTTTTTTTGTTTGTTTGTTTTAAAGTCTGAAGTTTAAATATAAGCTGTAAAAATACAAAGTTTTTCCTTGCCATTAGACTAATATCGCAGCAGCTGGGATGCTGAAAAAACACTGTTAAAGAATAAAAACTAGTTAATATAGTAAAATATTTTGTGGGTTGTTCAATGACAGATATTTACATGTGTGAAAACAATTAATTTAGCCATTAAAGATAAAACATTTTGACAAATAATCAATGCTTAAATAAATATGCATTCATTCAACATTTTTGTTGTGAAAATTGCTGCAATTATACCAGATTTTTCTTCTTTAACAAGCAAATGTATGTTAAATTACAAAACCAATACTTCTTTGCTTCTGAATCATGTTTACAGCATTGGACATGAATTTCAGTTTTATCTATTAAATAATTTAGTAAGTATTTGTAAAATTCCGATACATTTTTGAGTGTCTTTTTATGTCAAAAAACTTCAATTTTCTTAAAAATCTGGAAATTTTATGACTAGTCATTACATTCACATATGAAATGTGGATTCACAAGCTCTTTTTTTCTTTTTTCAAAGTTTTATCTGATATTTTTGTGCATTTCAAACATGTGGAAAGAGTCAAAGAAAAAAATCCATGAAATTACCTATACGTTTTACAGTGTCACTAAAACGTCAAAGATATAAGCAAAGAACAACAAAGGCTGCAGAATTTATATCTTCTAATTGTTCAGTCTTATTTTCCATGTACATTACATGAATAATATCAAGAAAATCAGTATAATAAATAATGTCACTTATCTCTATAAATAAAAACCCACTTAAAATTCAAATGAGGTCAGTATTTACACAGATAACAACGTGCCATCCAAAATGTGCCACATATACACATCTGGTATGCAAGGCAGGTTTTGACTCTTATTAACCTTTTTATAGCAACATGGGCAAAATATTGGACCGTTAAATTACAAACTTATTCACAGTTAAAGACTATCTTTTTATTAGCAGCAGCAAAGCTGTAAAAACTTGAACAACTTTGAAACTTTCCACAAAGACCTCTGGTCCTGCTGCACTGAGCATCCAGAACCTTCTAAACCTTCCATTTTTCTATTCCTCTCCTCAGGTCCTCATCATCTTTCATATTAGCCACATCATTCACTCCAATAATGCATCATTTTGTCCTCAGAGCTTTAAGTTCAGAAGACATGGCTTGACAGAAAGATGTGGATATTACATGCTGTGTCTCCAAAGTCCTGAATGCAATAATTTGGCTTTGAAAAGATGGATCTGTCCGTGTTGTCAAAACAACCAGTCATCAAGGGCTGAGGAAACAAAGCTGTTCATGTCCACGAGTGAATTCGTGTCAAGCTGAAGCCAGTAGTTATGAAGTATTTTGTTCTTTCACAAGACAAAAGATGTTGACTAGTTCCATAGCTGTTAATGGACCTATATGTACAGTGTTTATAGAACGTAATGTTCCCCTTTATTTCTGATAAACATTGAGTCATTATCCATTTAATTGGGCATTATTCATAGGAATCTACAAAAAAGACTCTTTCGTGTCAAAATGAAAACAGATTCCTACAAAGTAATGTCAATTAATTAAATATAAAATCTAAAATAAGTACCGGTAGCTGCATGAGTTTTCACCCCCTTTAAAGTGTAACTTGACACAAGTGCAGCCAGTTGGAGGCTGAAGTCACACAGTTAATGAAATGAGTGCAGTGAATGTAATTTCTGGAAGGTCTCGTCATTGGTGGATCAGAACTCCTGGATAGAACTACACCACAAAGACTAAAAAACACTGAGAAACTCTGAAAAGTTGTTGAAAAGCATCAGTCAGGGGATGATCTATCATTTATAGTGCTGTTAAATCCATAATTTTAAAACAGAAGGAATATGGCCAGCGTGTAAATCTGCCTAGAGCAGGCCGTCCTCAAATACTGCACAAAAATGCAAGAAAAACACAAGTGAGGGAGGCCACCAAGACAGCTATGAGTCCCTCTGAAGGCTGAGATGGTAGAGATTGTGCATACAGCAGCTGTTGCCTTTTCTTCACCAGTCAAAGACCATGTGTCAAAGATGAAAAGAAATAAAACTGGAAAACTTACAAGAGGCATGAACATTTTCATTGGCACTATGAGTATTTTAATGTAGAGCATCAACACCACTTTGTACCTGCAGGAGTGATAGTAAATCACTGTAGGACCAAAAGGCCTTCTTGTCCAATGTTCTTGGTTTACCATTATTATGCTGCGATTTAAGATTTGAATAAATTTGAACCACTGTCTGGTCAATCTCAAAGCACGGTGAGGTAAAGAGCGTCCACACACAACAAATAGTTTAGAAGCAGATTAAGAAACAATCATGTCTAAAAGGCACAATCGTGAAACTGTCTGTGCTCACCTAAAGCTACTTTCTGCACATTTCTGGCTCTTTCTTACATATAAAAGTACTATCTCTAGCTAAACAAATGATGTTTACACCTATACAGTACCTCTAGCCGCAATAATAGCGATTATAAACCTCTACTTTAGGAAAGAAAACAGTTCTAACATGTGTGATGTATTAGAAACGAGTGGTGTCCACCGATGTGAATAGGGAAACCCAGACATTCACAAAGAGTGTGGTACATGATAGGTTGTTTTCTTCATGTAAAATAGATTTTGGGTTGAAAATTCAAATTAAGCTGCTCTAGTTTAGAGGCTCAGTGTCATATTTGACCCTTCGGACAAAGGGAGTGTACAGGATGTTAAGGCGACACGAGGGTTAAATAACCACGTGGTGTTAAGAGCACAGAACTAACAGCTTGTAAAGGGAATAAATAACTTCAGCATCTTGGCAGTATCATATGATCAAATGGAAAAAATAGAGAGCTGGACAGGAAAAGTTAGAACTGTATATTTTAACTGACACTTTAACCACAGGCTACTACTATGGACACTTGAAACAGAGACAATTTAAATTTCATTTTAGCTGCAATACATGTCAGGGAATGTGTGTGTGTGTGTGTGTGTGTGTGTGTGTGTGTGTGTGTGTGTGTGTGTGTGTGTGTGTGTGTGTGTGTGTGTGTGTGTGTGTGTGTGTGTGTGTGTGTGTGTGTGTGTGTGTGTGTGTGTTTTTCTTCTGTTTTATTGGATTCCTAGAGAAACACCCTCTCATTCTGCCTGCACTACGGTTGTATGCACAGCTAAATGACAATAAAGGTTGATTTTATTTAAGATTTAGCTCAGTTTCTAGCAAAACTGTTGTAGCATGAAAACAGCCACAGCAAACCACACATCAATGCATTTGTGATGCAATTAACTGCACCAAAAATTGGCCAAAAAATGTCAGTACATCTGATTGATCCTTCCATGTTGGACCAAGAGAAGACGTTACACTGCAGTGACTCACTATTACCTCGCTGCTAGCATGCTAGCTTAATGCTAATGTCAAAACTGTCATTTCTTCACAATCCGTTGATAATTTTAGGGAATTTTGGATTTTCTTTATACTATAATTCTTCCATATATCGCCTTTAAGCTGCACAACCCTCAACATCTGAGTCGACAAAGTGTTAACTATAGCAGCAGCAGAAGGATAACGTCTGAGATTCCTCCAGCTGCCGCTCATCTCACCACATGGGAACAGATCCACAAACCCACAAAAGGGGAAAACCAGTAACGGAAAAGCACCGAGCTCACTGCAGCCAATCACTTTGGTCCACAGATGAGAAACAAAAGGTGGACAAAGACTCCAGTATTTCTTTGGAGAGGAAATAAAATCTCTGCCTGGTGTATATTTCTTTAAAAAGGAGAACCACCTTTCCGCTCTCTATGGCGTTTCTTAATTCAAAGGAAAGCAGGCAGGTTAGTCCCGTCACAGTTTCCATTTAAAGGACGGTGAGTAGTTCAAGGAGAGACACAATAATGGAGGCTTGACAGCAGGATCCTGAGGAACTCTCACAGATCACAAATTCCATTTTAGCTAATTTGTCCTGTTATAATATCTGAAAATTCTGGTTAAATGTAGGTGCGTACTGAAAACTACAGTTGAATTCAAAACTCAAAAAAAAACCTTAACTTTATTATTTGTTCCTTGAAGGGCGATTTGTTTTGCAGCAGTTTACAAGAGCATTCCAGTAAGCAAACAATAAAAACTAATTTAAAAAGTAAAAACCACATAAAACAGTAAAAATGCGGTAAAAACAGTAAAAACTCAATAAAAAAACAAATAATGAAATAAATGAAGACAATAAGTATCACACGAAACATAAGATTGACATGGTCATTCATGTAGTCAGGTATAAGTCAGCAGCAAGCCTGAATAAAGTCAAGTAAAAACAGGATAAACTACAGCAGCAAAAACCAAATCAGTTTATTACCTCCTCTTCTCAGCGTTTATAACTTGGATAGAGGTAAAGTACAAAATTCCGGCTTAAGTTAAAAAAAGATGTGACAGAAAGACCTCACTTGAGGATCACATCTTTGTCATTTTTTTTTTTAAAACATCTTTTTCAGCTTTTTACTGAGTTAAAAGACATTATTTAGCAGTAAGAGATGTGACCCTGCTGCTCAAAAGACCTCAGTGAATTTTGGTTCTGCCTTCATCTCGTTGTATTATGTAGCTCCTGCTCAATAAAAGACAGACACTACTGGACCATAGAGCAACTTTTTGCTCAGAAATATCTTTTTTCCCTCATGCAGCTTCAAAATTGTACCAATTTCAAACTAAATGTCGGTATTCTGTGTATTTACATATGCTCAATGACCTGGCGGTGCTCTAACATCACAGATAAATGTGAATGAAAGTGAAATGAGCAGTGACAGTCAATTCACAATTCAAGTGTTTGCACAGCAGCAGCAGAGGGCAGAGTGGTCATGATTTGTAGCTTCTGCTGGAGAGATCATTTTAATAATGCGATGCACTGTTATTTTCTAATCCTGTTGATGTACAAACTCCTTTCTTTTTTCTTTTAACCTGATTGTAATCCGAGCCTGCCTGCTTTCAGAACCACTGCTGCTTGTTGAGAGTAGTTTCTGATCTGAAAAACTACATTTGTGAGTTAAGATAGTCTGAGAACTGAAAGGAAGTGATGAGAAAATAAATGAAACCAGCGCACGAGTAGTAAAAAGCAGAAGCTTCCCTTTATAAACTTCAATGTTCTCTTGCAAGTGAAGCTGTTCAGCGACGCAGACTGTGACCTTCTGTGGTCATCCTTCACTCTGTTCTAAACAAGCAGAAAATTGTGCCGGGGTGAATTTTCCTTGCATGGTTTAGGCCCACCGCTCTGCTTAAAGGACACAAAATGTGACTAAATACAAAACCAATTGCAGTGGTCACAGTGCTCCGGTCTGCAGGGCATGAGCGCTCGCTCAATGGTTTGATCAGAATTATCATCCCCCGAGATTCCAACGTCCAGACACTCTATAATCTACACAGGCATGCGGAGGCCGATCCAGGGAACTGGAGGAACCTCGCATGTCACTAGAAATGTTTTTGTAGAAATCTGCTTTATTATTTTTGTGTATTCCATTATCAGGTGAAGATAAGTTACAGAAAACTGAATTCGCCAAGTGATCAAATCCTTTAACCCTCAAAAAAATATATATTTTCACAGTGAAACTTCTGATGTCCACATTTTCAACATTTTTGGGAAATTTTTGAACATTTTTTTGGTGGAAAAAAAGAAATGTTTAAAATGTTTCTTTAAGAACATTCACAAAAAAATCAACCAAAATCCAGCGAAATTCACTGGATAAATAAGCTGTAAAATGTCACAAGAAGTTCAATTTAAATTCAGCCAAACCTGTCGTACTAAAACAGCAAAACAAGCAACAGTGACATGACATTTTGATAAATAAAATATACTCCACATCCATTCTGTTACTAAACCTAAGCAGTGATTCGTGTCTCATCTCTCAGTGTGTCTCAATTAACAAATAAAATCAATATGTCAACAAAACTCCTAAAATATGAACCAAAATAAGAATTTCAGAGAACAATGCTAACAATAAATAAAACAATATAAAACTTGCACACAAATGATTTGACCTTATTTTTCTTATAAGGTCTCACTGTCAGGGTTTTAGAGTTTCCTTGGCAGCACTTCGGTTTCTGCTATCTGACGTTTGTCACAAACTTCCTGTGTGGGCGGGCCTTTTTTTCCAGAGCTGAGTCCCCATTGGCTAATAAAAATTTGAGTGACCTGCAATGGTCGATTGAAACTCTGAGAATTCCACTCCAGACATTCAGATATTTATTTCCTTGTGTTTTTCGTGACAGTGATGTCAGAAACTAAAATTAATGTCTGTCATGCTGAATTACATGATCATTGCATTATTTATGATGCAGAAGGTTAGGCATTGGAATATTGTCTGCGCATTTATTGAACTTTTAAGTATAATGCATTGAGAAAACACTAAGGGATTGTCATCATTTCTAGGTTTGAAGCTACAGGGTCTGTCAGTCAGTGATAGTGAGGGCATTTCCAGCCTTTACAGCAAGAACACAGAAAGAAAATCTCACTTTTAACTTGGTGTGCTGAAGCCATTCTCTTAAATTCTCAGATTTTGCATAATACATGATGTTTCTGTTTAACTGAGCTGGCATGTTTTGTTGCAATGCATGTCCTTCTGAAGATCTTTTCGTACTACATATATACTGCATTCATTAGCTTGTTCTGGTGTTAATATTTCATTCATACGGTCCATCATTAATATATCCATTGCTGAAAGTGGAACCTCCTCATTTCATGCTCATCTTCATACATTTTTTTTTTTTTTTTTCTGTTTCTCCCATTCCATTTGCTGATCAATTTAGGTCATGCACTATCTTGGAAACGTATTTACCGGTGACTGGTTTGGACATCTGTAAGCAAAAATGAACATCGCTGTAATACAGTTTCCCCTTCTGGCGGATTTGACGGTTAGTGGTTATTACTTTTCACTGGGAGAGGCCTAGATTGTCCACTCCTTATACAGCAGGTCAATTAGAATCCAACTGAGTAGTGCACTTCACTGATGGAGCACACTAAAGTCTTTGACCCTCCTGATTGCACTGTGTGTCCACTAACAGTATAATGGGCTAAGAGTGCTGAACTACTCATCTACTGTAAGTGCCGGCCATTAAAAGTTAGAGGGACCGTATCTAAGTCAATATGATCTATGAGAGACTTAATAGCCACTCACAATTTAGATTCATTCACAGCACAACTCATGGATAGATGTAGTTGTAATTGATTTTTTTTCCTCTTTTAAAACAAATTGTAGTGCAGCAAAAAAAAAAAAGTGTAGGATTTACTGTAGGGGATCATTTTGCTTTGATATCGCAATCTATCAAATGCGAGCCGTTGATCGGTTTTCCACGAAGGCTGCGTGAGCATCTTACAAGATCAGCAAAATACCGCAAACATCTACAGGAACACAGACGGCGCGCAGGTGTAATTTGTTTTATGTAAAACAAAGGCAAGTAATGAAAACAGCAGACTTCTGTATTGTTAATACACATCCACTCAGCAACTAAAGTTCCTCCTCCCTCGCCAACATGCTGCTGTTTCCAGGAGTCAGCTCTTCTGTCCGTTCTCAGCATGGTCAAATTCCTTAAACGCAAAGACAAGGCTTCCTCAGCAGTCGGCATGGAGAGCCGACCAGCTCAGCTCCTGGCCTCAGAGCTGCGCTGCTATATTGAACCAGTATCTGATTCACTGACCTTCTGGCTGCCTCATGCCTTGCTAATGTAATCTAGAGCTGCTGCTGCTGCTGCTGCTGCTGCTGCTGGCTCACGTCTCGCTGCCTGCAGCTTTCCTTCTCCCTCCTTTCTTGTGTTTTGTTTTTTTTTTTTTAAATCTAAGCACACAGTCATACACGTTTGCAAATGTTAGTCCAGTCTCAGATTGTGAGGAATTAACCGATTAGAAATTTGCTTCTTTATTCAATAAAAACGCACCAAAAATCCCTCAGTGCTGCTGCTAATGAAGGTGTCTTACCTCCTGCCTTCAGAAAAAGGTCAACATGTGGAAAAATGTTGGTTCAATTCATGAATGTTGTGATTAAACGATAAATTAACATTACAAAACCAACTATGCATTCCAGATCAGCTTTTACTACCAAAAATAGTCACAATTTCAGCGATCATCCCCCACAGAACAACTACTTTAATCTTGCCTCTACTACACTTACATTTACGTCCTTTCTTCCTGCGCTTTCTTTGTCTCATTGTGCAGCATTTTGTCCACGTTTTAGGAAAATGCTAAACAAATAAGGTTACTGCAATTTGCATATTCTCACTAACCTGCTCCGCTTTGGTTGTTTTATACTCGCACTGGTTTCTTTTCTTGTCTTTCCATGTGTTTCTTAATGATAAACAAAAGATTTACAGCGAGGTCTCCGGTGTTTGAGCAAATCCTGTCTGAAATAAGACATCCCATCTGCTTTAGATTTAAGTGGGTGACCAGCTGGTTTGTGGTGGTGCTGCTGAAGCTCTCGCTCCCCTCCTGCTCTCTCATTCCTGATTCATTGTGCTATCTGGGGAATATGTATCACCATTTCTTGCCTGAAGCTATCCAGCAGTCCAATCTATAAGTCAGGCCAGGTCCCAGAAAGCAGAGATCCTAGCCATGGAGGCCGGAGACGGTTAGCTGCTGCCCAGCCACAAAGCACCAAGCCCGGCCCTCTGAGCAGCTCTGGCTGGTTTCCCTGGAGAGCCTCAGTGCTTGTGGATCCGGTTGGATGAAGGAAACAGGAGGATAGTGGAGGTGAAATAGGGAGGAAGGAGTTTAGGTGCAGATTTAAAGTGGAAGTGAGGAGGGGAGAAGGAATTTCTGTTTCCACATGTATGACCGTTTCAGGAGTAAAATACATGCATCCACATGGTTAAAAAAAGACAATCAGACCAGCATTTGCACGCACAAAACTGATTGGAGCCTACAGACGAACACCCATACAGAATATATAGGCGCGCACACACACCTAAGCAGGTGGAATTTTGCATGCATGGCTGCGCTTCCCTTAGCTGTGGCCATGGTTGCTAGGCTACGAGTGTTTCAAGTCTTTGGAGGGGACCTGACATTAGGGAGAGCAAATTGACCACAGGAGGCTTTAATCTGCCGTGAAACAGCAGCTGGAGCGCACATAGACACACGCCAGCGGTGAATTTCAACATTTACTCCTCACTGTGATAAATATGTACAAATACATACGATCAGCCATTCTCCATTTCTGTCTTCCAGCTCCTCCTTCCCCTCACACATTCACAAATACTCACACTGTTGGTTAACAACTAGCATCGCCTCTGCACCAGGTCCAATAAGGATGAGTGTCCACAAAGTTAACCTGTGTTATTGTGTGTGAAGGTAAATTGTTTCATAGAAACATGTCAGTTTAAAATCTGTATATGATGAACTCCTATTAAAAAATAATTGCAGTGGTTTAGAAATTTCAATTTTCCCCCAGTTAAAGAGTCTTTAAAGTAAACAAAAATGCATTTAAATAACAGAAATATAATGAACTAGAAAAACACTCAGAGCGCAGTACTCCACCAAGGCCGTTCATTCCCTCGTATGAAATTGTCAGAAATGCAGCATTTTTTTTTAGAAATGCAGCATTAGTTTATTAGTTATTGATGATCAGAAATCACGGCACCATAGAATGTGTCCATTTAATATAGATGTACCCACAAACAAAATGAACTTGCTCTGAGTACAGGCGTGTGTTCTGCATGTGTACGTTATGTACGGATACCGGATCACGTGACCTAAACATGTAGCGGGCGGCAGGAACTGATGGGACTCAGAAACACCCCACAATTTAATCAGTTGTTCCTTGGATCATTTCCAGCAGATAAGTCCTGATAAGTCCTCAGCGGTGGATTTGTAGTAGGATCACAAACGTGAGCATCAGCAGGCAGCTGATGTAGCGTTTACAGTGATGCTGGCAAATCTTTAACAACTCCGTGGATCCAGACTATAAGCTGCAGCTCGGCCATAATCTAATCACTTGGTCCTTGCATCATTTCTGACCTTCCCTGTAAATTTCATCCAAATCTGGTAATCTGTTTTTGAGTAATGTTGCACACAGACAAACACATGCTGATCATCACATAACTCTGCCGCATTCCTTGGTGAAGTAATTAATCTCCGATCAAACATATAACTGTGTTGCAAATAGTGTATTAAAGGTCCAGTGTGCTGGATTGAGTGACATCTAGAGGAGAACCAGCTGAATACTCTCACTTCTGAACATGTTGGTGGACTGAAGCCTTTATATTTAAGTTGGCTGACGTCCCCCTTTAATTTGTGGTCTACCATTTTAAAGCATGACTGAAAACTGAAGGCCACTATGCTAAAGTGGGAACGATTTGTCAGTCTCAAAGTAACCACACTCTAAAACATCCCAGCTTTAACATCTATTTTTATTGAAAATGGGACTACAATTTACTAAATGAGCATCATTCTGTATTAAAGAAATCTTGGAAGTAGCAACTGAGACCATAAAATTACAAGGAAAATGTTTACTGAGGTAACAAATCAAGTGAAAAGTAGGATCATTTTCTCATTGACTTTGGTACAATTCGTCTTTTTTTCAACCAGAAGAGTCACCCCCTGTTGGCTGCTAGAAAGAATGCAGGTTGGGTGTTTTGTAATATCTACTGTACAGAACTACGTAGTGGACTAGAAAAAGGTTCACTATACCCCAATACATAACTTATCAAATGCAGTTTGCAGCCAAAAAAAACCAGGATGTCTTATTACATCTGGTCAGATTTTGCAATTTGCTACTCGGCAAGCTTTCCTGACCCTTCTGGCCCACAATCCTTTGCACGGTTACATCATATATGTCACCGTGTCTTGCACAAGCATAAACAAGCTTGAGCTTCAGAGAGCGTACAGAGAGATGACGGCTCATTTTATGCAGCAGACTGCGACAAAAAAATCTGAAGAGGCATTATTATGATTAAACAATATGTCCCAACTCTGTGCATGCTGCATGAAATAGTACATAGTCTGTAAAATCAGGTAGAGCAAAATAGGAAAAAGAATACAAGGAGAACCTAACGTGGTGGATAAAAATGCGAAACCCACTTTAGAGTCAGAGTTTGGTTTGTCTAGAAGCATAACAGTGCAACATGGTGGACTCCATAGACGAGGACTTACTCCCACTGTACTTATAAAATGCTTCATTTTAAGCTGAGAAAAACAAACTTAAACATGATTATACACTAATCATGAACAGAATATTCCAGTTCTGTCAACAAATCCCCAAAATCCTACAAATTAGACCTTTGAAAGCATTTAAGCATGCTGTATTACAGCAAACGGTTTACTTAAAGCATGAAATGACAAAATGTGTATCAAAGTACAAAAGCGTTCCTCTATTTACGTCCATTTCACTAGTGTTAACTAAAGGCTAAAGCACCCAATGGTTTGGGACTTCTCCTTAAAAAGCTTAAGTATATTTTACCTATTTTTTTAAAGCTTTAGTTTGGCTACATGGGTTTCGACCTGCAGACAAAGCAGACAAGTCTTTTCTTAGGATTTGTTAAGAATAAAAACATACAAATATTATCTTAATCTTCTCCTAAGACTATACAACGGTGTTATTTTGGGTCACACTCCTCACTATCCTCTTGTCTGTGCATGAAATAATAATTAAAATCAAAGAATTGCCCCTAAAGTTGCAGGCTTCCATTTCACTGCCGCTCCAGACAGGCACCTCTCCGATAATCTCTTAAATGTATTCTTGCTCAAACTCTTAAATTTGTCACAATTACTACGTATTTGACCATTTTCTCTATGCCTGCATTATCTGGAAGTCTCTTAAATGAACCCATAATGCTATCTGATTTAATTGTCGGTGCAGATGATCCTGCTTTATGAGCAATAACCCATTCACCCCAGGGGTATATCAATCCTAATGCATCTATTAAAATCAGTCTATGACATTATTATGATTAGTCACTTTGTTTTTCCTGGGCTGGAACAGAACAAAATCTGAACATGAATAGAGAAATATTGACATGATTATCTCCTGTCACCACACATTAATCACGACTAATCTCCATGACTGATATTAAATGTATTCATGTGTCCTTTTTGGACGTTCTCACCTTGTTTTCAGAAACAGATGGTATCAAAGCGCTGTTAAATAATTATTCCTGAGAGGATGTCCCTGCTGTTTCGGTGATGCAAAAAGCCTTAATATACATGAACTGATGTGATTTGGTTTTCATGTCAGGGGATTTGCTCAAACAAAATAATCCAACAAAGTCAGTTTTCTGTGCCTGTGGTTCGCTTCTAGAGACTCAGCCCAGCGTTGAAAGCCAAATTATAGAAATTCTCACATTTTCTCTTGCCGAGTTTCCCTACATGCAACTGTTTTCCATCCACATGTAAACTACGACTGTGTAGTTCGTGGGCACATCTGCACCAAATTTCATATTGCCCTTTCACCTGCCATGAGATAGCTGGACTAACAACCCCACCAAGTGGTCAGGTGTGTCATATGTATTCCCAAACATCTACTCGGGCCTCATTTACTCTCCAAATAAATCAGGAATTCATAAATATTAGCCATTAATAATGTGGATAAACCTCAGGAGACAGGAAGCAGACAACAGCAGTCGGTAAGATTGATGAATAGCAAATTAAACCAAAGCTTTGGTCGTTTTGGTTGATAAAAAATGGCAATTAGACTTAGCATTTGGAGCTTCTAATGGTTTTGTGAAACAACAGTGAATAAAACATGAAGAAGAAAATATATATTGCACATTATACAAAGAATAACTTACTGACACCTGAAAAAAAAAAGCCTCACGAAGTTTGTGAAGTAACTTAAAAGTATTAGAAGTACAATATGAATGACAGAGAGGCCATATTTCCAGTCCTTGGGGAAAGGAAGAACATCTTCACCAGAATCACATTCCCATTTTAATCTTTCACATCTCCTCCCACAAAGAGTAATAGAGTTTGATGTGATCTCATGAATTATTCACTCGGGTGGTTATTCTGTTCACTTATATTTTGTCATTTACCTCGGATGCTCATCTTACAAGGAAGCTATGCTCCCAGCAGACTGGAGCCCAACCCTGCGCTCTTTGGAGGCTGCAGGTGATTTACCATCACAAAACTCAAGGATCTGTTTGTGCCATCGTGAAGGTGCTTTAAACATGTGAAATTTAACACCGCAGATGGCCGTTATTAGGCCTCGCTCATCCTGGAATTACCTCCACTACCTATACAAGAGGTTAAATCTCAAGTTTTGCCCAACAACAGCATGAGCAAAACCTCAGGAAGTTAAAATGAAAGGAAAGAACTGAATCAGTGAAACAGTGGTCTGGCCAACTGCACACCGAGACCTTATCAGGTGCACAGGTGCTCTTAAAATAGTCCTGCACTTCAGAAAAGTTCGAGATTCACAAGAGACATAGTTTCAAAAGAACACTTGAAAATCAAAGCAGCAGAAGACAACTTGTCCCAACTTTTCTCTTTATGGGTCAAAACACAAAAATACTGGATCCTTCATCCGATTCACTCACTGACATCTTTTCATTGGACCCTCACTGGCTGGCAAACATCCATAAACCCAGTTTGTAGCGCAGTTTTGAACCCAAACTGAGAAAAGTCATGACCCGATCATGGGCTATTTTTACCTTGACTTTGGAAATTCTGAAATTATTATACAACTGTATTTACAGGCTGAATCATGCCCACAGTGACACATTAACTAAAAAAACATATTGAGTACATGTGGCTCAGACTTCAATCGATAAAACAGAAAAACATTTAACTATTGAATAGAAGAAATCCGGGCTGCTTTAAGGAGATTAAATTTAATATTCGCTCTCAAAGCCTTTTAGTTCGACGGCAAAATGGTCAATCTATTGTTGTCCTCTGTGGATTCACATTCTGAAGAGAGTACGAGCCATTAGCAAAGGAAGCTTTCAATATTTTTGTAAAGCTCGGTCAGGAAATCAAGCAATGATTTTTAAAGAGGCCTTGATTTACACAACATGATGCCGAACGGTGGCGAAATGGCTTCTCACGTAGACCACAAGTTACACAAAATCTAATTTAAACCCTGCAATGACTGACATCAGATAGCACCACATTCTGTGACTCTTAATGCATCTACAAGATTCAGTGCGTTTACTGATCGGCTGTATATGAGAATAAAACACTATGCTGTGAAAATTTAAAAAATAATATTCTAGCAGCTGAGGGGTCAAAAAACTGCACAATAAAAAAATTACGGAAATAGCAGTCCCACAATATACAGTATTTTTTTCAAAATTAAAAAACATTTTGAAAACTTATTTATGTGAGATGTATATTTTTAATTTTTAATGCTTAATAAAAGGAGATTTACAGATGTAAAAGCTATAGAATTACTCAATATATGATAACATTTATATGAGACAGATTAGATAAATAGATCAGAAAAACTATTTGCACTGATGAAAGCATATTCACTCAGCATTTCTGTTGTGAAAATATTTTTAAAATATTAAAATTACACAAGTTACCTTAAATTTTTGTAAAAGTACACCAATGATGTCTAATTTTAGAGATATTTAGAATATTAAATGTGAATTCAAGAATTTTATCTAATAAATAAACAGGAAATCTGCAAAATTATTATAATTTTGCAAATGTATTTTAATTGTAAATATTTCTAAAATATGAAAATATTAAAATTATACAAGTTATCTTGAATTTTTGTAAAAATACACCAGTTATATCTAACTTTAGAGATATATTTGCAATATTAATTGTGAATCATCAGTTTTATCCGTTACATAAATACTAAATGTATGAAACTATGATACATTTGAAAAGAACAGTATTTCAGTCCCAAAACAATAAGAAAAAAAATTCTTGAAATGTTTCTGGCTCTTTACAGTTACAGGTTTTTCAGTGTTATTTTACATTAGACATGAATTCAGTCTATATTTGTAAATGATAGATTTGGCTATTTTTTAAAAATCTGTAAAATTACTGTAAAATTTCATAAAATTACAGATTTTACATGATGACAGATTTGTGTATTTTAAAGATATGGGGAAAAATCCATATAATTACTGGAAAATTCTGTAAAGATATAGATTTCACATGAGGATAGATTTGTGCATTTCAAAAATATGGAAAAGAAAAAGGTAAAGAAATGGGCAACAAAAAAATGAGTAAAATTACAGATTTGATATTTAACTCAGATTTAAGCCCATATAAACAGTCATATTGACAGTCTGCACAAACAGACATCATTCAGTGATCCAACAGTCGGACTATCATCAGTGTAAATGTAAAACGGGTGCAGAGGAGGCTTCGATGACAGATTTAGGTTCTCCTTCCGACCGCTTCGGCACCTTAAACGGCACAGCCCCACTCAGCATCTCAGCACATAAACTGGCTGTCAAAGAGCAATCATACCAGCCACTGAGTGGCAGAATATACGATGATGGTGATGACGGCGTAAACTGCAGTTTGTGAAAACAGTTTCACACAGATGACACAAAAGAAATCAGCATCACAAACAGGCCAAACAACAAACATGCAACCACCAAACTGGAACTAAGTCCAGAGCTGCAGTGATGGAACACAGGTTTAAACAGAAGAAGCTTCTTCCTCCACCTTTTGTGTGCAAACAGATCAATCAAGTCCTCAGAGTCTATCAGCCTCATCAGATGAAATGTTCTATCCAGCGGTAGCAATGCAGAGATTCTGGGTCACGATGCTCCTCTTGGATGCTGTGACTGATGACAGCAATGTGCTATTAAAGCTGCAGACGGTGAGTAAATCCACTTCTCTCAGTGCAGCTGATTGCTTAGGAGTTCAGCAGGTTGTTGATAAGAGCTTACTTTAACTGTCAGATTGCTCCACAGATTTCTGAGAGGCTACAGGGAAATTACAGAGTTAACTTTCTGATTTATAATCTGAAAAATTAACATTACTTTTCTTTCAGCTTATTTCCTGAGACTCTTTGTGGTTCAGTGTGCTGCAGCTGAAATGAGCTAACAACAAAGAACAACTGTTCTAGCAGGAAGCGATGCAACATGTGCATGGACAGATGCTAACCAGCGAAATCAGAGGACTTTAAAAGTGTTCCTGCTTATGTACTTGTCTTTGTTATGCAAATACCATCTTTTTAATCTGTCTAAAATTTTTGGAAGCATAACATTGGGGGAAAACGGTGGATGTCAACACCGCTTGCTTTGGTTATTTTTACTGTATGAACACATGACATATTTCAGATCTAACTGGAAATAAACGGCTGTAGCTTAAGACTCTCTACACCAGGGGTCACCAACCTTTTTGAACCTGAGAGCTACTTCAAGGGTACTGAGTAGTACGTGCTTTTTGTCTCACTCCCCCTTCTTGCTTTTGCATATTGTAGCTCTACTTAAAACCTCATTAAGATCCAAATGTGCAAAAGGTAAATTCTAGCTATTTTTCAACTGGTCTTAAGATTTTGATCAGGTCTGTATGTTGATCTAACAGTCCAGATGTCAAAATACTTGACTTTTCTTGCTCAAAAATGAGGTAGAATCTATCAAGCTTGTTATCAATATAGAACCAAGTGGATCCACAACGAGCTTTTAAAAATGGTTCTTTAAAAAACTATATTTTTAGTGGCATTTATGGTGCCTAAAGGTACAATTTTTTTTAAATCTTTTTTGAACCACCTTTATGGGTTCTTTAAAAAAATAAATCTTTTAAAAGATAGTTCTTTCATAGCATCGCTGTAAAGAACCATTTTCGGTTCCAGTTAGAACCTTTATCTTTCTGAGTGCAGTGAGGTTTCTTGAAACAGACTCGTGTGTTTTCTCCACAGGCTAAGCTAAACCAGAGGCTATAGTAACGCAGCGTCCTTCCTTGAAGCAGACACCGTAGACGTCCAGGAAAAGTCACAACCATCAAATGATGGCGTATCGATGAGCTCTGGAGGTCTCATCCTTCTGTGGCGCGACTCGACAGGCTCGTATTCACGGCTGCTGTGGAGAAGAGGCGCTGCAGGTCGTTGACCATCCTCCCTGAGAGTTCAGTCCACATCCTCTGGCACATTTTCTTCAGCTGGTTCCTCCATCAGAATGAGACCAGCATCTTCATGACCTTATTACAGGCGGAGAGGAGGAACAGTTTGTGTTTGTTTTGTGACCATATGGCCCCATTAGTAGTGTAACGACCCCACAGTCCTCCAGGGCACACACTCATTTTGGAGTCTGTGCAAGTGTGTGTGTGTGTGTGTGTGTGTGTGTGTGTGTGTGTGTGTGTGTGTGTGTGTGTGTGTGTGTGTGTGTGTGTGTGTGTGTTATGACCTTGGAGACCCTCCAGGACACTTAGCACTGCCCCCAGTGGCCACTTACACAGATGAAGCTTCTCCATGCACCATTTGGCCTGCGACCACTGCTTGGATTGTGAGGCTGTGCAGCGCACAAAACACACAAAAACAATCCCACACACTCACACACCCACTGTTCTGCACAAAACTTCACGCTGGTCATTCTGTCCTCAAACTCAGACGTGGTACACACGTGCACAGTAACACTAAAAACTGGCTGGCAACGGTCAAACAGTGGGAGGGGTCACAGTGAAACAGACCTCCAACACGCTCAGGTACCTGTGAGGTCAGCAGACAGGTGTGGAGGTCATTCTGAGCTGAGAACACAGAAACAGGTCAACCTGTTGCTGACATTACCGGTGAGTCAAGCATATGTCAAGAAACTTGATTTGTCCTTCTCAGATCAGCTTTCTGTTGCACGACTGCGTGAACTCTAAGATGTGGTTTAATTCAAGGTCAGCTGTCAGTGAGTGTAACCAGAACGGAACGCCAGAACCTCAGTTGTGTTGTGGGATTTTGAGACTGAACAAATGTTAAAACTAGGAAAATAGGATGTTTTTATCAGACTCAAGTACAAACAATGTGGCTTGTTAACTGAATTCATGTACTCTAAACCACCGGGGATAGTTGTGGAAGGAGAGGACGGGTAATTTCTAAGAAACGAAGGTTAAACTTTTGACACAATTACATCACACACCCTGGATATCCTGATTGCTTCTTAACAACGATGGGTTGTGGTTTTTCAGACAAAGGACAGTTTAGAAGAAGTTTGCAGAAGAATACAAGACAATGTAATGCTTTGTGTAGTCAGCTAAAATCTCATGTTTGTTCTTACAACATCTGTTGTTTGAAGACTCTTTCTTGAAAACTTTTCTGAAGACTCCAACATTTGATCCAGAAGTGATTTTTTGACTACATGTTTCAGAGTTGCATGACCATCCCTGGCCCTGAGCAGGCAGACTCATTTACAACAGTTATGCAAAAAGTACCGTTTGTTCTGCAGAGTGTAATTCCAAGTTACTGCTTCACAACTAAACCGCACTGCTAATTATGCTTTGCTTTGTTTGTTTGTGGTGTATCACAGATCAACATATCTTTGCATTCATTCCTTTACATCTAACTGTGTGTCATCATACAGCTGGTAGATCAGGCTGGACTCACCATCACATGGTGGCATTGTTCAAAGGTTGTATTTTAAATGTAATTTTGGTGCCTAACTTAACCAAGCTTCTAACAGGTAGTTTTTGTTGTGAATGTTCTGTACTTATATGGTGCTTTTCTACCTCAGGGGTACTCAGAGAGCTTAACAATGTGTTTCTCATTCACACACCGATGACAACAGAACTTCCATGCAAGGTGTCAGCCTGGCATCAGGAGCAATTTGGTTCAACCGCATTGCATACTGGTTGCATGCTGGTTGCATGCTGGTTGCATGAAGCAGAGGTCTTCTAGAGATTCTAGAAGTTCCTGATCTACAGCCGCTGGCCTCACTACCTGCTGTCCTCATCCCCTTCATCCCCACTGTCACCCAACCAGTAAGGGTAGATGGCTGCCTTCCCATAGCCTGGTTATTTTTTCCCTTTCTATCCCGGGGTTTCTTTCGCTCCTTCCCAGCGTCGTTCACAGGGAATCCAAAGGCAGCTTTGGATTGTTGGGTTTTCTGTTCTCTGTTGATAATTCGTAATGGTGTACCTTGCTCTGCTAAGCGCTGTGAGATGATGGACAGATGTTGTAAATCTGTCCTGTATAAGTAAAATTGAATTGAACTGGTACTTAAAGGCAGATAACCGATATTCTGCTTTATATCAACATCAGCACTTCTCACAATGAGAAGTCTAATTATGTAGGGATCGACTGATATGGGCTGATACCGATGCCGATTATTGGCCTGCTATCCCCACCCTCCTCATCCTCACTCTCACCCAACTGATCGAGACAGATGGCTGACTTCCCAGAGCCTGGTTCTGTCTGCGTATTTTTCCCCCCTCTATCCCAGGGTCTTTTCCATCCTTCCCACCATCGTTCATTGGGAATCCAAAGGCAGCTTTGGATTGTTGGGTTTTCTGTTCTCTGTTTAGAATTCATAAGGTCTGTACCTTACTAAGCGACCCGCTGTGAGATAGCGTGTTGTGAATTGGCGTTATATGATTGAAACTGGACTGAATCAAACTTAGAAATCTGCTGTTCTATATGTCATTTCAATGTTGAGTCTTTGTGTCGTGATATTCCTTCTTTAGCATGCAGCATGAAGCTCTACCGCTACACTGAGAACAGTCAGAGTTCCCACATTAGTCTGGTTGCTGATAGCCTCCGGCACCATTAAACTCTGTTGCTGAGCATTCGACTCTCCAGTTAGTGAGTGAGGAAGTCCTTCTGACTCATCTCTGACTGGAGGAGAAGTGGTTGGTTAGCTGAAGCAGCAATTGATCCCTGCTGAAACACTAGAAAAGAAAACGGCATCCTCTCCCATTTGACTGACAGACTCCCTCACTGGGACACACTAGAGGAACACCTCAGCAGCATCCAGTTATTACAGAAGATGTCAATAATTACATTAACAATGAATTTGTTGCCTATCACTTTGAAGAAGGCGTTTTGGAAAAGATGTTTGACAGACCAACACACAGACGGATATCTGGGATTCCATGACAGCTGCCATCAACAACAAGGCTTCTGTTGTCTTAATATCTCGGGTGCAGAGCTGATACTTTACACAGCAATTCACGTGTTTGCTTACTTCGTTAATTTAGTCCGGATTCCATTTCAATAACAAAAAAACAACTCGGCATTAAATGTGAATTCTTTCCTCCACTGCTTTGGAGGTAAATAGTTGACCAGCTGGTCTGCGTTTTTTGATGTTCATTTCCTCTTTCAGATCAGTCTCTCTCTTTCTCTCCATCAAACCCTTCTGGGTACCAATTAGTCCTCAAAGTTGCTGCAGTGTGTGTGTGTGTGTGTGCATAGGTGTGTGTCTTTTTTTCTGTGTTTGTGCGTGTCTTGCTGCGTGTGTTATGACGCCAGCTCAGACAACAAGCTATAGGCTACCTGTCAACAGGCTCTTCAATGCTCACCATCTGCTCACGCTGCAGAATGGTCTTCATTTACAAACCCACTCGCAAGAAAAAGGGCCGGAAAAGCACAGAGCTGAATAAAATAAGTTAGAACTGGAGTCGAGGAGAAGCTTCGGAAAGGCTAGAAGTGTTTCTGTGTTGGTGTGTCAGGGAGGAAGGAAGTGCGTTAGCGTACGAAAGTGTGCGTTGTTTCTTTCATATTGTGTGAATGTGTTCTGCTGTGTGGCCTTGTGGTGGAATCTGGTTTGTGTCGACTCCTGACCAAGGAAATGCACGATGAAGAAAGTTCAACATATCCTAGAAATGTTTATTATCTTCATTGAAAGATTTCTAAACCCGATGAGCATGTTTACGTGAAAGAAGCAGATGACCAAACACCAACAACTCTAGAGTCTCATATTTCTTGCAGGGAGAACTTATTTTTAGGAATTACGAAGTTGAGGCAGAAAGCAACAAAAAAATGCCCAAAAAAATGCAAATCACACTTTAAAAACAAGTGTGTGAGCTCAAGAACAGCAGTTTGTGTCAATCTTTGTGCGTTATGGTAACTTCACTAAGAAACTAATTTGTGGGAGCAGAATTATTATTTTCTTTTCTATAATCATACGTATTTCTAATTACCACGCAGAGGGTCATACTCTCTGAGCCAATAGACTGGATTCATTATCCTTCAGTGCAAGCAGCTGAACTAATTTTTCACTTCACCTCACTCCTTGATCATTTGCAATCAGTAAGTATCTCTGTGCAATAACACGTTATTTATTACACCGTTTTCTTCCTTTTTTAAGGAAATGCACATTTTACATTTATGCTTAAAATGCTTCAACTTGTGTTTATATTTTAGGTCATATTTTTCTACTTACCTTTATATTTTGATGACATATTTTTCTATTTATGTTTATATTTTAGGACATTCTTCAACTTATGTTTATATTTTTAGGACACTTTTCTATTTATGTTTGTATTTTTTAGGACATATTCTTCAACTTGTATCTCTATTTTTAGGACATTATCCTACTTATGTAGGATAATATCTAATTACCCTACATAAGATAATTTTTATGACATGTTGAGAATCTATTAAGACATATTTTTCTACTGATGTTTATATTTTTGGTCATATGTTTCGACTTATGTTTCTATTTCTAGAATATATTTTTCTACTTAAATTTTTTAGGACATTTTTCTACCTATGTTTACATTTTTAAGACATTTTTGTACTTATGTTTATATATTTTGTATATTTTTCATTTTGAATGGGAGCAACTGTAGCCTTAGTAATTTCCCCCTTACGGATCAATAAAGTATTCGTGATTATTGTTTTTGGTAACAAACTCAAGCTCTAGTTTTCTGGGTGATTTAAACGTGATTTCTAACAGTCATGCACTTAATTAGCAACCTGATGAACTGATGTTTTAAAGTTGACATCCATTCGAAAAAAAAGTTTTTCAAGTTTGACCGTAAACATAGAGTCAAGGTTTTATTTTATCATAGCTGAAAATATTCCCAAATCTATTTGTAAAAGAGTAGATGAGTCCTGCTATCAAACAAATAATGTAACTCAGATGATAAACTGAAGAAAAGTACGTCGTGTGACTTGCTGTAACAGCCTGACTGTTCCTGTCACCATGCTGTTGATCATTTATAATTAGAAGTATTTAAAAATGGCACCGGCAGAACTGTTCTACATACAAAAATGCAGGAAATTCTCTTCCTTTGGAGACACTCACATGAATCCTGCTGCCGATTTTTAATAAACTCAGAGGAAAAACTCCTGCAAACATCTGGGAGCAACAAAATGAACTTCAACCAAAAAAAAGATCAAATCATTAATTATTGGTGAGTCTGTTACAGAATCTGTCTTACCAAAGATTTTTATAGACATTTGAATTTGTAATAGATTCAAAATTATTGTGCAAAGGGAACAAGAAAGGTGTTTTGTGATTTTGGCTGCAAACTGTCTTTTCTTTTCTGATGTTTTGAACTAGTATTGGTGCTAAAATGTAGAAAAAAGCCTTTCATAAATCTCTTTACACAGTACTTGCATGTCTGTCCATTAATGGAACTGGGTGTAATAGAGACCTGTGCCCTGTTGAAAGTGATGTGAAAATGAAGCCGACATGTTCAACTGCCTTTAGATTAACAGAAAGTAGTGCAGATCTGAAAGGAGCGTTAGAAATTACTCCGTTGGGTGCTCTAAAAGCATTTGCATTCAGTTTTGTTTTGAATTTAGGTTCTTTTCTGTTGTAGTTTACCTGGCGGGCTGCAGTACCGTTGACTCTTATTTGATTTTCTTTCACAGTTTTCCTTGCTGCTTTGTTTCCTTTGCTCATTATATTACCATAATTAACTTGAAGATTCTTAAACCTATCCCATTTCATCATATGAAGCAATAAATAACTTTACCAAGCTAAAAACAGCTGATTTTATGTTCAATTTACTCTGCCTGAGATGGGATGTGTCCGCATGTGCAACTGTACTGCTAAAAAATAATTTATTGAATATTGCTTTCTTCATTTATTCTGATATCTTTATTGATCAGTTTATCAGGAGCAGTGCTCATTAATCAACACTGACTCTGTTTATGTGCCAAGGTTAACAGCCGGTTGGCACCCATTATTCCTGCAATAATCAATAATCAATTATGCCGTTAATGCGATTTTTGATCAGAATTAGAAGAACCTGTGGGGGCATTCAAAGTCGCTGCCTGGTGTAGGTCACCAAGTGTGCACATTTTGCCTTTTGTAGGAAACATTTTAGGATTGAAAAACGACAGAGTGAAAGAAAAACCACACAATAGCTGTCCTCCCTCACCCGTTCCACCTCCCTTTCTCTCGTTCTGGATAATGTCAAGCAGACATACATTGCCGCCAGCCTTCAGGCCATGGGGATTGAACGCAGCCTATATTTATAGAGGGGGCGATCTGTTCAAACATATGTTCCCCTTAACAAAGTCATCAATGTCAAACCTCGTTCTCTGGGGCTCCACTAATGCTACATTTAGCTTTGCATGCATAATATTAAAGGCAGCTGGACACAAAGGCTTGGAGTTGGAGTGAAAGCTAATAAGGCACATTGTTGACCTTGCAGGGCCCCGATAATTACTTCAATAATAGGTGAAGTACACTTTGGAGAACGTGCACTTGTGTTGATGTGGTTAGTGGGACTGTTTGCCTGGACAAAACACTTTTACTCTAGTGTGTACCTTAAGGTTTTACTCTGATACGCTAAGAGTTTATACATGCATTACGAACGTATGCGCATGTTTTTGTCAAATTTCAGTAAAGTGCATTAAAGTTTAAGGCAAGTTTATTTGTTTGCACCCTTCATGTCCAAGACAATTCAAAGTGTTTTACATCAAACATTCAGAGCATCACAGTGAGGAGCAGATAGTTGAAAGATAGCGTGCAGATTTCAAGCATAGGCGCATGAGAAAAGAAACGTTTTTAAACTGGATTTAACCATGTAAACTCCAGTAGTTTGACATTTTTCTATCTGCAAACAGCAGAAACATGGTCAGAAGTAGAGAGAACTCATACATATCTTTCTGTGCAGAATAACAGGTATGATGCTAGAATCAGAAAAAATATTGTAAAAAAAAACAACTTTCTTTGGTAATCTATTTTGCAAAAATGAAACTGGACTCAACTTGATGAGCACATTTCCAAGTGTAAACAAATGTTGTCAAAAACACCCTACAGATATTTTACTACTTAGATTTTTGCATCTGTTCCGTTTTGTGTTACACGGCCTGCAGTTAAGCCCAAAAGTCCCTGAAATTCTGTTCTGCAATTTTGCATTAGTTCTAGGTTTTTTTTCTTTTTTCTTTTTACAGAATCTGGTTGGACCAAATACAAAAGATCAAAACTGGAAATAATATCAGCATTGTTATGTTATGTCAACATTTATTCTTTCACAACTTTTGCCTGTACAAATACACTTCTTTAAAATCAGCAAAAAAATATTTTACAGCGAGTTGCTGTTACAATGAGTGAAAGATGTTTTTTTCAAACTGTTATAGATTTTTCTCCGTTTTGTTAAATTGAAGATAACATTTGGTAAAATTACAAAAGCAAAATTAAAAAAAGAAACTTCAAACATCCCAAAGCTTAATACATCTTTCAGAATTAGTTTTTACAAATGTGTGATATGTTGTTTCACTGTGTGATCGGAAAATTCCAGTTTTATTCCAGTTTTGCTGTATGTAATCCACTAGAATATATTTTTTATTGATATTTGCTGTTGTTTTCACAGCTTTTAAACATTACAGTTTTTTACAGTTTAGCATATTTTCCGCTGATTTGTGTTACACAGCCTGCAGTTCAACAAAAAGTCAAAAGTCAATTAAATTTAGTCGAAATGACCGTTGGTCACAACTAAGTCACAAATGGCTTCATGTTTACACCAAGCTTTGCAGAACTTTTTAATTTTTTATAGAATGTGGCAAGAACAAACATTTTATTTTTGGTGAATTTTTAAATGAGACACGTAGAATCAAGTGAGTTTGATGAATTATCACCATTTAAAGCTTAGATTTGATTAATATTACTGATAGAACTGTATTTTATAGGTGATTAATCGCAGAACTGTTGATTTTTTTTCACTTTTGACCATTTCTTGTTCTGATAAATGATGTAAGTTTAATGATTTTTCCATGACAAAATGCTTTTCAAGCACACGAGTGGGTTTGGGGTTCAGAGGGTTTACAGTATTTGGTTTTGAAATATGAAGTAGTACAGGTAGAGCTGAAGTTATGTCGGTCAGGACTACTCTTCCTGATGTTGTGTTCAAGGATACTCCAGCATCTCATTGATAAAGTATTTACATGGCCTTTTGGTATGGATTTGTGGGAAGGAAAAACTTTCACTGCGCCGAGAGAAGAAGAGCCTTGAGATAAAACCTTTTGCTGGAAGGCAGAGAAGAACTCGCTTAATCCTCTTGGAAAAACTGGAAAACTCTCTTCAGTCCCAAAAGGTGCAAAGGAAATTTCCCCAAACAGCTCAGCAGGATGGGCGGATCGCTGAAAAGAGTCGGACCAAGGTTGCCCAGGGCCACACCGAACAGTAGATGAGCCGAGAGACTTTCCACGGCAGAAAGAAAGTCCTGGTTCTGAACCGACAAAACCTCCAGTAGGTCAAACATGACGAGGAAGAGGAAGCAGAGGAGCCAGGCCTCTACAGAACCACACAAACTCTCACTGCTCAAAGTGAATGCTGAGCTTTAAGACAAGAAGTAGAGGAGAAAAGATTAGATTTGACATAAAAATGGAAATAAGGCGCTCCAGAGGTGGAGGCAAACACAGGGGTAGACAGATAAACAGATGGAGATAAGCTAATTAAAAAGCAGACAGACACAGTTTTACTTGTGCATGTTGAATCCGAACACACATTTCCTAATGAAACACCTGAAAGCATCTATTTTTATTCCCGTGTTTTTTGGGTTTTTTTTTTTATTGGGCAACACCAGGAAGCCACGCATGCTGAGCAGAGCCATCAAAACTCTGTCACAGCGCTGACAAGGAGGCAGGAGGAGGAGAAAACAAATTAAGAATAATATAGACAAGGTGCACAGATAGATAATAGTTTCCAAATCCAACTGTGATCCAAATAGTTTCACGTCTTCCTGCAAAGAAGCTGACAATATTAACACTAAGCACATCGCAAAATGTCTCACAAAGTCACCCGAGCTGCACAAATCTTCCCTCAATAACAAAATTAAACTTCTAGGATCATAAATCTTAATTAAATTAAGAACGTGGGCACTGCTGGAGTCACATGACTGTCTTTCTTTGAGGTTTATTCTGTGCATTCTTTAATAACATGGAAATAAAAATGGATGCAGTTTTCACCAGCTCTTCCCTGCTAGTAGCACTTCCACTGTCATCTCTTTCAGTTCGAGCACGTTAGTCAAAGTATTTACATATTCCCACGAGAGGACTCCACTAAAGAGCTGATGCTTTCATCCTGTCCATCCATTGCTTCCCTTTTCATCCATTGCTCCATTTTTCGTTTTTTCTCCCCCATTGACAACACTCCCCTGGATATGAAAAAGTAAATTATTCCTGCACACCTTGCAGCAGCTGTAGTGTCTGCACTACAGTATTTGCACTATGTGGTGACCCCCACCACCTGCTGCTACTGGTCACTTTAACCATCACCACATTAACCAAGACAATGTCACTCTGTCACTTTGTTGATGTCACTTAGTCACTTTTTGTTGTACAGTGTACTTAGATGTTAGTTTTTATTTTAGTATTTACTTTATTTTTAACATCGATGTTAGCTTTTATTATAGTATTTACTTTATTTTTATCTCTACTATTTGTTGAATGTTTAATGTAGCAGCATTGCACCGAGTCAAATTCCTCGTTTGTGAACCTCATGAACAATGGCATTTTTTTGTTAAATTACAGATTAGATCAAATCATACTGACATGTTAACGTCATACAGAATCTATATTTTTATATATTTGTTTTTTTATTTTACAACGTGGAACCATAAAATTACATAATTAAATCAGCAAACATATAGTTATTTTACAGGTATTTGCAAATACTTGAAAGAAAATGTATGTTCAGGGCTGAAAAATAGTGAAGCATTTCCTGACTATTACTTTAGAGATTTTACAAATATTTAATAAAATCACAGAAAAAAGTAATAATTTACATCTACAACACAATAAAACTAGTTAAACTGTAAATACTGCTCACATCAAAAATTTGTATTACAACTATTTTGCTCTTAAAACATTTGACCATAAAATTACCCCATTTTTACTGTTTATAAATCTGCAGAAATATATTATTTCACACATATTTCTTGTTATCTGAAAGAAAAGTAGATGTATATTAAAGACTGAAAAATGGGAAATCGAATTTTAAAATGTTATTTTTGTCAAATAACAGATAATGTCCAGTAAAATCAGAATTATATGTACACATTTACCCTACATAAAAAAGCCATACCTGAATTTTTACAAATAGCAATGTGTTCTTTTACGATGTGCAACCAATAAAGTTTTATTGTAATTGAATTAGCTAAAAGTCTAAAACAAACATATATATATATATATATATATATATATAAATTATTCTTTCCCAATGGAGTTTATTCTGCTTGTGTTTAGTTTTTTTTGTCTTTGAGGACACACAGAACAAGAAGTCCAAACCTCTCAGCTCCTAATACGCCCCACATCCTCATTCTAACTTTATACATCAGCATCCAAACACTCTCTCTGTCCAAGGACTCCCGTTCAATCCTTCAATTTCTTTGGCACCTTGGCTCAGCTGCCCAGGCGAGTTCACACTCTGGAGTGGCCCCTGGTGGCACCGTGCACCGTGGACGCATTTCTCAGAGGATAATGTGCTCAAAAAAATGCCCCCTGCCTGCCCTTGTTATTGGAAAGCCTCTCACGATGAAAAATGACAGACATCAGGGTGCCAAATGTCCCGTGCAGGACACCATAGGCATTTCTCTGCTAACAGGAGGGGAACAACATCTGTTTGGCTGCTGAATGCAACGCTGATTCATCAGTCTCTCCAGCACACCTCGTCTTAAAGTCGCAGTCAGCTGTTTGAGAGACGCACCGAGGGGCGACTAATACAATGTCAATCATTCAGCATAAAGACGGCTGCAAAATGGCTAATCTGGGCATATGAGCTCATAAATAACAGCGACTGTGAGGTTTATAAATGACCGAGAGGAGACGGTGTTGCTCCGGTTGATGACTGTACCTTTAATCATGATTTGGCTCCACTGCGACTGAAGGACACTCAGCCTCATGTAAATTCCCCCTTGAGAGGAGGAAATTGCACACATTTCATTTTAGTGTCTCAGCACTCCTCAAACTTAAAAAACTCGCTCCAAGTTTCCAGTGATGCCGAGGTAGAGGGTGAATGTGACCCGTAGTAGACGGTGTTTTAACGGCTTCACTGGCAGCTCCTTTTTATCATCTCCAGGATTAATATCGGCCTCCTTAACCTCCTTTTCATTTTGTTTACCCCACCATCTGACAGGTCAGGTCACGTCGCATGTTGTTGGAGGAGGAGGAGGCGAAGTTTGCATGTTAACAGCTTCGCCAGAAGTCATTTTCACAAGCCTTGTTTTGAATGAAGGCGTTTAATACGAGTCAAAAGTGCGAGAGGATTTCATTTCGTATTCCTGAATAAATCTGCAAAGGGAGGAACTGACATCTGAATGGAGAGGAGAGAATGTATGCCTGGAGGAAGTCGACTGGAGAGAGAGGAGGAGATGGATGAACTGGGAGGAATATGAGGGTGCAAATAAGCAGAAGTCATTTGGAGTAGTAGTTCCTGTTTCAAAGGAACAATCTCCTCCATCTGACAGGTAAGCTTTCAGCTTAGTTTCACTCTCACCTGAGACACCTTCTGCTTTCCACAGCTCAGAGTTCACTACAGTAGAGTCCAATGAGGCTTCTGTGTGAAGGGAAACAACAATGTGCTGTATATGGGGGGCGAGGGAACGAAACTCCAAGGGCAGAAACGTCACCGTTCTCTGAATTTTAATTAAGAAAGAACTCTTAATGAAAACTCTACACTGTAAATAGTCCTTCAGTGATGTAGTTCATATTACTTTAGTTTACAAAGCATATGTGCTCCAAGAAAGAAATTTCAATTTTGTTTTGCGTTTCTGAAAGTTACAGATAAGTAAGAAGTGTGAATATTTAACTTTTTTTGGCTTTTTCTTCAAGGCTATACTAAAAAAATTTAACACAGTAAAATACACATTTTCCTAAATCAAAAAAAAAGAGAAGTTCACTAAACTTGCTTGGAAAATGTTGCCTAATTTTTTTTTGAGTAGGATCTAAGCAACAGTTTTTACAGTGTGCCACAATAGCTGGTACAGTTATCGATTGACAACATTTCTGAACGCTCACCGTTCACTGGATTTACAGAAGCATAGAAGCTGGGTTGGAAAAACAGAAATTAGTACAACTTCTTCATAATTCCATCTTTTATCACCAATCTTACAATTTCATCTATGTAGAGCATTACAACACCAAGCTTACATAAACTCAGAATTCAGTTTTTTTCCTTGTCTAAAATGTAAACTATCCAAGTAAGAGAAAAAATTTGAAGCAAATGAGCATAATAATAATCCAGGCAAGATGGAAAACTAGACAAGCCCTCAGAGAGCGCAGTCCTCCTCCAAGGCTGTCCATTCTCCCATATGACAGTCAGAAATGCAGCATTTGCTTATTAGTTATTGATGATCAGAAATCATGGCACCATAGAATGTGGTTACTCAATGTAGTACTCACAAACAAAACGACCTGCTCTGAGCACAGGTGTGTGTTCTGCATGTTTACGTTATGTACGGATACCGGATCACGTGACCTAAATATGTAGCAGGCGGCAGGAACTGATGGGACTCAGAAACACCCCCACAATTTAATCAGTTGTTCCTTGGATCATTTCCAGCAGATAAGTCCTGATAAGTCCTCAGTGGTGGACTTGTAGTAGGATCACAGTCATGTGATCATGTAGTGTTTCCTTGTTGTCATGGTTACAGTGACGCCGTGCTGCTATCTGGCAATGATACAGAAATCTAACAAATCCATGGATCCAGACTATAAGCTGCATTACTGCCAGAATCTAATCACTTGGTCCTTGTATCATTTCTGACCTTCTCTGAAGATCTCATCCAAGTCTGTTTTTGACTAATGTTGCCAACAGACCCAAACCAACACCAATTATCACAGAACTCAGAAGAAAATAAGAATCCCAGCATTAAGTTTAGATGTACATGTGTACATGGTGACTGTAGCAAACAAAAAAACCTGCCAAAACTGTAAATAATGTCAACATTGTTACTTTTCCAAATGTTAATTTATCCTTTATCCTTATTTAGAATCATTATTTTTAACAAATATGCAAGATTATAAAATTGCCATTTTACTGTATATACTTCAGTATATAGTTTTGGTGATATTTGCCATTATTTTAACACTTGTCACAGTTTTTTAGAGTATTCGACAGTTTCATATATTTTCCTCTGTTAGCACTGGTTTGTGTTACACAGCCTGCAGTTCAAGCGAAACGTCCCTGAAATGGCCGTTGGTCACAACGAAGTCCCAAATGGCTTCAGGTTTATGCCAAGTTTTGCAGAATTTTTTGTTTTCTACAGAATCCGGTTACTTTTTTTGCAGTGTAGTTCTGCTTCTCTGCAAACATTGAAACGATGGTCAGATGTGGACACGCTGGTCTGCACTGAACTGGAAAACCTGTTTGACTGCATTGCCTTTGTTTTGTCTCCATCATTTTCCATCAACAGTCATGAATGATGCTTCATCTCCGTCTGTCTGGTCCTTCAGGCCGATAACGTCGCCGTCTGCAGCCACATCAACATGTAGAGGGAGTCCTTGGAAAGGGCTCTGGGAGAACAGTGAGGCAGCGTTTCCTCTCCTTTTCATGTTTTTAATTAAGACAGGGTTAAACAGAACGTCAGCGTCCACCAGAGCTGGCTTCAGTCGCTCATCCTCCTCTTGAGTTTGTTCATGGAGAGGCTGAGGAGGAGGAGGCCGGCTGGTGAGGGACAACGAGCCAACTGCTGCCTCCTTCCTCCGTTTAATTCCCCATTAAAGATGCCGTCGGTCATTTCCATTCACTGTGGAACAACTTTAGTCGAGTGTCTCTCACCCACGCCCTTTCACTTACTACATTAGCATCACAAAGCACAAAAACAGTTTCATAGGCGTCGACAACAGATCTGAGTGTTGGACTAATAGTGGAGGAATGATTCCTGCATCCCAGCAGAAACTTAACTGGCTTTTAAACAAGCCCTTTTCCAGAATCACTGCACACTGAGGTGTGTTCAGTCTTTTTTTTCCAAAACAAGAAAAAGATTTTTATTTTTTTTTAAATGAAATTAATTTATAAATGTAGAAAATGCGCAAGTTTTTTTCTGTCCAAAAAGTAAACTATCAAAGGAATGCAACAATTACAAGCAAGTATGGATAATATAATACCAGCAAAAAAGAAAAAAAGGAACCCAGCATCAGTGGAACACAAGGACAAAGCTTATTAATCTGAGCAAAAACAAATAATAAATAGTAGTAGTTTACTGATATTTGCTGTTGTTGGAGAAAAATAGACGATTGAAAAAAATATGTTAATAAATTAATATTTAGAAAAAAGTATTATTTTACATGTTGACTGCAGAAACAACTGGAAATAACATCCACATTGAAAATCAGTATTTCTATGAATATTAATTCATACAACAGCTGCACTATTTCTTGCACTTAAATTAGAAGTAAAAAACATATATATATTATTAAATATTTGCTGGTATTTGATTGAATAATTTAGAATATTAAGTACTGAAAAAAGGTAAATAATTTTTAAAAAGTTATTTCACACTTTTTCCCCAACTTTGTTAAACTAGAAATAATATCAAGTAAAATGGCAGAAAAATATAAATGTTCATGTTTGCCAGAATTACACTGTAAATAATGTCCACATCACAAATCTGAGTGCAATTCATTCCTTCGGAATGTTTGACTGTAAAGTTATACTTTGTACTTAATTCAGCAAAAATACAGCTAATTTTCCAAATTTTGTGGTGCTGTTTAAAAGAAAATATTTGTATATTAAAGACTGAAAAATTATATATAATAGTAAATTGTAAATAAATATGTACATTTTTTATTTTACAAATGTTCCCAGTTTGTTAAATTACAATTCATGACTAATAAAACTGAAAAAATATGAGTTTACATGACAAATATCAGTATTTTTACAAAGCTGGTAATCTGTTCTTTTATGTTTGCCCATAAAATAGCAGTTTTTGGATTTAAATTAGGCAGAAAAAGAATGTTATTATACTGCTTTTATTTTTGCCATTAATTAGAAGAAAAATCATGTATGTTTGGGACTAGAAAATGGTAAATAATTATTGTAATTATAATATTCTAATTATAGATTATTTCTGTATTGTTAAATTACATCAAATTTACATAGTTAACCATAATTTTTTATTTATTTATTTTTTTTAAAAGGTCAAATGTAAATAATGTTTACATTAATAAAAACTATTTAGGCAAATGGAAAATGTATTCTTTTACAATGTTTTACAGTAAAATTACTGCTTTTATGCCTTCAAAATCAGCAAAAAATAAAAAGCTTATTTTACAGCGATTTGCCGTTCCTCAAGGAAAGATTATCTATATTGACTAAAAAATGTTAAATAATTAAGTTTGAAAACTTTCCTAGGTTTTCCTGGTTTTATCAATTATTAATTGTATTAATTTTCATCAGAAACAGTTTTCATCGGTGGCTCCTTTGCTGTTGTGGACTCCTGCAGTAGAGGAAAGTTAACCCCTTGAAGCCTGAATTTATTTACAATTAAAGAAAAAATTGATTTTTGTGTGTTCTTGCTTTCCAGCTGATGCTAAAATAAGTGGAGATTGTTAATTTGTCTATTACACATAGCACAGATATATAATAATAATTACAGATATATAATAATTAGGTCCCACTCTGACCGGTCCTACCAGAAACCAGAGCTTTAAAAGGTTCCCAGGTACGTTTTGAATCTGCACAAACTGCCGCTGGGCGAATGGAAACTCTATCTGCAGTCGGAATGAAAGCGTAAATGTCCATTCTTTTACATTTGTCCATGAAACAATATTATTTTGTATTTAAATTAGTAGAAATATTGTTATTTTACAGCTATTTGCCATGACTTGAAAGATTATCTATATTAAGGACTGAAAAATATGAAATAATTAGCATCACAAGGCATTTAAGCACAGTTCGGCAGGTGTCTCCTTTGCTGTCGTCTACAGATCTGATGTTGGAGGAATGTGTTTTCCTGCTCGGAGCTGCAGATGCATCCCAGCAGCATTTCACTGCGTCTGGCTTTTATGGCCGCGAATCTTTAAGAGGCCCTTTTCCAGAATTACTGCACATCGAGGTGTGGCAGAGAAGCCGGATGAGAGCTCTCAGGCGTTTTAGGGGACAGGTGTTTTATGTTCAGTATGTGCACCAGTTTGCTAACGGTGTGTGTGTGTGTGTGTGTGTGTGTGTGTGTGTGTGTGTGTGTGTGTGTGTGTTGCTGAAGGCCTGACAGAGGTAATCACTCAGTGAGATGGAGGGACGAAGCAGCTTTAAAGGCCGACTCTGTTTTAGGCTTCACTGCATAACCAAATAACGCTGTGTGTGTCGCAGAGGCTAATAAGGCGTATTCCTTTTCCGAGCAGCTCAAGGGGAAAATAGCCTTCCTGCTTTGAAAAAAAAAAAAAAAACTTTTACGAGATACAGACTTTTTTTTCCCCCCTCCTTTCTAAGCTGACAAATAAATTGCATGCAATTTTAATGGTTTTTCTTCCTTTCCGTGCTGTCGGGAGTGGAAATGACACATTTCACTGCCCCTGCAATGTCTTCATAGGGGTATTTATCAGCCCCATGACTCCTGGCTGTGTTAATAATCCCATAGCAGTGGTGTAATGGATTCAGCCAAACCCCTGCTTTATCCCAGGTATCCTCCCTTTCTCCCGCTAAATCCACAGATTATTACAGAATATACTTTTTCTCTCTTATACTTGTTCTGTCAAATTAGCTCCTTTAGCATCCCGCCCCTTTGGAGGACTTACAGGACTTATTTGGTTTTTGCTGAATGCAGGATAATCACCGGTTCACTGTGGGGTTTCAAACATGGAGCTCAATCTATCTACCCCTCTTTCTTTTTATCCCGTCTATCTCGCTGAACATAAAGTTTCACATTTATGTGGCTAGATCCCGTTACTAAAAGCTGGCAGACATGCAGTTAAATTACTGAGCTTTATAAGACTAAAAAGGAGGACTTTACAGTTTTATTTTGGCATGCATTTTTACTAAATATTTTACTATTGTATGCACAAGATTTCTTATTGCGCATGGGACAGTATTAGTCTGACTTTTAGGCTCAACAAATAACAGTTTGCATCATTTTTTTGAGCTATGACAACTTCTAATGAAATTATGTTCAACCAACAACCTATATTGAGCCCAGGAAATTAGCTTTGCCACCACAATCAAAGGAATTTCTAGAATTTGTCTTAAATGTCTGAAATTGTTCAGTTAAGTTAGGATAAAGGGGAAATCCTGAAGCCAAAGTCAAGAAAAATGATGTTATCGAGCCAATTTTATTAAGCTACCTCAACTTAAATTTCATATTAAAGCAATTCAACACAGAAATTTGAGTTGAAATTACACATATTATTAAGTTGATGTAATTAGCAACATGATTATGTGTTTAAACTTCAAAATGATGTTTTTAAGGTTTTTCTAAAGGAGTAAATTAGATTCTGTATCTCGCAATCATGTATTTGTACGAAATTGTTAACCTCACATTCAAGCCAAGTCAGGGATTTTCTATAATATTTATTTTAAATAATTGTTCAAATGGATCTTGTCAGTCAAATCTGAACTCACAAGTAACAATAAGTTCTCTAGAACTGAAACTAAAAATTTAAATCACACATATTAAGTTGATGCAATTAGCAACATGATTATGTCACCTTAAAACTTCAAACCGATGTTTATAAAGCATAGCTCAAGGAGTAAATTAGACTTTACATCTTGCAGTCATGCAGTTCAGTAATGGAATGGGTGCTTTCAATAACTTTGTTTTCTGGTGTAGGAAACTGAAAGATGGAAATTTGCATATATGAACACTGAATTTATATTTAACAGCAATATTTTGAGTATAAAAAAAGTCAAACTAGACTTTAATAAATTTTAATATATTAAAAGTGATGAATGTTTTTATTTATTTATTTTTTTAAAGTATATTTTGAACATTTGAACAAAAAAGGAAACAAAAGACAATGAATTATTTGCTCAAAAAGGACTGGGAAAATGTTGAAACTTGTCTAATCCTACGACTTCTCCTTGCACAAGTAATTGCAAATCCATTCTTCCTGCTTCTTCAAAATATTTCCATTTATAAATAATAACAGTAATAATAGTGAACATGATTTATAATAAATGACAAAAGGGCCTAACAATAGCAAAACACAACAGAAAGAAAAGACCCAACTAATGACGAAAGCAAATCCTTAAAGAAATCATCTCCAACAGTAACCTCTGTGCACCCAGTGAAAGTCACACCTTTTATACCCGCATCCTGTGAAAACATTATCTTTATATTTTGCTTTAAACTGTTGCATGCTAAACAGAAATCTGCTAAAAGTACATTGTGCTACTTAGAAATGCTGATAAAAATCTGATTGTGTTCTATTTTTGTTCTAGTTCTTTTACTGACTTACATTCTGTGTAAAACTTAAACCTTATTTACATTTTACTTACATTTTGTTCACTTTATTAGCCTCTTGCGCTTCTCTAGATACAGAAAATCTGGTAATTTGTCTGCCCTTTGTGTGTCCCGTATATCTTTCCACTCTTTTCACATTAACTTGCTTGTACATTTTTCAGTCCCTTTCAATCTTCTCCTCTCCGATCCATCCATCAGCGCCTTCATTTATCTCTGTATAGCGGTTTTCTGATGACTAGCATCCAGCACAATGCCTTGCTCAGGCAGGCAAGGTCTACAGATGTGTGATGGAGTGTTCCACTCCACAACCTGGCAGCGACGTGAACAAATTGATTTTCTGACAGATTAAAAAAGATTAAACCAGCCATAAAAACAAGCAGGGAAGTGCTTAATGGACCATATGTGCACAATAAGCTTTCATATGTATTCTTTTCCCGCTTCTCCTCAGGCAATCCATCTTATTTAGACTGACAGGTCACAGGCCACGCTAACCTGACCGTCATGACGCCTGCACTGTGTCCTTCATGTTGTTTTTTAAAGCACATTTTCTAACTTGCATCCAAAGCAGCAGCTAAATGCAGATTTCACGCGACGTTCTTCTGCGTCTTCTTCAGCATTTATGCAGCACATTTAACAAATCAAAGTGACAACATACTTCATCGCGACTCGTCTATAAACCACAAACAAGCAGCTTTTACAGGCTGCAGGGTAGAAGAGTTGAGCACATATATGAATGAATGTTGAACAGTAAGTCTTCACAGTGAGGAACTGAGGTGGAGCGCCCCTCACTGGTGACTGTTGGCGTTACTTCATCATTAAAAGTCTATTAAAAAGTGTGCAAAGACCAAAGAAACATTCACGTGACAACCGTCACTAATACTGGCCTCATAAACAGAGCCTGTACAAGCTGACTTCTGCACTAAATGCAGCAACTTCAACCAGCAACACACTGACCATTATACAAGTCTGAATCAGCAACAACCACTGCACGCCATTTATTTTACACGTTAATATTAATATGATTTAAGTTTTTCTCAAAAGTGAAGTCATTTGTGATTTACGCCTCTGAAGCAGGACTACACATTCTAGTTCAAGAGACTAAAAACACCCTTAAAATAGAAGACACACTGAAACTTCAGACTCTACAAAGCCTGAATCCTCAAAAACAAAACAAAAGTCCCTTCTGTCAGAAGGTCCTGAGACTTATTGATCCAATATTACCCAACATTGATCAATTTCAGACCAGCAGATCCTCATTGTCGTAGTTAAACAACAATGAAAGGCAGTTTAGCAGTCCTCTGGATTAGCAGCAGAAGTACAACAAAAGAGCACAAAGTCATCACAAAAAAATTGTAATTACAAAAAAAAGTAGAAAAGATAAAATAGAAGAAAAAATAAGATTGCAGTGTGTAAGAACAAGAACTAATTTACAAAAGGTGCTTACCGAGAACACTTTAGCCAATCAAACCAAGTCTCAAACTTCATTATTACCTTTTTGATTAGCAATTCTTTTTATCTGACAGTTAGTGAGGGTGATGGTTTTACCTTGCTGACATGTTTCAACCACGTCTTCCTCCAGGACACGTCAGATGATGCTCTGAGGAACACAGCAGATGTAGACAGCCCTCACTAACTGTCAAATAAAAAGAATTGCTAATCAAATATAAGTAAACGACAAAATGAACATAATCAATCTTCATTGTTACCTGGCCCTAAATACTGAATATAAACTGGGTATCTCTTTACAATCAGAATATGCTAGTTGTGTATTCCTCTCGAAGTGCTAATCCAAAAATTAACAAGGACAAAAGGTTACAGAATGAAACTGACAGATTAATTACCATCTAAAGCTACAACAGTGTGTAAAAGAGCTTGTTTAAAATAAAGAACAGTTGTACCACAAAACTAAAGTCAACTAAAGTTTAAGGGGGAAAAAATGCAGTTATTAAAAATAAACTCAATCAGAAATGCAAATTAGAGACCAAATACAGACTCAGGGACCAAAGTGGAAATACACAGAAAGAAAAGACGACACGTAGAGACGAAGATGCATTTCTTCCCAAAATGTCACAAATTCAAGGATATAAGAGACTAATTCTTCAAACAGTTTGACTCAAATTTCAAACTTCACAGAACTGAGCAGCAGTGAAAAGCAGCAGAGGAGAAGAACTTCCAACATGTCAAACATCACTGAAAATGACAATTATCACATATATCATACACATGGCGCACACACTGCATATTTGCTGTTTTTTTCTCATTTTTTTCATTCTCTAGCTCTTTTCCTAAAATCGTATTATTAATTTTCTTAATTCCTCTGAATGAATTGTTTCTTTTAATTGTCTCGCCTCTTTTCTGCTTAGTTAGACCGTCCTTTATATTTATTATTGTCATGCCAAAAAAAGTATATTGAATTGAAACCAAGTCTGCATTACAACCAAATGTCTTTCTACAACAACATTAAAATCAAGTAATTTACCAAATGGATCTTGTCAGTCAAATATAAACTGACAATAAATCTTCTGGAATTTCTATCCCAATAAGGACTGAAACCACAGACAATGTTTGACGTTCCACAACAACGAGCTGCTAACAAGCAGAAATGTGTCTGCAGGTTTACTCTCAAGTTCACACAGAAAAGCAAACTATTTTTAAGAAATAACAGCCATATATTTCATCCTCGGGGATTAAACGCGGCTAAATCCATTAATGTTCTTGTCAAATATCTCTGACGTGCAAGTCACACTGTGACTGCTAGCTGCCTAATTAATCCTGTTAATTAAAACTCAGCAACAAAGTCAGCGGTGAACAAATGTAGACTTGTCAGGAAAAACACAAAATCAGGCAACAGTAAACATTCACAGTAGCACACCGGGGACGGAAATATGAACCACATAGAAACACACTGCAGCTTCTTCTTCACCAGTTAATGCAGAGTGACTAAAAAATAATAAGTAAGAAATAATCATGTCAGTTACACCTTCACTTCCTGTAAAGTTTTGCATGTAAAGCAGCTGGAAATCTGCATTTTCTTCAGAAATCTACAACTACAAAACACTTACATGGAACCAAAAAGATGTATAGAAACAGGTTTTGCTCCCATGGTCAAGCTGGATAGAAAAGTAAGGATAATTTGAGGATTGTCAACAAAAAAAGCATTTGCCACACAAAAGCCGACATAAAACACCCAGAAACCCACCAAAAATCAACCGACACTTCTTTGATTAAGTTCAGTAAAGTCCTTAAAGTCGCGGCCTTGTTCAGTATTTGTCAGCATTGAGCCGCCGTTTGGCTCCGGCTATGACCTGTATCTGAGGATATAATTAACCAGCAATTAGCCGGGCCGGGGGTCCGGATCCCCTGCGATTGAGTTCACGTCAAGTTTACACAAGCCAGAGGGATTCTGGAGTTCAGACCGAATCCGTTCACACTGGAGGTCAGAGGACAAACAGAAAAACAACAGATTCCTTTTCAAGCAAGTGTCTTTAAATTTCAGCGCTTTCAAGTCAACGACAGCCAGTGGATTATAGCAGAGCTGTCCTGACGAATGGAAATTTAGTTTTAATATACTGTGATCTCTTAAACATTCGAGCCGATTCAGATTTAAGACAGAAAGGGTAGAAATCTCAGCAGGAAGTCTTAGTTTATGTCCTGTTGCAGTGTCTGTAGCAGCAGATTTGGTCTAAAAACACATCAAACAGCAACATGAAGCTCCAGTTTGTGATCAGCTTGGTGGAAAATGCATAAACATAAAAACATCTCTTTTGTCCAAATTACCTTTCAAAAAGGAAAAAATCTTGACTACAGAATCCTACATCTACACCACTAAATACTCCATCCTAACACTTTAGCACAATAGCAAACACATGCTAAATCAGAGAAATGTCGTCAAACCACCCCATCTGTCCTCATTTATTTAATGTTTCTAAATTCTAGGGAATTGAATTTGAAATATCTCATTTTATTTTCAAAACCACTTCAAAAACATTCTCGCAGCTTGAGGCATTTGAACTTAAAATGATGAGTTGAATGAATAAACCACTCAGAGTTCACTAAAATCATTAAATTAAGAAGAAACAAACCAGCATAAAGGCAGACCTCCCAGGATGCATTGTTGTTGTTAGAGCTAAAACTCTTGATTTTTGTGGTTTAAGAAAACACACATGGTAGAAACTTGGTGTCTTTTTGTTAAATTATGGTTGTTTCATTTCATAATAATCTAAATAAATCCAACCATGATGAAGGTCAGTCCTGAACTCAGTCTTTACGTCTGTAGATTCATCATTTATATCTCTGGAACTCGGAGCAGCAGCACAGATTGTTTTTATACTGACTCAAAATGGCTTCAACAGCTGCACTTATAAGTTCTCAGCGTTACATTAAAAAAAACTATCAAATTTTTAGTCTGTCAGCAGCTATTATCTATTTAAATCATCATTCATCTTAAGATATGAAGTTTATTCAGCTTGTTTTCTCCCGTTCAGGCAATTTAACTCAGCTACATTTACATTTTCATAGCCAATAAAACGACTTTAAACTGCAGTTAACTCACGTTTTCAGTTTCTCACTGAATTAATTTAAACTTATTTACAGTGCAGCATCCAAAAACTATAAATATGTCACAGCTAAAAGCTTAGTTGTCATTTGAGTACGAAACACTCACCATCAGTAGACTTGAAAGATGAGATGTGAACTTGGTCCGACGCTGAATAACTTCCACACAGACAAAGACGATCTGAAAAATAAAGTTTTATTGGGATATTTTTATCCCCAATACGTTGTGTCATAACTTGTCAAAATATTACAGCTAGAGGCATCAAAGTTAAACTGTTGTGTAATTCAAAATTGTTTGAGAAGTCCTTAAAAAGACAGTTTGTCTTTGAGGTAAAAATGTGCACATAGAGTACGGTGAGATTGTCTCTGTTCTAGTAAAACCATCAAACAAAGCCCTTTTCTACCGAGAAGCAGAGTTAAAGGCAGTTTAAAGCTCAATAAACAGACTTAATAAACAGACTTACACTCCATGGATGCACCAAGTGTCGAAGCAGGTAAACAAATGTGATGGTTTCGGGCAGTTAGAAGTTAAAAAACATCCCAAACAGTTCTGCATCTGAACAAAGGAACCTGGAACTCTACATGAACTGAGGGTTAATGACCATTTAGGAGCAGGTGTGGAGGCAGGTGGGTGATCAGGTGACAGCAGAACAGAGGAAACAGTGAAGCCAACTAGTGGGTAGGTGAGGTATTACAGGGACTGAAAGGTTTGCAAACTGATGGTTGGAGTCACCAGTAACCATCCATCCATTCATCCATCCATCCATTCATCTATCCATTCATCCATCCATCATCTATACTCCACTTAATCCTCATCAGAGTCACGGGGGGCTGGAGTCTATCCCAGCTGACTGAGGGTGAAGGTAGAGGACACCTGGACAGGTAACAGCCTATCACAGGTTCACCTGGACAGGTAACAGCCTATCACAGGTTCACCTGGACAGGTAACAGTCTATCACAGGTTCACCTGGACAGGTAACAGTCTATTACAGGTTCACCTGGACAGGTAACAGCCTATCACAGGTTCACCTGGACAGGTAACAGCCTATCACAGGTTCACCTGGACAGGTAACAGTCTACCACAGGTTCACCTGGACAGGTAACAGCCTATCACAGGTTCACCTGGACAGGTAACAGTCTATCACAGGTTCACCTGGACAGGTAACAGTCTATTACAGGTTCACCTGGACAGGTAACAGCCTATCACAGGTTCACCTGGACAGGTAACAGTCTACCACAGGTTCACCTGGACAGGTAACAGCCTATCACAGGTTCACCTGGACAGGTAACAGTCTATTACAGGTTCACCTGGACAGGTAACAGCCTATCACAGGTTCACCTGGACAGGTAACAGTCTATCACAGGTTCACCTGGACAGGTAACAGCCTATCACAGGTTCACCTGGACAGGTAACAGCCTATCACAGGTTCACCTGGACAGGTAACAGTCTATCACAGGTTCACCTGGACAGGTAACAGTCTATCACAGGTTCACCTGGACAGGTAACAGTCTATTACAGGTTCACCTGGACAGGTAACAGTCTATCACAGGTTCACCTGGACAGGTAACAGTCTATCACAGGTTCACCTGGACAGGTAACAGCCTATCACAGGGCTACACATAGAGACAAACAATCACACTCACATTCACACACCAATTTAGAATAATCAGTTAACCTCAGCATGTTTGTGGACTGTGGGAGGAAGCTGGAGAAAACACACACATGTCCAGGAGAACATGGAGACTCCATGCAGGAAGATCCCAGGAAGGCTGGGACACGAACCGGGGATCTTCTAGCTGCAAGGCGACAGTGCTAACCACCACTCCACTGTGCAGCCACTTCACCAGTAACCAATGGAATAAAGTGATTTATGTATGATATTTTAGAGTTTTTCTGTTTGATGTATGGAGGTTGATTACTTTTGCTCCTTTAGATGTGCAAAACGGCATTCTCTCTTCAACCAAGCTGATGTTAATGCCTTTAAAACACAGCTGTGACTTTAGGCTGATTCGAGACGAACTGCTCCTCGCCTGGAAAATGGACGGGAGCAGGCGGCAGCAGCGGGAGGTCGCTGTTAGAAGAGTCTCCAAAGATGTTATGGAAACACACACATTTATTAAAACGCCATCAGACACATACAGCAGTTTGTCTCTTAATTATGACAGAGGAGCCCATTAAAATGCTAGAGACGATCTGTGATCTCTGTTCATGGGCCAACCTCCATTTTACATGAATTCTAATGTAAATCAGCATCTTTTAAGTAAGTTTATAAATCAGTTGAGCAGATCTGTTCATCGCTAATGACATAAATACATTTGAAACACTGGTAAATGGTCAAATACAGTATCTGCACTGATGTTATTTTCAGAATCCTCACATCATTTACCAGAAGTTTTGGTGTCGCTGAATACTTAAAGCATTAAATCAGTCAAATGTTTTTATACAAAAACTTAAAATTGCATTAGATTGTATGGAGTTTATGAGCTGTAGCCTAACATGAATGAAGCCCTTTTAGATAAACTTTATCATCAAACGCACAAAATTTATTTTTTTGCAAACAGAATAAACCTTCAAATTCAGACTAACAAAGTCTGAATCGCAATAATTCAAGTTAATAAGAAATTTTTGTCAAATGTCAACCAGTCAGCTGATGTCAGGACTGCAGTCTTAGGACCCCACTTTTAGGACCCTTGTTTGTCATGACAGCGCCACCTACTGACCTGGATGATCACTAAAACTAGTTTATTCCAAACAAATATTACTTTCGAACTAACAAGTTATGGGTTTAAAGGTTTATTCCACACAAAATACACATTTCTGTCAACATATTTATCATTTTAAAGGTTTTTTCCAACCATATATTACTTTCGAACTAACAAATTATGGTTTTAAAGGTTTATTCCACACAAAATACTAATTATTGTCCATGTATATATAGTTTTAATCATTTATTCCAAACAAATATTACTTTCTCAGTAAGAAGTTATGGCAGAGATGGTTTGTTCCGTCCAAAATACTACTTTCTGCTCCAGTATTTACAGCTTAAAAGGTTTATTCCACCCAGATATTACTTTCTAATTACCCAAGTTATGGTCGTAACAGTTTATTCCACTCAAATAGTACTTTTATAATTTTAAGGGTTTATTCTAACCAAATAGTAATTTCTAAGGAACAATTCATGGTTTTAAAGGTTTATTCCACCAAAATACTACTTTTGTCCTTGTAATTATAGTTTTAAAAGTTTATTTTACCCAGATGCTACTTAGCAACAGGTTGTCATTTAAAAGGTTTGTTCTGACCTAAATTCTGCTTTCTGTCCAAGTATTTGTAGTTTTAGGGGTTTATTCCACTCAAATAGTACTTTCTTATGAACAAGCTATGGTTTTAAAGGTTTATTCTACCCATTGCTGTAGATAATGTATTTTTCTGCCAGTATTTGTGGTCTGGAGAAGTTAACTGCCCCTTAGAGCAAACAAGTGGTCGTCATTTTACAAAGTTCCTAGAAATACAGTCCTACAACTCTAGTCCTGAAAATGCAGCCTCCTCTGCTGCAGGATTGTAGGCAGACAAACCAAAAAATGGACAGCTAGGCAGAGATGAACAATTGAGGTGGGCATGGCCGACATGTAACTGAAGCCAAGAGTAAGGGGTGAAACAGAACAATTACATTTACAGATTTAATAAAAGCAGACATGAAGATGTGGGGACTAATCTGCACCAACACACACGGGACAAGTCACTGTGTTAACAATTACAAGTATTTAATTCAGGTCAGTGGTTATCAGCCAGCAGATAGCACAGCGAAAAGATTTAAGCTGTAAGTTGCAATTTGGAGGTCTCGACTGGGTCTGCTTATTCTATAAGAGGGGAGCAGTGAGCAAATTGTTAGGTTGTTCAATCTATGACTGGCTAAATAACTGCAGCAGTATCCTTTGAGTGTAAAGGAGTTAAGAGAGAAATAAGCTTGGAAATACTGAGTGCCGCCAATCAGCTTTAAATCTTTGAAGTTGACTCTGACTCGGATTGGCAGCGGGTGAAAAACCACCCAGTGTCTGAATAACTGAACCTCTCAGATCTCATAAGGACTCTTGCTGCTGTGCTTTGGACCAATTAGAGACCCCCTGCTGCTTTCATGAGAACAGTGCATCAAAATAGTCCGTCTAGGTGATATAAGAGCAAGAACAGGGATCTATGCGTCTGCTGTTGATGAAGTGAGATATGTCTTAATTAGCTAACGTCACATTTGAACTCATTCACATAGAGTTTAACAGATTTCACTGAGTCCTGCTCAGTTCAGACCAGTGCTGAAACCTGACTGTATCTTCCAACCAAAAAATACAGCAGTAAGTGTAAAGATAAACTTGTTGCTCCTCATTTTTTCCCCTAAAACTTAGAATTGAAGTAAGGTTTATTCCACTTACATGCGTCTTCTATTGAGCAACTTATGGTTTTAAAAGTTTATTCAATCCAAAGTGCTGCTTTTTGTCCAAGTATTTATAGTTTTAAAGCTTTATTTCAACCAAATATTACTTTCTGAGAAAGAAGTTATGGTTTTCAAGGTTTGTTCCAACAAAATACGACATTTTGTTGAAGTATTGATGGTTTTAAAGGTACATTCCACCCAGATATGCAGTTTCAGGAGTGCAGTGGTAGGACCCTGCTTTCAGAACCCTTAAAGTCATGACCACCTACTGACCTGGATGATCACTAAACTGCACAACTTATGGTTCTAAAAGGTTTATTTCACCCAAAAAACTACTTTCTGTCCAAGTGTTTAGAGTTTTTAAGGTTTATTCCACTCACACGTGCTTTCTAATGAGCAAGTTATAGTTTTGAGGGTTTATTCAGCCCAAAGTATTATGTTTTTGTCCAAGTATTTACAGTTTTACAGCTTTATTCCAACCAAATATTACTTTCTCAGTAAAAAGTAATGGTCGTAAAGGTTTGTTCCATCCAAAACACAACATTTTGTTGAAGCATTTATAGCTTCAAAGGTGTAATCCCCCCAAATATTACTTTCTAACTACCTAAGTTATGGTCTTAAAGGTTTATTCCACCCATAACTGTACAAAATTATTTTTTGTGGCCTAGAGAAGCTAACTTTCCTCTCATTTTACCTGTTACAAGGCTCCTAGAAATACAGTGCCACACATACTGAACAACTTCTGTGAAAGAAGCTTGTTAATGTTATTTTTGTGTTTTAATTGACAGATCAGTGTAAATCAACACACTTTAATGTGTTGTCAAACTGCAGCTGTGAATAAAGCCTTTACTTCCACCCAGACTACAGCAGAAACCTGTTTTGTTCTGGCTGGTGATAAAATGAGCAGTGGATTACATCCCATCTACAACAGGTCGCACAAAGAGAGAGATAGGTGAGTGTTCACCTATTTAGATCCGACCACGGCGGCTTAGAGCAGCACTGCTGACTAGACAGGAGGCGAGGAAGATTACAAGACCTCAATCTAGCATACATTAAAGGTGCAGTCTGTAGCCACAGGATGATTTCCCAGCAAGTCGTCCTCTTTGAAATTTGGGTTTTTCAATCTTCTGCTTTTCTCTCTCTCCAGCTTTCTTTCTTCCCATCTCTCCCACTTCTTCCTGAAACAATCCTCCGGCAGCTGCAGCCTGGAGGATCGGCTCGACTCCCTTCTTGATTCAGTCATATCTCCGCAGATGCCTTCTTGGAACGCTGCAAACAGCTATTACATAAAAGCTGAGTGACTTACAGGCAAATCCTCTCTACCCCAAAACTGCCAGAGCCGGCTGCCAGACCAGGGACAGGGAGATGGGGTATTTTTGGGCACTGAGAACTGCAGAATGTCAGCATTTAATCCAAACCCGACTCCCATTTTTTCCCTTTCACTGCTTTCTTTTTCACTGTTTAAACCTCAAACCCACCCCACCCACAGCAACACACACACACACACACACACACACACACACACACAATAAGTACACCCATATCCAAAAACACACATCCTTGTTGTATCTTTACAAAACGCTGAAAGAAGCATCTTGTCGGAGCTGCTTCATCCATTTTTTTGATATGAGGATGTGTGTGTTTGTGCGTGCGTGTGTGTGTGTGTGTGTGTGTCTGTGTGTGTGCGTGTGTCTGTGTGTGTGCGTGCGTGCATGCGTGCGTGTGTGTGTGTGTGTGTGTGTCTGTGTGTGTGCGTGTGTCTGTGTGTGTGCGTGCGTGCATGCGTGCGTGCGTGCGTGTGTGTGTGTGTGGTGTGTGTGTGTGTGTTCCTGCTGATAGGAGCATGTGGCAGACGTTGTCATTGTTTGTGTGTGAATGTGTATTTGGCGTGCCGGACCACCGTTGGAAAGCAGAGCGAGCATCCTAGAAGCTGTTGGAAGAAGATGATTGGCTTGAGAACGCGGTGGCCCCTTAGTGACAGATGGTTGGGTGCTGGGCTTGCAGAGCCGAAATCACCCACTCACACATATGTGGACTTGCACAAGCCTGCACACACACAAACACTCGCATTCAGGGCACAGCATTCGAAAATGCCCACACATACGCAAACATACATGTTTGCATGTGGAGACAGGAGAGTGTGTGTGTGGTCTTTATCTATATTCATATCTGTGGTAGTAACAACAGGAAAGCCAACCAGGAATACTGCATATTTACAAAAGCTTTGAAATACATAAGCACGAAATAATGACACTCGACAAAACAAAAAAAAAAGGGGGGGGCAAATAAATCGACACAGCCTGACAGCAAGACAGATGCACTGACAAACATTCAGGCATACGGGCATGAATTTGGAAAATGGCATGAAAACAATATGCGCTGTAACCAGTGCCAGTGTTTTGGTTTTACTGGGGGTTTGCAGCCTTGGGTTGAACACAATAAAGCTTTGCTGTGTGTCTCTCTGAACAAACAGGAGGGGATCTGGTGCCTGCTGCTTCTGCTAGCCAATACTGCTCTCACTGTCACCGCCACCATCATCACAGCCATCAGCGCCGTAGCAACAAATAACACCACTCTGCTTGCCATAGAGGTGCCCACCGTTAGCGGAGCCAAAACCAAACATCCAGAGAGCTGGAGAGGCACAGCAACCACAGGTATTTGTAGTCATGAGGGCCAGTGCAGTTATAGTGTACATATAACCCAGGACAGGGGCTCAATTAAACACAAAAACAATCCTCGAGATCCCTTCAGCAAAAATAGAGCTGATGTCGAAGCATTGCTGTTGTGGAACCAAATGCCTACTAGGAGGCCTTAAAAACATAATAGCTGTTATATATAAGCTGTTATAAACTAGTCGCACATTAACACAGTTAATAGGAGACATGTAAGGTGCACAAAGCACACACATACACTGAATACACAAATTCCTATGACCTATCCAGGCTTTTTTTTTTTTTTTTTTTTGCTTTTTTTTGGAACAGAAAGGAGCTGGCCCACTGTTCAACAATCTGGATGGAAGCCATGTTGCTCTTATTGCACCAGTTGGAAGCTCTTTTCCAGCACCCTGGTGTAAAACTTTACCTTGGAGGATGAGAAGGCTGGAAGTTGGAGTACACTGCGTGTACTTGTCTTTTTTTTTTCTTTAAAAATCGAAGCCAAAATCTCCAATCTGCCAGTATGAGCACCGAATTTGACCTATACAAACCGAGACAAGCCCTGATCCTCTCGGGGTTAATCTCATCAGTGCCTCGCCTCTGTGGAAGATCTTGTGGCATTCGTCTCATTGAGAAGTTCACCATTAAATCCTCAAAATACTATATTTTTTTTCTATTTGGCACCGTGATGATTGAAGTTTGGATAGGACTGTGACAAAAGGTCAAAGTTGTGGATGAAACTATGATGTGCTGACAATTAGTATTTGCTAATACTGAGTCCAAATCCTACACCTTTTCCCTACATAATACACATTTCAAGATCTGTAGATTAGCTCTAGTGCCTGGTTGCACCAAAAGATGGAGCTTGTTGTTATTCACTACTGTAGTGACCAGAGGAGGTGGGCAGTTCTATGTTGGCAGGCAGAGAGCATTGTGGGTTTTTTTTGGATGATGTTCATTTTGTCATTGACTATCATAGGATAACATTATTTCTTTTACACCAACAAATCAAAGATAAGATGGTTTTACCTTAGCTGACATGTTTCAACTGCAGTCTTCTTCAGAGCGTCATCTGACGTGTCCTTTTTATCATGTGACCGGTCTGACAGATCTGTCAGAATCTGTCAGATAGGCCACGCCCCCCACCGTCCGGTGGTCTCTGGAGGATGGAGTCCCAGGTATTAGAGGGTGCAGCTCCTCGTCCCGGTTCATGGAGCAGCTCGCCCGCTTCCTGATCTCGATGGCCTCCTTGATCCATCCTTTATGTTTGTTGGTCTCTGATGTTAAAATCCTCCCACTGTCCCAGTCCATGATATGATTATTTCTTTTGCAGTGATCCGTGATGGCTGATTTTCTGTTTTCTTATTCGGCTTTTTCTTTTTGTGTTCTTGTGAGTCGTCCAGTTGTTTGCTTTTCACATTCTGTCTGGTGTTCTTTTCGTCTTGTGCTGAATGATCTGCCTGTTTCTTCAATGTATGTTTTCTCACAAGATATGCACGGAATTTCATAAATGATGTTGCATTTCTTGTCCGGTTCCATTTTGTCTTTGGGATGGACTAATAGCTGTCGGAGTTTTGTATGTGGTTTTACTGCTGTATTGATGTTGTGTTTTTTCATTATGCGCTGTATGGGTTCTGTTGTCCTACGGATATATGGGATGGTGATTGTGTCTTTGTTTTTATTGTCCAGTTGTTTTGTGTGTTTTATTTGTGTTTCCTTTTGTTTTTTTACTTTGTTTTTAGCTTGTTGTTTTACTTTGTTTATGGCCCATGTCGGGTATTGGCAGAGTATGAGTGCGTTCTTGATGTGTTTTTCCTCCTCCTGTCTGTTTTTATCATCTGTTATGATGCTGGTCCGTTCATAAAGTGTTCTAACTACTGATAGTTTGTGAGCTGTGGGATGTTCTGATGTCCAGAGGAGGTTCTGGTCCGTTCATAAAGTGTTCTAACTACTGATAGTTTGTGAGCTGTGGGATGTTCTGATGTCCAGAGGAGGTTCTGGTCTGTGTGTAGGTTTCCTGTAAACCGTGATCTTAATGCTGCCGTCTTCTCTGTGGTGTATGTTTAAGTTCAAAAATGAAATGGTCCGGTTTATTTCTTCTTCGTGTGTGAATTGTATATTTCCTGTCGTCCATGTTGTTCAGATGATCGGTAAGTTCTTGTGTGTGTCCAGATTGTATTATTTCCAGGATGTCATCAACGTATCGTTTCCAGAGTGTGGGTCTGCAGTGTGTGGGTCTGCAGTGTGTGGATGGCTTTTGTTTCTAGGTCCTCCATGAAGAAATTACTCATTATTGCAGATAGTGGATCTCCCATTGCAAAACCTTGTTTTTGACTGTAAATAACTCCTTTGAACTGAAAATAGGTGGATGTGGCAACGAAGTAGTGTGATGATGTCATTTACTGTAAGGTTTGTTCAGGTTCCGTGACGGTGCGTTGTGATAAGTTTTGTACCCATTTGTTATTGAATTGTGTGTGTGTGTTTGTTTCTGTTTTTTCTTTCTCTTAGTTTTCTCAGTTTTTGGATGTGGCGATTTTTCGTTGTAATGAATTCTTCTTCGTGTGTGCGTTTTAAATGTAAACTTATTTCTTTGTGTATGTCTGGCTCCGAAGTGAGGCGTTCTTTGAGTTCGTTTGAATAATCCTGTATAAGTGTGTTGATTTTTTCCAGTTTATTTAGCGTAGTCCTTATCCTCTCTCTGATGAGAGCCTTCTTTGCTTTGTTTACATTTTCTGCATTTTTTGTTGGGATGGGGTTCCTGATGTTGAGGCTTTTCAGTGTTATGTCCTCGTCTCTGCATCGGAGATTGAATGTGAGGTGGTTTCTGTGGCGTGCTCTCTTCTTTTCCAGCTTTTCCAAACGGCAGAAAATTACGACACAGTCTTTCCCCAGTCTTTCTCGTAATATTTGGATGATGTTCATTTTGTCATTAATTATCATAGGATGTTATTTTTTATACCGACAAATCAAAGTAAAGATGGTTTTTACCTTAGCTGACATGTTTCGACTGCAACTGCAGTCTTCTTCAGAGCGTCATCCGACGTGTGCTGACGTGTCCTTTTTTATCATGTGACCGGCCTGACAGATCTGTCAGAATCTGTCAGACCGGCCACGCCCCCTAGAGCAGGACTGCTCTAGGAACTACACGGTGCCAGACCCCCCCGGCCTGTTCGATGGCCACGTCTGGCCCATCTACCTGCAACACAAGAACATCATTGTGGGCGTTTTGCTAGTAAGGGGCACCATGACAAAGTCTTTTGTGATGCTTTATGCCCTCCCACCAACGCACATATTTTGATTCAAGTCAAGATTAGCCTTTTTATATCCTATGCATGTTAAGTTTTCCCTGAGGCTCAGGCGCAGGAAAGAGAAAGAGTCGAGCAGTAGCAGCTTCAACGGTTTATTTACTCTCGACGGAAGTGTGTTCCCAGAAGGGGAAACGGAAACAGTAGCAACTACTGTGACTATAGGGCCCCTGGTGGCTGGAAGACTAAACAAAATTATTTATCAAGAGAACTGACCCACGGCAGGTATTACCTGGGCAGGAGAGTGAGAGCAACTAAGACTGAAGACCTACAAGTATTTCCAAAACCAAAAAGCGATTAGGCTCACATGAATCTCAGGACAAGAAACTATAGGTCAGCAAACTAGGACTGCGAGAAAACAAGGTAGCTCTAAGAAAAATACTAGAACACGGGAACTATCAGTAAATAACCAAAACTAGATCCATTAGAAGTCCAGAGATTTCCTTACTACACAATCGGAGACTTAATACCAAAAACTAAACTAAGACTGAGGCTGCCCAAGCTAGTGACAGAACTGACGGCGGACAGCTAGAAAGCTGAGAGGCGGAGAACCAGACGAGGCAGAGGGGGGGTTCTGTGGAGCTGTGTTGAACGGTCGTGGCTGCGACGGCGGTGGAGGCTTAGACAGAGGTTGGGAGATGGTGGAGGTGTTCCAGGAGATTCCCAGAGGACGGGGGTGCAGATAAATCCGGGCGGTTGGCAGCAGGTGCAGGAGGTTGGTTCGAACTAGGAGAAAGCAGAAACAGTCTTACAAAGGTTCACAGGAACGATGGCTGGAGTGAGTAGATCTGGAACTAACTGTTGGGCATTCACGATCCGGCGTCGACTGAAGAGTGGAGTCAGGTTATATTGAGTAGGAGAAGTCAGCTGATTGGCTCTGGCACAACCGCTCCTACTTCTGCTGATTACTCCTGGATTGCCCACACCTGCCGTTGCCACCGTGCTCAGCATTCCTAAAAAAAAGAAAACAAGAGGAAGGAGGGGCCCTATCCAGAGCCAGCATTAGCAGACCTAACAATGCATCTGTGATTTAGAGCCACAATATCAGAACACTACAAACAACCAGTTTACTAGATTACAATACACATTAATCCATTAAAGTTTGATAATGCTGCATTTAATAAAATTGTTATTGTATTTACGACACCTACCTTTAGGGTTGTCTTGTTGAGCCCCCGTAGCTGAAACAAACTGCTGTTGGCTCGTCTTTCTGCTCAAGGAATGAAAGTAAACATTGGTATCCTTTGTATTATATCCCCAAAAAAACCCTCGAAACTGCTCCTGATCCAATGCTGTATCACAAAAGTTGGATTTCAGTTTAATTTTGCTGCTTGGTTAGGCATAGGCACCAAAACTACTTGATTAGATTTAGGCAAAAGTCATGCTTTGACTTAAAATATGATTAATGATGATTATGATTAACAACATGTTTTAAGATTTTCCTTCAATTTCTGGGTTGCCAGCGTGACTTGATTTAAAAAAAGAGGAGTGACAGTAAATAAATGTTTCTTGCTTAGAAATATAATTGCGATACATGACAAGACAAAGATAATCTGGGAGAAAACTCCTCCAAACGTACTTGAAGTTGCAGGCAGAGCTGTACAATCCATTCATGGTGCTACAGTATATTGTCAAAGTGCATATTTTCAATATTAAACCTTGTGGGAGCTGAATTAAGAGCTTCACTTACCATTACTACTTTATACAGTTCCCTACACCAGCAGACTGATTGATGAGAAGCGTTTAAGAGCTGAACGGTCATACAGTATCACGTCAGGTCTAGGTAAATATGCAAACCTATTAAGGCTGCTGAGTAAATCACCTGCAGACTGATGGAGTGGTTCTGCATCGTGTGTTCATTCACACACAGAGAAAGATGTTTCACAGGGACCAACGCCGAGTTCCCTGTGAACTCAATCACTTAAAGGAATTAAAGCTGACAGTGAAGATGATTACATCATTGCTTATTAAACAGGAGCTTAACAGCTTTAACTTCTTTACATTATTTACATTGTGAGAACAGCAGCAGCAGAAACTGCCATTAGTTATAATGTGGATTTTTGAGCACATCAGCCAAAGACCGCATAGGGACAGCCCAATAAAATATACGTAAATCATAAAATCACTTGCACCCAGTTGTTGTACTGATTGAACTTTTGCTCTTTATGCTCTTCTGTCTACTTTGCAGTCAGTAAGCCTGCTATCAAGTGTCATTTTAGTCTGTTTGCCAATCATCATCTCTGCAGAAGACAATACGGCTCCTCTTGCCTTTAGAAAAGCGGCCAGTGTGTCATCATCTAATCTTTCCAGCTACTGCCATCGCCAACATTATCACAGCCGTCATCGCTGCAGAAAAAAACAACACTGCATTTGCCAGAACAATCAGTGAACTCCATGCAAACAATACCTTCATTTCTGCACACTGCCAGTAACCACAATCATCATTACTGATCTCGAATCTGTTGCCATTTTTTTTCTCTCCCACAACAGTCACGGATATCAAAAAACTGCTTGTCTGTGTCACTGCCGAAGCTGTTGAAAGGATGCTGGGATTTCCAATTCCACAGTTTCCACATCCACACAAGCTCTCGTCAAGGCCAGAACTCAGTCAAACACGAGAGCCCATCCACTGCAGTTACAGTCTGCAGTAAGCCGCTAGTGTCTAGTTAGTGGGTATAAAGGGAGAGAACATGAGCGGGAAAGAGTCGAGGATGTCATTCTTGCTTCCACTATCTGTCCTGGCAGTTTGCTTTATTGGGAAACCACACTGTGACTGGAGAATGCCCTCGTGATGACAAAAATCTACCCAGATGAAGTGCCCTTGAGAAAGACATTGAATCCCTGCCAGCTCCAGGCAGCAGGAGTGTTGTTCTGCAACTGTGAGTCTGTTGCCTGTGTTCCCTTTGGAGCACAGTGAGTGGAAGGAGATTTTTTTTTCTTTTTTTTTTTTAACCAGGTGTTACCATGTAAATAAAACAACAAAAACTATGAAAAGCTCAAAAATACTAAAAAAAAAAACAGTGCTGAAAAACTGGAGTAAAGTCTGCACCCCCATGCAAAGTAAACAAGGATAAATAGCACTGGATGTCAAATATCTTCACTTTTTGTACGTGTGGAGGGTAATGAGCAACATACTTTTGTGCACCAAAGGCTTAATAATTTGTAAATGTTACCATCATGCTGGTCAGCGTCTGTGCATCCCATTTGTTTATCATTTAGAGTGTTTTACTTTCCATCAAATCAACGTCACGCTTTAGTCTTCATCATTATAAGGGTCACTTTGTGTAACGGAGAGGGGTTGGTGCATCAAACCAAACTGAGACAGACTCAGATGTTCCCATGAGACCACGTACATTATTTACACACCATCTGCTGGTCCAGTCATCGGCGGATGAAGTCCTGTCCTGTTTGTCTCTGCTGCATTATGTACAAAACAGCTCAGTTAATTTGACATTGCTGTTTTGCTGCATGCAAATGAGAAGAGTAAGTAAGGATGGATGGTCTAAATAGTATCATCTTCATTATTTTCTATTTCTTTAAGTAGCCTGTCTGGGAAATTGTTAAACTGGATGAAAAATTTATACTGTCCATTATATCGGGCATGCTTGAAGTATTATGATCCATTATTAGACATAAAAGTATGCACGGACTAATTGCGGGGTATTAGGTCATTATGATGCAGCTGTTGGCGAGTTGCTGCATTAGAAATAAGCCCTTCCTTTAGCTGCCTCCTTCAGCTCTCTGCCACCCACTTATCTTCAGAGGGCACTGTCGCTGTAAACAGTGCAACAGTCAGTATATGCTTAATGTATACTGTAATGCTACATTAACCTCAGCACAGTCAGCATTTACCCTCCAGTGTTACACAGCTTCAGGATATAATATCTTTAGTCCAGTGTTATGAAATCACTAAGAAAGAGTTTTCATAGTTAAGGCATCAATATGTCTCACTAAATTATATGAAGACCACAGAGCTCTTCATTTCTTCATGCAGTATGTATGTATAGAAATATTGCAAGTTCATCTTAAACAGTTACAACATAATTGCATACTAAGATTCATTAATAAGGACAAATTAAGAACAAGTATAGCTTTAGCTTCAAGAAAATACACAACGCAAATCTGTAGTCTCCCTTATCCAGGCCTCTCTGTAGTACATTATATTCTGACTGCACTTTATTTTCAGTCTGCTATAGGGAGGGAAGCGATCTGGATGTTTGTTTCTTTAAATCAGTCACAATCATATAGGACGCAGCTAAGCAATGAGTATGACTTCCATGTTCCCTCAAAATAGCAACGGGCGGAATTGTTTTGGTGGAGTTCTTGTGCTGTCATTAAAATTGATAATTGAATGAAAATAAATAGCTGGGCTACCTTATTACAAAATCCAAATCCTGCCAAAACTTGAAACGTCCTAATTGGTTGCCGTTGTTCCCTTTAGTGAAGTGGATTTGAAAATGATGACACACAAATAGCAGAAGGAGAGGACAAAGCTGCCTGAAATGAGTGGCTTATACCCACAGCTTACATCCGGTGAGTCAGCCTACTAAACCAGTAATGACTTCAGTAATATTAAGGAAGACGGGTATTGGACTCCACCAGAGTCGCCCCTTGTCTCTGATCCTGTTTGTAATATTCATGGACAAGATCTAAAGGCAAAACTAGGGTGAGGAGGGGATTTGGAGACTTCAGAGTGTCTGTTTTTTGCAGATGATGTGGTTCTGTTAGCTTCTTCAGACAGTGACCTTCAGTATTAGATTCCATGGTTCCTTGCTGGAAACCAGTGAACTGATCCTTCTGGATTGGGAATGAGTTACTGCCCCAATTGAAGGAATTAAGTGTCTTGGGATTTTGTTTATGAGTGACAGGAATATGGAGCATTAGGTGGATAGACGGCTTGGGGAACCATCAGTGGTAATGTAAGTCTTGTACTGAACTGTCATGGTGAAGAAGGAGCTGAGCTGGAAGGCGAAACTCTCAATTTACCAGTTGGCCTATGTTGCAACTCTTATTTATGGTCATGAGCTCTGGTTAGTGATTGAAGGAATGAGACACAAGAGGCCAAAATGTGTTTCTGTTACAAAGTTGCTGGACTCGGCCTTAGAGATCAGGTGAGGAACTTGGAAATCTCGAGGGAGCTCATAGTAGAGTCGCTGTCCCCAAAAGGTGCCAGATGACGTGGTTTGGGCGTCTTCTTTTGGAGGTTTTCCAGGCAACTAGAAAGAGACTCCAGGGTTGACTCTACAGTTTCTGAACTCATTGCATATCTATCGTATATCTGGCCTGGGAATACCTTGAGATCCTCCAGGAGGAACTAGAAATCAATCAAGACTGTTGCTTTTCACACCATAGTGAATATATCGGTAGAAGGATGCTGAGTTTTGAACTGCCAGGACAGGAGGCCTAGAGGAAGACCACAGAGGAGGTTTATGGATGTAGTGAAAGAGGACATGAAGTTAGTTGTTGTGAGAGAAGAGGATAGGGTTGGATGGAAGCAGATGATTCACTATGGCGACCCCTGAAAGAAAAAGCCAGAAGGAAAAGAAAATGAATAAATAAACCTATTTTAGTCATGATGAGAACTTCTGCAGGCCAGTTCTGTTCTCAAACATCACATTTTAGAATCATTTATAGTCTGGAAAGAGTCCTGAACACATTTCAGTAAATATTGAATTTTACTTCACCTTTTAGTTGTTGAACATCACAGTTGAGAATGATTTGCAGTCTAAGAGGAGGACTGAACACTTTTTAATAGATATTGAACTCTATTTCACCTCTTAGTTGTGCTTTACAGCAGGATAGGCCACAACATGGGTGTCTTCTCTGCAATGACAAAATCTCTAAGTTGACTTTAAATTTGGTGAACCCCCTGCTGAGGTTGTTCCGCAGCGCTCAAGCTGAGAGCAGAGTGAGGAATGAGTCGCTTTATTCAGTTATGTACAGGAAAAGCCTCCACAGAAAATAACATTACATGTGAATATCTCTCCAGGCATTCGTCATCACCAGCTGGGCTTTGTTTGGAAGCTTTAGGGCTGAGTTCACCTGCATTTTTTTCTGCATGCGGTTGACCGAGCATCTCAATATAGCATCGCATTAGTGAGCTGTGCATTAATGTGATGCCACGACTTACGTCACAACATGGCGACAGATTGTGTGTACACGAAAACGCTGCCTCTGAGCAAGAACAGCGTGATCTCATGGTGCTGGAAATATTGCATTGAAATTAAGACGCTTCACAGGAGAGCAGATTGCAAGTTGAGCCCTCGGGGACTGAAACTTCCTGAATGAGATCCAGAGCTTTATTAGACCCCAGTGAGTGTCACTGGCTCTCTGAGGGAGTACCAGCACTGATGGCACCATCACCGTTAGACGTTTTACTCGTGAAAAAAATCGTGTTACACTGAGGGATACAAATCTGCCAGGGCATTTGTTTAGCTTCCATACACGGCATCAAGTGACCTGCAGAGGAGAGGCAACTTAAGTGGGCAGCAAATGTGGGAAATCCTGAGTTGTGACTTGTGATCCCAAAAAAAAAAGACAGATTTGTATGGAGGAAGTTCATACGTACTCACTGTCAATGGTTGTGGTAGAAATTTTCATGCTGATCAGATCAGATATGGCTGGAGAGTAAGGAAGAAGTATAAAGGCTTGATTCTCGTTGGGAGAACAGTTAAGATACACCAGCTTCAGAGAATTAAAGAGACTGTAGCTATTGTTGATGCCACGAAACGCAAGATATGTTGGTTGAGATCTTGATTATCCACTGTGGGAGGAACTTTGTCAGTAAAAATTATGTGTTATATATAAAAATACCACCTATGAAGTACCCAAACTAAAAACAATCCCCAAGGAAGCATTTGGTTAAACTAAAGAATACAAATCTGCAGGGGCATCCAAACAGTTTAGCATCCAAACAACATGAAGTGACCTGCAGAAGAGAAGCAAGCAAGTGGGCAGCGAATGAGTGGTAACTTCTGATCTTAGCAAAAAGAGACTGGATCTGTATGGAGGAATTTCATGCATGTTCATGTTCCTGTGGCTGGTTGTGGTTGATTTTTTTCATGGTAATTTGTCAGTAAAAGTACTAGTCAGATCCAGCTAGAAAGTAAGGCAGAATTGTAAAGTCTCAGTTGTTGTTGGGAAAACCATTAATTTACATCAGTTTTGGGGACTTTAAGAAATGGCAGGTGGAGAAATTGTGGCTGTAGCTGCTGTTGATGTCACTAAATGTAGGATATTGGTTTGTTGAGATGATGTTCATCCACCGTTTCCTCCCAAAAATCATGTGTTATATAAAAATATCACTGATCAAGTTCCAAAAGTAACAACAATCCCCCAGAAAGTCTTTGGTTAAACTAAAGAATACAAATCTGCAGGGGCATCCAAACAGTTTAGCCTCCAAACACGACATCGAGTGACCTGCAGAGGAGAAGCAATCTAAGTGGGCAGCAAATGTGGGAAAGCTTGAGTGGTGACTTCTGATCTTGGTAAAAAGAGACTGGATTTGTATGGAGGAAGCTCATACTCACTATCACTGGTTTTGGTTGAATCTTTTCATGCTAATTTGTCGGTAAAAGTGCTAATTAGATCAGCTAAAGTTAGAAAGTAAAGAAGAGGTGTAAAGGCTCAGCTGTGGTTGGGAAAACAGTTAATTTACACCAGTTTCAGAGACTTTAAGAATAGGCAGTCAGAGAAAATACTGTAGATGCCACTAAATGTAAGATATTGGATGGTTGAGTTGTTGATTGTCCACCATGGGTAAAAACCATCATGTGTTGTATAAAAATACCACCTATCAAGTACCAAAACTAAAAAAGCATCTTCAAAGGTTTCATAATACGGATTGTCATAACACTATCACAGCTGCAGTCGCAGGCAAAGAGGAAGTGAAACTTTGAGAAAGGCGTAAAAAATGGCAAAATGGATTAGAGGTGAGAAGGCAACGGCTGCTGCAATCTTGATGTCTGAACTGCTGGCAGGAGAAAGGCCTCTTAAAATCACTTTTCTGAAGAACATATCACAGAATTCTCAGTATGGAAGCAGGAGCTGTTTTCAAACACCAACTCAATATCACATGCTGCAAAGTAACACATACGACAAACTTTCTAATTAAACAGACGGTCCAATCAGCCTGATGAGCGCTTTAATGCCAAAACGGAAAATGAAGTGGACGGCATTCATGTGAGTGCAGCTCAGCTAATAAATAACGCACAGCGAAGCCGAGTCTCTTTTGATTAGGCGACGTGAAATCTGTAAAGCGGACAAAGGGTTGAGGAGAGGTATCCCATTAATGTCAGTGTGTTCCAAGGAGAGCTAGAGGGCAACAACAGCTCCCCCACCGCACAGATTTGACTACGGAAGATTTGTCAAAGACAAGTAGCTCCTTATGAAATAATATGCTTCCGACTGCGAGGCTCATGCTTGTCATTTGGCAGAACTGCCTTCTACATCACAGCACGGCAGGATGCTGACATTCACACCATGGAGTGAGTGTGATCAGCTCTCACCCAGGCAGATGAAAAGTGGTTTATATAGAAACTGAGAGGCAGTATCATATGGTTGCACCTGGTGACAGACTATGGTGAGAACTGAGCCATATTAAACCCAACAACTCTCCATAACGAGGAGCACTTTGGCTTCCTTTTTGCAATTTAAACATCTTGTTTGCATCAGATATCTTCCAATCACGCTGTATTTGGTTTTTATCTGAATAACAAATAAAGCAAATCTGTTGACTCCTTCACAAAAAAGACCCCACAACGAAGTTAAAAGCATCAACAGTTGTTCAGGCTTTTGAACCCCAAAGAAGTCGGTTCAAAAGGAAACTTAAGAGCACATGCTGACTCATGCCATCTCCATCTACTCTGGCCTTGATGAGAGTGGAGGATCATTAAGCTGCTAACAACAGGAGAGGGAAGACGAGAGTGGCTGAGCATATCACCGTCTAACTACCATCATCTCCTCCACAGCCGCCGTAATGCTCTTTGGTGTGATTTTGATTATAAAGCCGGGCTCGCATCGCCACGCATTACTGAGTACATTGAGAACATTGTTATTGATACTGCTGGTATCCACATCTGCTCATCAGGCCTGCAGGCGCTTTGATAGAGTTTTGATTTAAGGCTCTAACAGACATCTAAGTTGCCCCTCTATTTTCTAGAAATGGTGAAATCTTTTAATCTTGCTCGGTTCTATGAGCGTCCCGGCCACTTAAATTGACACAGTCTGCAGTTTGTTCTGTCCTCTGGAAGATGGTGATTTCTTTGTTCATTTTTAAAGCCCTCCTTCCACATCCTGCTCCCACATTATCTTCCTACACCAATGAGCCAAATTATGACCTCTCATAGATGAGGTGAATAATGCTGATGAGCTCGTAACAACTGTGAACGTCAATGTCTGGCTTGATTGAGACATTAACAGTCGGTTCTCGTAGTTGTTGTTTGGATAAAGCAGAGATTGGCAGGTTTGGATTTGGAAAAACTTGGACAAAGAACTTGCCGCTTACTGAACTTATGGGATTTGCTCTAAACTTCATGATACCAGATAAACAGGTCAGTCTTTGAAGCAGAACCTCAGAACCAGTTCATAAAGGTTCCTCCAGGAAAATCTTCTCCCAGGAACTCAAGCAGGGTTCCTTGAAGCTCTCCTAACTCTGAGTGCTGGAGATATTTCGATGGCACACAAAGGACCATAGCATCATATTAGACAGACGTAGTTATTACTCCACCAAGGAACATGGTGGAGTTATGTGACGATTGCCGTCTGTCTGTCAGCAACATTGCTCAAAAACAGACTAACAGATTTGGATGAAATTTTCAGGGAAGCTCAGAAATGACACAAGGACCACCTGATTACATTTTGGCAGTGATGCGGCTTATAGTCTGGATTCACGGATTTGTTAAAGATTTCTGTATCATTGCCAGATAGCTTCACGGCGTCACTGTAACCATGACAACAAGTGAAGACTACATGATCACATGATTGTGATCCTACTACAAATCCACCACTGAGGACTTATCAGGACTTATCCATCAGAAATGATCTAAGGAACAACTGATTAAATTGTGGGGGTGTTTCTGAATCCCATCAATTCCTGCCACCAATCAAACTGTATATCAGTCATAACCCCAATATTCCATCTTGATTCTATGATCCTTCATTCAGAGGCTCTTTCATTGTGCACTTTGAAGTACGATATTTCAAACTAAAGCCTCCATCAATCCTTCTAGATGTTGTGCCTGCCAGGTTTATGATGGAAGTTTTTATCCGTCTTGGTCCAACTATTTTATTCACTAAGCAGTAACTCTGTCCACTGACTGTCTTCCACCTGCTTTAACTGCTGATACTAACCTTACCTTGGCCTTTCAAACATCACACCTTTTTCTAAATTAACATTTTTATTGATTGTTGTGAAGGAGGTTGTTGATTTCTTGTCAGAATATTCATAAAATCGTTGATAGATTTCAACCGGCTTACCACACAACACAAAGTTATTCTCCCTGCCAACTCAAAACTTTATTAATGCTAACATACTGTTGGCAGAATATGTTATGACATTCTGTTTTTATCTAATGTCTAATTGCAGTCTTTGAAAGTTGTTTATCCTGATTCAACTAATGTAGAGCACTATTTAAAGTTTGTCTTAAATGCTTTATTTTTTTGTTTTCTAAAAGATTACTTCATGTTTTAGTTCTTCATGCACCAAGTTTTTTGTCATAAACTGACCAGAAATTACATAAGAAGCACATGCTGACTCCATATAAAGTACTTTTTATCCTGAAAGAAGGACCACGGTGGCCCTAAGGTGTCTGGTGGGGACGCAGGGGGCAGTATTCTCTCACTGATGCATTCCCCCCCTTCTTTTCCTATAGCTGCTGAATGAGCTCAGCACTGCGTTTTATGTCTGCAGCGTTACTACCTCGTAGTCGTGACTGTCCCTCAGTAGCTGAAAGGTCACAATGAACGCAGATTAAATCTGTGATTTACTGTTGCGGTTTTGTTGCGTGGTAAAAGCTAATTTTAGATCTTTGTGACGCGTTGAGAGACAGAAGACAAATACTCCAAGGCTGCAACTAGTCTCTAAGAGTAATGTTATTTTATTTCTGTAATTTGTAATACCATAGGGCCTTGACTATATCATCACATTAGTTAGGTTTTTCTCAATTATTAATAATACCGCAGGGTCTCAGCTTTGATGTGTGTTAGTCGCTTTTATAGAGTTTAATCTCTAAAATGTAAATTTTTCAGGAAAAATCACACCATAAACGACATTATAAAGTCTATTTAAATTTGTTAGGTTACTTTTGCAATTCCAATAATGATTCTTTCTTTACTTTAAAAAGAAGAAAACAACTTGAATTGCATGTTTAATCTTGTTATTTTGCATGTTGATGATCTTATTCATACGCATGTTTTCATTATTTGTCTAATTTGACATTTGTTTTACTTTAAAACAATTTGCAACTTAGTTTTTCTTCAAATAAAGCGCTTATTATTATTTGTTTGATTATTCAGATTTTTTTAATTTAATAACATAAAATAATTAACATTTATTTCATTATTTGTCTAATTTGACATTTTTTTTTATTATAAAGCACTTTGAAACTTTGTTTTTGAAAGGTGCTATACAAATATTTATCATTATTTTAATTAATTGATCAGATATTCTACAAAATAACAGAAAATAATCAAAATTTTATATTTTTTTTCATGATTAAAAGCTGTTAAAAGCAGCTAACCACCACATTGAATGTAAATTGTCAATCTTCTAGCAGGTGACTAATCAATACAATAAACAAATCTATAATTCTATGCATGATGTCAGGTGCACTTTTCACTGAGTTCTAATAATGGATTTAACAAAAGAGAAACAAATAGGAGAAGAGTGATTTTTAAACTTCAAAGTCTATAGGAAGGATGTTCACTATTGTATGTTGTGTGTAAAACATCTGAAAGCTTCATTCCTCACGACAAGAAACATCCGAGCTCTTAACACCTCATTTTATTGTCCCAACATTCAAAAGTACAAATAATTCAAACACAACAGTTTTATGAAAAAGAAAAAACAAACATTTACAGCAAGATTTTTATTTTTGTTTCCAGTTTCAGAAATGACCTAAACTAGCAAGGATAACATGAAGTCATTCATCGCAGTAATTGGATTAATAATAAGAATAAGAATACTAAGAATAATAGCAATAATAATCATAATAATCATCATTGATAATTTTTAAGTAATAACAGAAGCAGGAGAGAGTAGAGAGAGCCGCGGTCATGAGGCCCCGTGAACATTTTTTCGTCTTTTTTGTCTTTAAAGATTTCATTTTATAGATTTTTCAGATAGTAAACAAACACGTCTCAGGAGGAAAAATGAAAACTGACAAGAAGAGCCTAGTTCCTCTGTTCACCTTCCCTCCTCCACTACTGGCTGCGTTGTTCCTACTGGCAGGCTGCCACTATAAGGCGCTACAGGGGATGGTGTGAGCCATAGGGTTGGGCATAGAGCGAGGTGACGCAGCCCCATGTTTCAAACACCCTGACATGCACACACACTCACACTCGCACATTTTGCACAATCGCCCGTGCCACACAAACACACACACACACGCACGCAGGGAAACACACACACATACACTCGTATACATGTGCACAAACACTACTGTACTGTATTACACACACACACACACACACACATGGATTCACTCCACGCTGACGAACGTTATGCGGACAACGCGCACAAAATACGTAAAGGAACATGCACACGAACATGCACACATCCGCACGCACACACCACACGTGCACACAGGGTCTAGGCGGAACACAGGCACGCATCGTAAGAGTTCAAAAGTCATACAGTGTAGGAAATTAGTTCACACATCAGAACATTCTACTGGGGTCGTTGCATAATTCAAGCTCCCGACGGCGGCGGGGAGCAAGAAGGGGTCTGGTTGGTCGGTTGGTTGGTTGGTTGGTCGGTTGGTTGGTTTGTTGCCGTTATGAGAACACGATTGGATGGCGCGGATGGCGGTTGGATGATGGTAATGGCGTCGGATGACCCGGCTTGTCAGATGACTGAGGTGTGAGAGAGGAAGAGGATGTACTAATGCGAGCATGCGTCTGAGTGTTTCAAATGCTCTCCACACACCTCCTTCATGTTTTCAAGTCTTAACAACAAACAAAAAAAAATCCAATTTCCTTTATATTTATACGTCTGGAACCATTCCCTTACCTTTCACCTTTCAAAATATATAATATATATCATATTAGAGTATATAAAATATAGAATCGGTACAATCCCTTTTTTTATACCTCCAGAGTACTTCTTTAAGTATAGCAACAACTGTTGTAAATAACAGTTGGTGTGCAATGGTAACAATTTCTCATTTTTAAAGATTTGTTGGTATGTCATTTGAAAACATGATGAATATTCTTAAAAATAAGTTCTGACTCTTTAGTGACTTTGACCGATTTAGTCCAGTGCAATGAATGACCCTCAAAGAACATTTTTTTGTTTTTTAAAATTTATCTGCCCAAGCCTCCAAGAGCTGAATGTTATATAAAATGTTCACTGAAAACTGAAAACTATGCTTTCAGACCCACATTTTTGCATAAGGTTTCATCACAAAGCGGTAGTAAGTGGAGGGAGGGTGTGGACGGAGTGGCTTTTTAGAACTACACAAACTTATCACAGGTTATATTGAACCAGAACGACTGTTTATAACATTCTATTAAGACTAAACTTTATTGAAAAAGATCTAAAGATTTCATTTTAACAAGACAAGAAAAAAGCAATAGCAAATTTAACTATTAACTAGGTTATGCATAGCGAGTAACTGTTTCTAGTAATAAGGGAAGAGCGTCCCCCAACCCTCCAGACATTTTTTTCAGTTTTCTTGACTTTTAGATTTTTTATATTGTAATTTTGATATATTGGTACAAAGCACAAACGTACTAAAAGTTCTCTCAGTGCAGTGGACTACTGGAAGAGCCTCTCCACTAGTCGCTTTGTTCCCTTTTGCTCAGAAACGTCCCCCTCCCTGTACCAGAATCACGCAAATACACAGACAATGAAACAAATAAATACATAAATTACACAGATTTAAATTAATCAATTAATAAATATAGAATAAATAGAAATAAATAGAAAAATAAATAGTTTAAAAAATAAGTAAACAAAACCGTCAAACAAATACAGTTATATTCTAAGCTTTTGTTCGGTTTCTTTTGCCGCGGTAGTTAAACTCAAAAGTTAATCCAATTTTTTTTTCTCCACAAGCAACATGACAACAATTGAACAGTTTCCTCACAAGTTTTTCTAAGTAACTGAATCACCACTTCATAATAAATTGTCATATGAAAAAGACAAGCTCAAACAAAAGAACAGTGACAACTCAGATAGTACAGTAGATATTGTAAAACAAATGTAGACTATATATATATTTATATATATCATCTATTTGTACACAGCAAATAAAGACACAGTTGTCATAGATCCTTTTTAAGGAAACAAATATCTAGACTAACGAAACTAGCTAATCATCATTAAGTTTTTGACAAACGTTTCACGCTCAGCAAGTAACCAAAAAAGTCAGCAAGCCAAACAAACAAACGAAATCAAAAAATACAAAATGAAAAGTTTTGTTCAGTGATTCTTACAAGGCCCAAAAATTCATTAAATCTGGTTATTCAGCAAAGAAATAGTGTCACCAGACTCCTGGGCCGACATTAAACAAATATTAAACAAAGAACAGCAGCTCAATTCAATGCCAACATCGAAGTATTTTTTTCTTTAAACAACACATAGAACAACAAACTTGGATATTTAAGATATGTGAATAATGTAGTATAGCACCTACTGTTGATCGCTAAAAGGAAGTTCTTTTCAAATGTAAGTTTCACAAACGCAGAGCGAAGAAAATGATATAGATAATGTGTAGTATGCTCTCTAAATGGATAGATGTGTATATATATCTAGTTACTGATATCCCATATTGACTGATGACGAAAAAAACGAAAACAAGTGGACAAAAGGGTCTTCTTGCTTTGGGCTCTGGACTTAATATGGATGGTTAGGCCTCGGAAAAAGACCCCTCTCCCTTCCCTTTTGGGTATCGCTGTTGAATAATTACGCACTAGTACACATGTGAAAAATTACCAAAATCACCTGCCTCAAGTTTGCATCCCTTTTCACAAAACCTTCCGTCTACAAAATCGCTTTACCGACTTGGAATTCCCCCCAAAACCGAGCAAACCTCTGATCCGATAAGGTACCACGGCAGAACGACAAAGACAAGGTGGTGCCCCCTCCCGCCCGCCCCGGCCCCCCCTAGTTAGCCAGTCAAAATATTTTTCTCTTTTTTTTTTCTTCAAATCCAGATTCTTGTAAAAATTCTTCAATAATTATTATTTTAATTATCATTTATAAAAATAGATCTTCTTTCTATTTATTTTTATCTTTTTTTTTTCTAAACGTGTATTTTTTTTCCAAGCAAAGAGATCTTCTCTTTGGCAACAGTGTTATTTTTTTTTTCTTAAATTACTGAACGTGTCATCAGGAAAGCTAACCCATCCCCTCCCTCGCCCCATCTCCCTGAAACCCCAAGTGAGGAAAGACATTATGTTTTGTTCGCGATACAAAACAAAAACAATGTTAGAAATTCATTTTTTTTCTACATCAGTTACCGGGAAATCCGCAGAGATCCCACCTAGAATCGATAAGGGGGAAGTTTTTTTAAATTGCACACTAAAAATGAATGAATGGTTCACTAATTTAAAAAAGAGCCCCTTCCCTTTCACTGACAGGGAGGTATATAATACTAACGACAGTGGATCCGGATTTACAAAAGAAAAACAAATCCTGAATCAAGACAGAGAAAAGGCTCCAATCTAAAAAGGACATTCTCTTCTCTGAAATAAGGGGGATACAGGGATTTGCTACTGTTTACACAGAAGAGAAAAATCATTTTAACAACCACAACAAACAGAATATACAACAAAGAGAAGCCTGCATTATCACAGGAGCTTCCAAAAACTCGTGAACATTTTCATCATTTCATTTTTGTAATACTTAGGCAACATTGGCTTATAGGTCCAAAGTTATAATATAAGCCATTTCTAGTTCAATTTGTTTGATGGTTTGTTGGTTGCTTTGTGTCCCGGTCGGAGTTTTGCTGTGTTGGATGGCTGTAGTTGGGTGGTAGTGGTGGTGACTGAAGGGGGCTAACAGGGTGGGGTGGGGGAGGGGGCGGGTGGAGGGGGTAAGAGGGTGAGGGTCGGGGGTGGAGGGGAGGGAATTTTGGGAGCAGACAAAGTCGCGGGGCAACTGCTTCTACCTGTGAAAAAGTTCAGGACTTGTGTGTCTTGTTAGTCTTGAAGGAGACTTGCAAGACGCGGTCGCCCAACCTGTAGCCGTTGAGGCTGGCGATGGCCATGGCCGCCTCGTCGTAATTCGTCATGGTGACGAAGCCGAAGCCTTTGCACTTGTTGGTGTTGAAGTCACGGATCACCTTGACGTTGTTGACGGCGCCGAACGGCCCGAACAGCTGCCACAGCACGCTCTCATCCGAGTCCGGGGACAGGTTGTACACAAAGATGCACCAACCGGTACCCGTGTGCCCGGGGATGTTCATGCCCACCAGGCTGGTCATGCTGTCGATGGTGATGGGGGAGAACCTGGGAGGAGAGGCGGAGCGAGGGGGGAAAAGAGGAAACAGAGAGAAGACGGCAAGCGTTAAGTTGCATAAAATGAAACGGTTTCTGCATGTAGGTTCAATGAAATGGCCATAAACCTGTGAAAAGCTCCATGTCCTTCCAGCTCAAACAGCTCCTCTGCATCATACGCTACCATCTACAGCCAGATCTGCACATCAAACCACCAAAATCCTGATCTCCAACCCAAACCACACCTATTCACAGGAATTGGTACATATGTATGTTGGTGTCTGAATGCATGTGTGCAACTAAATCCGCCCATTTCTGAAAAGTTTCCTGTCGGGAATGACGCCGCCACTGAGCTCCGTTTCTGCTGAAGGAGCCGTAGACGAAGGTTCTGTCTTTGTGCCCTCGAGTGGCTCCTTTAGGTGCCTAAATTGCAGGAAGTTGTTGAATTAAAACCCTTGCTAGAAATTCATCAAAGATCATGCAACAGCCTGCTAAATCTGTTCTCGTTCGCCTCATAATCTTCTTCTTTTTCTTGTGATGCAAGAGATTTGAATCCTCAGTTGACTTCACTTAATTGCCTTTCCGCTCAAAGGAAAGGGAAAGGAGGGGGGAAAAAAACCCACACTTTTAAATAAAAGGTAAATGAGATAAAAAGGTTCATTTCTTATGCCACCTCTCTCCAAGAAAACGACTATAGGCATTATTGGGAGTGCTTTAATTGAGATTTCCGCTTTGCTGCAGCTGTCTTACAGGAGGCTGCTTTCTTAAGGAAAAGGAGGGAGGGAAGAGGGAGCAAACTAAATGGAAAATGGAAGCACTTTGCAGCCCAGTGGCATTAAGGTACAAAGTGTATTCGTCCCTCTCCTCCTCCTGCAGGGTGTTCTGGTCTGTTCTATTCCAGAGCTCGTGGCACTGATCGATAGCGCTGCTCGGGGCCCCCAGACTTCTCTCTCCAGCGGCTGGTCGGCAATCACTGCGACCTTCCTGCGTGACTTTGGTCATGCAGAGTCTGCTGCTGGCCTTTGTGCTGGCTGTGAATGCTAATACGAGCGCAGAGGGTGGTGGGCTTATTGACTGTACGGACTCTTTGCACTGATTAAACGTGCTAACTGTTGTCGCTGCATCAAATAAACAGATGATATTAGTATATAGCTGTATGATTAGGATTAACTACATTATAAATCTTCTGGCTTTTAATGTCATCCTAGCACTACTGCTAACTGTATCACAATAGCCCTCCAATTGCATGGCCTCTCTGCCTTGTTCAGGTGATTGTAATATTTTCTCCAGGACCCAGCAGGTGGAATCTAACAGGCCTTTTCACGTCGAGGCCTCGTCTGACACGCTCGGCCACTTCCAGGCCTCTCCTGCTGGGTCTCAAAGAGCTCGTGGTGTTTTCTGAGTAAAACGCTGCAGAGTGTGAGGTTGTTGGGGGGTTTTGGACGCTGACTACCACTACCGCTGTGCCGACGTGGAAACGTGTGTATGTGTGTGTGTGTGTGTGTGTGTGTGCGCAGCCGTCAGAGCGGGACCAAACACTAACCAGTGTTAGAGACGAGACCAGGGGTTGCATAGCAACAGTGTAGCTGACCAGATATCTATTCTGTCCTTTTCTGAAGCTAAACCATTTCCAGCTCTTAACACTTCTCTTCTCTTTCCTTTCATATAATAACCTCAGATCAGTGGAAAACACTTCTAACTTGATGACATGCTCTGCAATCAGGGCACCTGAATCACACACTATTTCCACCTTTTGTGAAATTATGTAAAGACTGAGTGCAAAGTGCTCACAGGGTTAAACCTGCGAACGCCACAATGCATCACTATCACACTCGTGGATTGTGCATTTGACAGAATTCCGGGTTTTTAGTGGAACTTGCTAAAAGAGAACATTTCTCTGGAGCTGAAACTTTGGTGCAGTTTGAGTTGCTAAGCTGACTGACTGATGAGGCCCCCCGAGCTTACAACATGCAAGATGCCACCGTCAGCACATGAAACATCTATCACCACAGTGGCCGCTGCTCTGGCTTATGTAACACCTATGGTAGCGAGAAAAGCAAAAAAAAAATGAAACATGGAGGCAAAAAGGAAGGAATTCGAGCAGAGCAGTGCCGAGCAAAGCTGGAGCTGTCTGCAGTGAAACAGCGATTCCTGTTTCCAGCAGGGATCCAGGTTCATCCAGCCTCATCTCCAGCTAAACGCTTCCTAAGCTCTGCTAAGATATTAAGGATATACAACTTTGTCGTAGCTTATAGTGTACAGATTCACAACATGCATATTAAATGTACAAAATGTTTAATTCCAATGATTAAATGAGGGGAAATTTCCATAAAATTCAAGTGAGAAATTCCAAATTTTAAGACACTGTCCCCACCCGAGCTATAGCTACAGAACGACAAGGCAGGAGAACCTGAATCCGGTAGAAAAAACATAACACACACCTAGAAATTAGGAGTTTTACATCAGAGAACAAAATCTGTTGAGTACACAGAAACAACCCAAAAACAATCCAAACAACACCAGCACTTGTCATAATGAAACCAAAGCAAATTCATCACCACTGAAAACAAAGATTGATTGTTTTCTGTTCTGTTCCACCTTTAAGTGGTTGGGAGGGTTTTAAAGGCAACTCAAGCTGACGAGAAGAGGAGAAACAAATAAACCAAGAACAAGAAACCAAACAAATCAAAGAACCAAAAATGCAGCTGACCTTGAACGAATTGTCAAACGCAAAGTGACTGCAAAAATACAAGGAAACGTAAACTAACAAAAGAACCAAAAAAAAAGGATATTGAAAAATCATTGAGTCAACATGGACATCTGGCATTGGGTGAAGTTTTTAATTACCTCTTTACGCCATAGGCCATATTAAGCAAATTGTCCAGCCTGTAAAGAGAAGGAGGGTTCTGGGGTTAATGGTGGGCAGATGGTCGACTCACTCAATGGAACTAATGTTAAGTCCCTGTAGGAACTGCATGGTCCTCCTCACTCAAGAACAAACAAACCCATCTATAGTTGGTCCATTACACTGAGGAGCCCCACCAGGAGAAAAAACGCTATCATCAGTAAATGAATCTACAGTACGATCAGTATGGTCTGCACTCGCTCGCTTCGGCTGCTGAGCAGCTTCTGGCTGCAGCGTCGCCTCGCTAACACCGCAGCGGAGTGTTGCAGGCACATTGACATTACTGTAGGTTGCGACCGTTTCATACAAGACTACAGCAGTGGACTGGTCACAGTTCAGTATTACAGTCACATACAGAGCGCTAATGGCAGGTGAAGCGTGGCATTGCACCCGGCTATACCAAGTCGATAGCCTTAGCCGCAATGCTACAGATCATCGTCTTATGCAGGAAATTGCATGTGGGTATCCATACAATTTAGGGTTCATTAGGATGGAGGGTAAATGAAAATTTCTTCTCGTAAATCTATTTTTTTTTTCTTTTTTTGTAACTGGTGTTAACTCAACTGAGAGAACACCTGAGATGAAATGATCCAGAGTTCTGTCAGTGTAATGGTTCGGCGTTTGAATGATGGTGAGTGAGAGAGAGAGAGGTGATGATGATTCTCTACGAACAACAACAAAAGAACACAACCGAATGTTAAACTACCCATGAAATGCGGGTCTTGGCGGTTCGGAGGTCAACCTGTTAAGTGCTAACAGGTCATGTGGAATGGTGTTAGTCGGAGGGTGTCCTCTGTCTGAAAGGGTTTGTTGCTTTTTTATGGGAAGATGTTCTGGTTTTTCTAATGATTCCAGCCATTGCAGTCAGATTGTGTAAACTACCGGGTGTGTGTGTCTGTGTGCAGAAACCTGTGGGCTGCATGAATCTTGGCCGTCTTGGATGGATGCAGTCTGCTTGGTGACTCAATGACCTTCATTCCTCACTTGGGCTCGGCCTGTCTCATGTCTTATTAACTCCTCTGGCCTAATGGACAGGGGCCACGGCTTATTGAGCAACAGCTGTCCGGTGACGCCTCGTTCCTCTTGAAAACACAACAAACGCTCTGACTTTGACTCGACTGTCAGGGTTCTTGCTCCTTGTCTCTGTCAGTCAACAAACACTTGCTTTCTTGCACAAACATGCAGACTTACACACACACACGTTCTACTCAGGATGTGCCAAAATATTTCATTAAAATGTTGTGTAAAAAGTTATTTTAAAGAGTCAGTAACCTTTGATTAAATGCAAGGTTGCAAAGAAAAAATTCATGTATTGATTTAGATGTACCTTTAAAGTTGAAAATTCCCTTTTGATGATTTGTCCTCAACATAATAATGTTGGTAATTACACCAACTCAATATTGCCTGTAAATTAAACTTAAATTTCTATGCTGATTGATTTAAAACAAAACTAAAGTTGCAACAAATTTGTTAAATTCGGGGATTCAAGCCCTTAAAAACTTGTATTTATGCTACCACTGATAAAGAAAATTGGTAAATTAAAATATGACTGATTGTCGAGGAAACACTAATTCCCCTAATTTGATATATTTGGTTGGTTGAACATAATTTCATTACATTCTACCAACTAACAACATCAAGTTAGTTGGTTGGAGATGATTTCTTTAGAAGTTGTTTTAACTCAGACAGACTGATGCAAACTGTGGCATTAATTGTTTTTGTTGAGTCTAACCATGTGTTTCCAGAGTTTAACTTTATATACACACAACTTGATTATCGTTCATTTGCAGGTAAGGGAGTAATGTTGCAGGCTTTCAATACATAAATGGTATAATAATAATGAAAATAATAATAAGAGGCATCATTGTAAAGCTATTTGTATTCATCATTTTAAATTAGCTGTACATTTCCAGTTCAGATAACAGATCAGTGTAGATGATTGTAGTTAAGCACCTTGCAAATTAGAAATCCTGCAGAATAAAAGAGTCACGTTTTAAAATATTCATCCAACACTGGCTCACAAGCTGCTTTACATCGAGCCATTTCGAGATCCAAACGCCTAAGATGTGTTTAAATGTTGTAAACAGTCATATTTTGGTGACCCACATTGAAATCCCACATTGCAGGAAATTTACATAACTTTTTAAACACCTACTTTTATCTGCTTTTAGCATTTGTCTGCATTGTAGCACTTTCCTCGCTTAGAATTAGCAAACGAGTACAAGAGCAGCCCTAAAACAAAGAACAACAGTGGGAGAAAAGGATATAAGGAATCATTAAAACAGTAATTAGCCCATTACGTGGGAAGGGAACAAGCAGTCTGCTTTGTGGGTAAATGAGTCAATTGGAGAGGAAGCTCAGAGGAGAGCAGCTCCAGGCCTGAGAGCATGAAGACATCTGCTGGCCGCCGAGCCGCTGGGCCACAACAGAACAACCTGCTGCTGACACCGTCTCTGACACATGTACGAACGCACACGGATGCAGGCTCACCACGCAAACACACCGCCAGCTTTTCACACTGCCTCTCCAAGCTCCGCACAGACAATAGGGCTTTTGTGCTTTCTGTCAATGCATGTTAATGGAGGAACGGGTGGTTTTTTTTCTTTTCTTTTTTGAAACAAACAACAAAAAAAAATTCTGTTCAATTAAAATTGGCTCCTGCCCTGGATATAATAGGGCTAATTTGCTAATTAGTACCATTAGTTAACGACAGAGGATCGGAAACAAGCCGGGATCTGGGCTTCGCTGCATTGTGCTTGAATCGATTATGTTTGCTGTCTTGGAGAGCGACCATACGGGCACATTATATATTAACCCGTGCTACAGGCGTCACAGCATGGATGTGATTACAACTGCAGCAGGGTTGCACTGTACTCTGACCAGACTGAGTCTTAACTTGGGTCTTACAAGCAGCAGCACATACTGTATGTATTATTTTATGATATACATTTACTGTATCTTGACCTTAAATTTGTCTAAAAAAAGACAAGACTAAATGCAGTGTTGCATTCAGAAAAAAGGGCGTTTTGCATATTTAGGGATATAAAAGAAAGGAAACTGTGCACAGGAAGTCCATCAGTAACTTCTTGAGTGTGTGATAGGTTTTATTTTTTGCACTAATTTCATTTCATAACATGTCTTTACTGTAGTCTGAACTTAAATTTCAATTTGTGTTATAAGGAGATGAACTGACCAGACAGATAATAATAATAGATGATAAAATGCAGTGTTACAGTCAGAATAATAAATAGGGAATCTGTGCACATGAAGCACACTTATAGCTTCTAAAGTGTCTCAGATTATATATAGATTGCATACATATGACTGATGCATAGTAATATATATATCTTGAGCCTAAATTTCAGTTAGCGATTAAGAGAACAGACAAGATGACTAAATGCAGTGTTACAATCAGAAAACAGTGTGTTTTGCAGATTTAGATGAAACTGTGAACATGAAACATAACTTCAAAAGAGTCTAATAGATTTTATTTCTAGCATGAATCTTCTTGTATTTCAAGCATCTATATGACTTTGGAGTATAGTAATATATGTAATTTGACCTTAAATTTCAGTTAGTGTCATAAAGACATAAAAAGAACAAACATGAGATGACTGAAAAGCAGTATTAGAATCAGAGAAGAGGGCTTCTTACAGATTTAGTTAAGGGAAACTGTGCACATGAAGCACATTTATAACTTCAAAAGTGTCTAATAGATTTTATTTTTTGCACTAATTTCATTTTTAGAATATACAAATCTGTATTTTGACCTTCAAATAAAATTTTTCTCAAAGACATGCAAAGAATAGACAATAGATGACTGAAATGCAGCGTTGTATTCAGAAAAGAGTGCTTTTTGCAGATTTAGTTAAGAATAAAAAGGGAAACTGAGTACATGGAGCACATTTATAACCCCAAGTGTCTAATGGATTTTATTTTTCGCACTAACTTCATTTTATTTTAAGCATATATACAACTTTAAAGCATACTAATATGCATATCTTGACCTAAAACTTCAATTTGTGTCATAAGGAGATGAATAAAATGGACAATTGATGAGAAAAGAGAATAAAAAGGGAAACTGAACATAAAGTACAATTATAGTGTCGAATAGATTATAATTTTAAAAGTAATTTCATTTAATTCAAGTATATATTCAACTTGATGCATACTATTACATATCTTGACCTTAAATTTCAGTTTTTGCCATGAAGAGACAAAAAGAACAGACAATAGACGACTAAATGTAGTGTTACAATCACAAGAGAAATTTCTGAGATTTTAATTTTAGCACTAATTTGATTTCATAACATGCATATACCGCAACTCTCCCTTAAATTTGAATTTCTCATAAAGCGATGAGCAGAACATAGAAAGATGACTAAATGCAGTGCAGTGTTGCATTTCGAAAAGAGTGCTTTTTGCAGATTTAGTTCAAGGAAAGAAAGGGAAACTGTGCACATGAAGCACATTTCTAACTTGTAAAGTGTGGAGGTTTTTAGCGAAGGGCTCGGGAGCAGAGAGCAGGGACACAGTGAGGAAGTGTCCTGTGGTTGTGAGTTGTGATGAGAAGCGACAGCTCTCCTGCAGAGCCTGTAAATTGGCTTGGCGTATCACAGACACACAGCCACGCTACATCGCTCAGGTGTCACACCAGGGAAGCCGCTCCAGAAGAAAAATACCTTCCAAGCTCTGACTTTGATGGAGAATAAACAGCACGACCGGCTTAGTGTTATTGAAAGAGAGAGGAAATTGTATAAGCACATATTCTGTCTGCGGCTCTGAAACGTTGCTGTCGGATCTGATGATAGAGTGCAGGATGCAATCACCTGTTTCTGTCTCGCTTTTGGGTAGTTGAGGTGAAAGGTAACATGAGTGGAAGGAGTAATCCCTAAATGTCTATAGGTGTCATAAAAAGGGCTGTTTGTGTCATTAGTGGGTGACGTAAAATGGCTGGGGAGGATGCCATATATACAGCATGTGAAGTAGCTACTGTATATATATATATATAAAGTTTAGTGATGGTTTGGTGTGAAGGTTACAGACCTGAGCAAAAATCTACTTTGCATGCATTGATTTAATGAAAATAAAACGGTTAAGAGTCAAATCTTTTAGTTAATTTTGGTAGAATTTGCTTTAATTTGACCTTATGCAGGATTTGCAGTACATAAAGTCTCTGAAGGCCAAACGTGTATTCAGATGTGCACAACATTGTGGTTTAGAATTAAGGATGCAAAGTGTGCAAGTTCAAATTTAGTTTGATGAAAAATTAGTCCATATCCCCCAATCCATGTTTTTTTTTTTTTTTTTTTGCCCAGGCCTCACAAGGAATAATTCTGGGAAGCATCGGCGTGATGGCAGCATGATGAAATGAGGGGAAATACGTAGTTGTGAACGACAGAACCCCACAGTCTCTTATGAACAGCTCCTCTCTGATCTGGGTGGACCCACACAGGGCGCTCGCTGATTTCGAGACACCTGCACCAGGTGCAGAGCTCGCACCTGTTGTTCAAACGCAGGACGTATTTGCCAAAAAAATGATTGTTCACAGGAGAAAAGGTGCATCGCTGTTGTTCCGTACACACTGCGATGACTCATGCTCTCCCTGTGTGGGCGTTACATCCTCTGTTCGAACAATCTATAAATTGCATTTGGTGCAAATGTTTTCCAAATCAGGGCTGTAGTTTAGAGCAGACATGTTTCCTTGATTAGATGCATTTATTGTCACGTTGACCAAGAATAATTGCTGTGAAGTTTGAGGCTGATGTCAGTATTTTTTTTACCCACTAGACATTAAATCTCTCATATTTCAGTTTCACAATATAATATGCATAAACTGCTACTGTTTGACAGAGTTTCTAGTGAATACAAATTACTGGCTTTCCCATACAAGTTGAACACATTAACTTAGAGATTCCCAAACTTCTGGGGAAGTGATTCAGATCTTATTGTTGATCATAATAGTACAATTTGGGTAGATTACAATGTCTCTGGAGAAGAGGAGGAGCCACTGGTTCTAAGAAGTGGAAGTAAAGTAAAAGAGCATCATTGCTTTAGATTACTTTAATTTTGTGAGGAATTGTGTGTTTTCCATCACCGACTGTGTTTACATGGACTTGACTATCCCAGTTCTGATTGGATTTCACATTTTTGTGTTTGCACACGTTAACATATTCCAGTTTCAGAAACTTGAATCCCAGCTTTGAGAAACCTACTTATGCTAGCTGCTTGTACTCCCAAAGAAAACTGGGATATGGCTGCGTGTTCGGACATCCTGTTTGTCTCCTTTTTTTTAAGTAATCAATACGAATCAAAGTCTTCTGATTCTTTGTTTAGGTCAGCTATCACACAGATTTTGTTAAGCAATCGCAACATTTATTATAAGTGGCGGTCAGAGGTCATTAGGCGTCTCCTTAAGTCTTTGTCATGGTGCCCGTTGCTGCTAAACCCCCACAATGCTCTCTGCCAGCCAGCATGAACCGCATCTACTCTGAGTAATGCCTCCTCTGGTCGCTACAGGATTAAACAGTAAGAGACGCCCCCCTCTGGAACAACCAGGTACTACAGCTAATCTACAACACATGTTCTAACATGCATGTGGAGAATAAAGGTTTTCACCTTCTTTTGGAACTTATGGAGTCATTGTACATGCTTCCTTCCAACACTGTGTTCTACTGGCGCTAGAGAACAGGGTTTGACCACACAAACCTCCTCCTGGATTGGTACCTTTAAGAAGTGTCTCATAGCTTTGTCTAGTGTACCACAATAGACATGGTTCCTTGATAAATCTTTTTTTTCGGACTGAGATTCTGTGAAACTCCAACTGACTGGAAACCAAGCGATATTCCCCACAACCACACCAGTCCTCAGTAATGGAACTATTGTTTGCACTGGTGTTTCCTGTGGTCTCATGAGTGGAAACTGTGTCATCCAGTCAGAAAAATGCAAATTTTCTCTACTCTCTGGGTCACTGCACTCCATCATTGTGACCCTTTTGCATCAGTCCCAGCTGTGCATCGTCATCCTCGTCCTACACTGGGGCAGCGACACCAGTCAGAGTGAAAGACATGTTTCATGTTTCTTGATGGATACGCTGAATCTGTAACACAATTACTAGTGCTAAGCTTGCTATAAGCCAAAGTGGCTTCATTTTCAATATCCGCAGTCAACTTAAGCTAACAGGAATGTTGGATTAAACGTCACAGTACGCAGTCATCAGTAACCAGGATGCTAGTATTCATCATCAGTTCATCAGTGGCCAGATTTCACTGAACCATATTCCAGATATGATCATAACTGGGATACTGGTGCACATGTAAACACAATCAAGATACGGCTAGTACCTATGAGTTGCTATGAAGAATTCAGAACATTGCAGCATTTAGGAACAAAACATGCCACAAAGGCAAATGAGTGCTTCCAATTGTTCCAAAAACCAGCAATCTGATGTGAATTTAGTCATTTGAACTGCTGACTGTAATGCTGATTGTCTGAAATGCACAATGCCTAGCTGCACTGACAGTACTTTTTAACAAAATGCAGTTTGGAACTCGCAATTACCTTCTCACCTTTTGTTTTTATGCACATAGGCTTGGATCTTTTGGCTTTTATTCTAAAAAAGTGTATTTCTAATGCAATTTTTTTGTACTCCCGTTCTTAAGAGCTGCAGCAGTGAGTCATTTGACTTCGTCTCTGGGAAATTGAGACAGACTTTTACTTTGAGAACCAGGGGCACCTGAAATAGCTCCTCACTTCACGACTTTATGACAAATGAAGCCGCTCAAATAGGCCTTTCAGTGACAACTTAATGTCACCAAAGCTGCTGTTAAAGCTACTGAACAGTGGACCAGCCACTGCATGTTACTGAAGAGTTTTGGTGGGCTCGCCAAAAATAGTAAGGTTTGGAAACTCTGCATCATACACACCTTTAAAACCATATGTCCTGATATAAATGTCTACACTGTTTGAAGAGCTTCCCACCCCATCCTGGCTGCTTTCTGCCTCCACGACCTCTTGCAGCCTCGCCCCGGTACTCACCTAAACCTCTGGGCCTGGTGGTGCAGGGGCCCGGGGTATCGGCGGTTGGGGGACTGGTAGAGTTGCGACAGAAGGGCTTGGCTGGTCTTCTGACTGGGGTTGTTGGCAAACTTGACCGTGATGGGCTCGGCGGCACCTGAAGGCTTCTGGCCATTCAGGCCCTTGATGGCCTCCTCAGCCTCTATCCTCTTATCAAAGCGGATGAAGCCGACGCCTCGGGAGCCACCTGCGGGGCCAGCAGATCACAAACAGACAGGGGCCCCTTTTACTTTACAGGTTCTAGACACAACTTTCACTTCATATATGTTCACTCTGTGTGTGTGTGTGGGTGCAAACATTGTTTCCCAAAATGGAATTTATGCTTCTGCACATGACAAAAAACTCCAAAAAACAGATAAACTCTTAATCAGGAATCCCTACGTGTTGATTTACGTGAATTAAAGGTGATGATGTGCTTCACAATGTAAAAAAGACAGAAGAGCTCAACACAGCGTGACAAAAATATGAATTGTGGAGTAAAATAAATCGTTCTCTGTCACAGATATTTTTTTCTGTGAAACAGCTTCCAACTCCTTCCGGGAGAATGATAACAAAAAGTATGATGACCCATTTATTCACTAGGCTGTGTATTAACTACTGAAGTGTCTCGCTGTGATGTTGTACACTGTACAAAAAAAATAAATCGGGCAGCTACGGTGCCAGAATAACTATTACAAAATAGTAGAATGCTGTAAGGTTCAAAAAGTAACAGAAAATATCCGCAAAATAATAATAATTTATCATTAAATGCTCATTGTGGAAGTACAAATTACTATTTGGAAAAATATGGACATTTGATGTGGATGTAATCTGATATTTTCAGCATGTAAATGTGGAAAATCTGACCACATTTCAGTCCCTAATATACAAAATTTTCATTCAAATAACAGTAAATATCTGTAAAATAATGATATTTTAATGTTATAGGATCATATTGTAAAAGAACAAATTATTTGTAAAAATATTGACTTTAGATGAGGATGTAATTTTAATTTTTTTCTAACATGCATGAACAGCAAATATTTGTAAAACGTTTTTTTTGCTGATTTAAATACAGTAAAGCAGTGTCTTATAGTCAAATGCTGCAAAAGATCGAAAGACCATTTGTAAAAATATTACTTTAAAAAAAGCAAATGCTATTTCTAGTTGGAGCCTGGTTTTTTTTTGGTCAACATCAAAATTATTATTAAAAATGTATCAATAATTTTTCCATCCTTGATATACATAACAGTTTTTATAAAATAAATTCAGGAAAATTGCGTTATTTTATTGCCAAACATTGTAAAAGAATATATTACTATGTTGTTTATATCTTTCTATTTTTTGGCTTGTTTTCTTGTTTGTTTTTTATTTACATTTAATATGTAATTACAACCTATTTTCCTGTAATTTTGCTAGTTATTATCCTTAATTTAACAACACAGTAACACTATAAAAAACAAACTGTAAATTGTTTCAGAAAAGCACAGTTAAAGCTTTTATTTTATTTTACAGTGTTGCAGAACTTGTGTGTGAGTGTGTACGTATAGAATCTTGATCATAACAAGGCTTATGATAAGATAGATAAGACGTGGAAATGAATTAGGCTGAGCTGCCTTAAAAATGTACGCAGAAATGCCTTTTTTCAGCACCACTATGCATTCGATTCTTCCTGCCTTCATCTGCCACCACTCTTTTGACGCCAACATGCAGCAGTTAACACGAGGATGTCCATCCGCTTTTACAAGAGACAGAAAAAGCAGAACAGCGACACAAAGCCAGTGGGCAGCTATAGACTGAGCGTATGAGGCTGTCATGTGGCATTTGGCCCAGAGTCTGTTTGAAGCTCCCGTCCATTCTTCCCTCACGCTCGCTGGACTTACAGTCATCCACACAGACTCCTCATGCATTGTTCTCTGTGACATTTGAGCCGTTTCCTTGGAGATATTTCTTCTTCTTGTTGTTGTGTTGTTGAGAGGAACATTTAGAGATGTGCTACCTGGGAGGTCCTTTATGGGTGTCTGAGAATGCTTTGTGTGCATTACTGACTGTATACAGATATGTGTGTGTGTGTGCACGTGCGCTGGTATCTATTAATGGCTGCTGTGCCTCGTTTTAATGAGGCTGCCTCGATGGCCCAGAGGATGCTCGCTCAGTGACAGCAGCACTCTGCCGAAGAGACTATTTACATAATAGTGTGTGCACACAGGCATGTCTGTGTGACTGAGGCTGAATAAAAGAGAGGCAGTAAGAAAGAGGGGAATGTTGTGTTGGAGCATCATTGTGTGCAGTCTCGTTCTCACACTTAAAAAGCCCTCCTTGTTGTTATTCCACATTTTTGTACATGCCATCCCTCTCCCCATCTCTCTCTCTCTCTTTTTTTTATTTGCACTTCCTATTGGCTCGTGTCATGGCACTTTGCTCCCCTGAATTCTTATTCGGAGAAGCACCTTGACCATCTCGCTCCTCCCTTTTGTTCTCTTTTTCTCTCCAGGACACAGACACCACAAGGTTATTTACTTTCAAGCCAAGCAGCAAAACACACCAAAAAAAAAACCCCAAAACACTCTTTTGAAGGCAAACAATTTATGAAAATGTTCTTTGGACGTGATAGTAAGCTTTTGTTCCAGCATACAATGAAATAACATCTGGAAGTGAAGCTCTGGTAAATGAAATTCAGCATTAAAATTCTGTTTAAAACGGATAAATAAATGCGGCTGTACGTCAGATTTTTTAGAAATACTGCTTGAAGCACTGTAGCTTTACCTTTTTTTTAAAATGTATTTGTGGCAGGAATATGTAACGTATTTGCACTTTCTAAGACTGAACTGGAAGCATTTTCTTAGCTCTTAATACTGTAAAAAAGATGCTCAGGATCATCTTGCAGCAGCGGAAACGCAGAATTTCTTTACCTAATTTGCTTTATTTTTCGCTTTTTTTAAAAACATAGTTGACATTTGTAAATCAAGTATGATTTCATATTTGATTTTATATTTTTCTACCTACTTGTACACCATCTAAAGCGTCTTTTAGCTTTAGTATAAACATTCTGCACATAATTATGCCTTTATACTTTATATATCTATATCCCCTGTGTGCTCTGCTCTTATTTCTTATTTCTGTATATTCTGTATGTTTAATAAGCTGCTAGTTTCTTGAATTTGCCCCAGGATCAATAAAGTACCTGCCTCCCTGAAAAACAGTGTTTAATGTGTCTGGCTGATTTCCCACAAAAGAAAATGAAAAAAAACAACAAAAGATGTGGGTCCACTTTCTCAGAAGACATTAACTGATAAAAGGTACAAACATAAACTGAAAATTGGCGTCCAATAGGTGAAACCTGCCAGTATTTTAGCAAATGAGGATTTGTTCAAACTGTTAGCACTGTGTGGTTCTTCTGTAACTTCATTAAACTGATATTAAAGAAGCTCATGTATTGTTTCAAGTATCTGTCCATTGACCAAGTCATCGTCAGCGGCACACACTGCTTCTATTTTCTATTTTCTTTCTAAAGGTTTTGCAAATTTTCAGAAATTTGGGGAATTTTTTTTGCTGAATTTTTGTGTTTTTTTTCATACAAGAAAACAATATTTTTTGGTGCCTGTAAATGAAGACAACATGAGGGTTAAGTGTATTTTTTTGGCATTACATTTTGCAGCTTTTATGAACAGAGGAGAAGTTTTCCAAACTGGTTTTGTATCTTTGGGTAAACTGAAATCTTTTCTGACTTTCTGCTGATAGAACTGTGTGTAAATTACCCTCGACCGAATGCTAAAATCTAAACATTGACAATTTTTTAGGGGGGGCTAAAATATTCTGTGTTGTAAATAATAAAAAAATTAAACTGGAACCCCAAACAAAACGGCACTTTACCGTATCTATCAGGTTCCTTGAGCCATAATGAGGTTCCATAGTGGAGAGGAACCCCAAAAGGTTCCTTAGTCTCTTCTACTTTCACTAGTGCAGAGTAAAAAGTCAAAACAACTCATAGTGTGAAAATCGATAAACATCGGGCATCAGAATCCTGCGAGATGGAGTTTGGGATTTCCTGACAAATTTCTACAAACTGTTTTGGTTCTGGAACTGTAGAAAAATCTGATTTAATGGACAGAAAAGCTGAATTTACACATATAGTCTTTTACAGATGATTTCAGTATTATATTTATTAGAATTAGTATTCATGTTCATGCCTGGAAAAGAAATGTCTGCTGTGTAAAGATGTATTTAAGTGGCAGGTTTAAGGAGAAGCTAACCCTGTAGTCCTCCATTTGCCATTTCCAGTGTGTACGTTGCTGCTTGGAGGTTGTTTTAAAAACGCACAAAAAGTGGAAAGGGAGGAGAAATCCACCTGAAATGAGCAGCAAAGAGCCGGCCGATACCTGCAGCCTCCATCCGGTGAGTCAAACTCAACACAAAGAAACTTCTGTCCACTCGCTGCTGAGCCTGAACCTGAACCACAGCGTTTTCCTTTTCTCTTCTGGGTGATCATTAAACTCTAAGTGTAAGTTATTCACTTTTATTCTCATTTTTTTCCTTTTCTGGGTCCCTCTCCCCTGACAGCCTTTCACAGTTTCCCCTCCCTTCCATCCTGTTGTGCCAGCTCTGTGCCTGTACATTTTAATTAGCTTGTCTGACGCAGAAAAATAACTATTCTAAAGGGATGTACACAGTGCAAACAACAACCGCTGCTGTTTCTTCGGCTCCCTTCATTTATTCCTGTAGTTGTCGTGCATGTGAGGTAAAAAGGGGGTCAGCGCTGTGTCTCTGGGAGGAGCTACAGTCTGCAAATGGAAACGGATGGTTGCAGCTTTATTATCTGGCTAAAAAAAAACCAACTTCCCCCAGTATCACTCTTCACCTTGATAACTGGAATCAGTCCAATTTCACAACACTCTCGCTGCTGCAAGGCACTTGGCAACTCCGAGCCTTGCTCAAGGGCACCTCAGCGGTAGTTAAGGAAGAGGGAGAGCGCTGATCATTGGCTTCCTCCGCTGAGACGAGAGAGCAGAAGAGAAGGACTCTATTCGTCCTTTAATCCTCACACTTGTTTGGCCTTGAGCTCCTCCTAAGCTGGTTGTTGCTGGAGGGCCTCCAGACAAACGCTTGGCATACAGATGAAGGCCCGGCACAAACACACACACGCACTTCTGTGATGACTTGAAGAGGTGTTATTAAGAGTGAAGTGTGAAAAGAGGACTGGAGATGTCCGTGACCGTTTGTAATGGTGCGTGACCGATTGCAGAGAGCGTGTGCGCGATTCAAGATGCGTTTTCTTCTGTTTGCTCGAGTATGAACCGGCCTCTCTTGTCCTTGAGGTTGTACAATAGCATCGTGAGGAGGTGAGAGAGATGTGAGGAGGTGGTGGTTGACCTCATCATCATCCCGCAAAACGTGTATGTGATCCGCTCACGGCTGTACGCTGGCAGCAAACAGCGACTCAGGAGTGAGATTAAGTCGAGAACGAGTTCAGGTAGCGAAGCAGAACAGATGGTTTCTGCCACAAACACAGCGAGGTGAAGACAAGACTGATCATTTTTAAAAAAAATAATTTTTCTAATCTCTCACTGTGCAACGACTGCAGAAAGTGTCTTAATATCAGTGCACCAAGCGACGCTCCATATGTTTCATGTGTTCAGAAACGAATCGCTGTCAGAGTTGGATTTCCAGCATTAGTTTAACCCACTGAACCCCAAAGCAGCTTCTGTGCACTGTGAATTCATTTTTCACTGCCATGTAAATACCTGCACCTCGAAGGAAACAGTGCAATCATGGCTATAAAAAGAAGGAACTCAAACATCTATAATGCAGTATGGCACAGTTAAAATGCCAAAAATCCTTAAAAAACAACAAAAGTTATATTAGGTATTCTATAAAAAAATGAAACACATTTCTCAAGTGCCCACAGGTGTTAGAAATACTGGAAAAATGTGACTCTACATGCTTTATGTAAAAACTATTTACATTTTTTCATAGTTTACATCCTTGTCTGCATATTTGCTCTATGAATGCACACCCTGCAGTTCAGCCGAGAAGTCCCTGAACTTTTGTCACATGACTGTTGGTCAACGTTGAGTGAGTGAAGGTTAAACCAAGGAGCATAGAATTTTCTGCTGTTTATAGAATTTGTGAACTGATGACTGTAATGTTCTGCTTTCCCAGAAATAAGACAACTTGCTGATGATTTTATCGGAGCTTTATTTGTTGCTCTGCCGCTCACATGAACAACCATTATTAACTGCTGTAAACAACATCTCCCAGCATGCATTGCTACTCCCGCTTAGACTACGGTGAGTGATAAGGGACAAAGTACTGGTTCACATGGGTAATACAACAACACCTACATTCATGTAGCATCTGATCAAAATCTCAACTGTCTTCCAACCCCTGAATTCAATAAGACAACAATGATTGGTTTACCTTTGTCCGTCTGTTCATCTGTCAGCAACATCACTCAAAAACAAACTGAAAAGAAATTTCCAGGGAAGCTCAGAAATGACACAAGGACCAAATGATTAGATTCTGGCAGTGATGCAGCTAATAGTCTGGATCCATGGATTGGTTAAAGATTTCTGTATCATCGCCAGATAGCGGCACAGCGTCACTGTAACCATGACAACAAGTGAACATTACATCAGCTGATTGTGATCCTGCTACAAATCCACCACTGAGGACTTATCATCAGAAATGATCCAAGGAACAACTGGTTAAATTGTGGGGGTGTTTCTGAGTCCCAGTAGTTCCCGCCGTCTGCTACATGTTTAGGTCACGTGATCCGGTATCCGTACATAACGTACACATGCAGAACACACACCTGTGCTCAGGTCATGTTGTTTGTGGGTACATCTATATTAAGTTGCCGAGATTCCTGCCATGGCCTTTTTCAAGATTTTTTTTCTTAGATTTTTGCTCTCTTGTTGAAAATATTGAATTTTGCCCCCCCCCCTTTCTTTTTAAAATGACACATCATGATTTTAAACTTAGATTCAGTTAGTTTTCTAATTACTGTTGGAAATCCAAAGATTCTTTGTGTTTGTATGGATTCTGGCTCCAATAAATGATGTAATTTTAGTAATTTTTCTGTATTTTTTATTAATTTCCCATGCCTCTGGGGAGGGTTAGAGGAGAAGGCTTATGTTATTCTATTTTCAACAAATTTCACTACAAGACCAAAACGTATGTTAGTTCAACTCTCAGTACTTTCTAACCTCCTTGTCCTGTCTGCGATATTCAGCCCCAAGCTCACTTCTTCCACTAAATGGCTCGTGTAGTTTTTAGAAAGTGCATAAGCAGTAAACAGTATATTTGTTGGCTTATTTACAGCAATGGATTAACCTCTAAACCCGCCTCCGGGTTACAAAGGAATGTTTTTGTTGAAAAAAACTGCCATAATTTCATAATTTATCAGAACTAAAAACTGGAAAAAAGAGAGAATCATGAGATTTTCATGACATTGACAATAAAATACTCATGTGTAACTTGTCATTTCAGCAGACAACTGAACCCAAATTAAACTAAAATAACTTTATTCTACCAGTCTTATTTATTACATTTTTTAATGTCAAAATTCATCTCTTTGCATTAACCAGATCTTAAAAACTACAGTAAAATTCTGTGCTCCTTGGCTCAACCGGAAACACATTAGAGGTGCGACAAACTGTCACGTGACAAAAACTTAGATAAAAGACGAGCACAGGAACTAAGTAAAAATGTAAATAATAAAATAGTATTATGTGAAGTCAGTTTTCCCTGTATTGGTAACACCTGTGAGCACATACACACATGAATCCATTTTTTCCCCCAATTTTTGCAAAAAATAATCAAAGCAATTCAACTTTCCTGTCTGCGTTTTGATGCTTTACGGGGTTACAACTTTGTCATACTGCACAAGAGACCTTTTTGAGTTCTTTTTACTTCTGGCCATGGTTATGCTGTTTCCATAAAGGTGCAGGACTTTATACTGCAGTGAAAAATGAGCCCACAGTGAAGAAAAATGCGAGAGGTGCCCAGAAACTCCTTCAGAGGGTTAAAACACACTGGAGAGCTTCTACTGCGGCAGTATGGAGTATTTGCTCTAAATAAACTACAGTGTGCATCATTTAAGTTTATTTATCAGCTTTAAACTTGCACAAATTCCACGTATGTGAGCAGAAACTACCTGCAGATTTAATTAACGAAGCAGCTTTAAATGGGGGGAAAAACAAGCTCCGCCGTACACTTTTTATTTACTACCCCTCTGTCACGCCGTATTAATAATAAACCTGGAGAAGAGGGTTTGTTTTTCTCCCGTTAAACATTGCAACAAAAACAAACTTGCAATCTATGAAGCAAGATGCCAGTCTAGGAAGCCCAGCCTAATGACTGTCCTTTCAACGGGCCCCTGAAGCCGAGGCCTACTTATCAACCAGCAGCCAGCCATACAGCCAACATTAGAGCACAATGTACTTACTAAGGTACAGCAATCTGTCTTTCTCCCCCTTCTCCTCCTCACCCTCCTCTCCCTCTCCCCCACAGTAATCAACAGAGGCTTATGTAACTCTCTCTACCTGTGCTTATCTCCCTCTAACACACACCGACAGGCACACTGGCTGCCTGGCTAATAACACACTGCCTCGGTCTGGGGAGGAGGAGGAAGCGGGAAGAGAGGGTGGAGGAAGAGAAAGAGAGGGTGGAGGGTGGAGGGGGAACAGAGAGAGAGGGAGAGGGTGGAGGAACAGAGAGAGAGGGAGAGGAGGAACAGAGAGAGAGAGGGTGGAGGGGGAACAGAGAGAGAGAGGGTGGAGGGGAACAGAGAGAGAGGGTGGAGGGGAACAGAGAGAGAGAGGGTGGAGGAACAGAGAGAGAGGGTGGAGGAAGAGAAAGAGAGGGTGGAGGGGGAACAGAGAGAGAGAGGGTGGAGGAACAGAGAGAGAGGGAGGGTGGAGGGGGAACAGAGAGAGAGGGAGAGGAGGAACAGAGAGAGAGGGTGGAGGAACAGAGAGAGAGAGGGTGGAGGAAGAGAAAGAGAGGGTGGAGGGTGGAGGAGGGGGAACACAGAGAGAGAGGGAGAGGAGGAACAGAGAGAGAGGGTGAAGGGGGAACAGAGAGAGAGGGTGGAGGGGGAACAGAGAGAGAGGGAGAGGAGGAACAGAGAGAGAGAGGGTGGAGGAAGAGAAAGAGAGGGTGGAGGGTGGAGGAGGGGGAACACAGAGAGAGAGGGAGAGGAGGAACAGAGAGAGAGAGGGTGGAGGAACAGAGAGAGAGAGGGTGAAGGGGGAACAGAGAGAGAGAGGGTGGAGGAAGAGAAAGAGAGGGTGGAGGAGGAGGGGGACGGGTGAGGCCGGAGCAAGAGAGGAGGGAAAAAGATGAGGAGAGAAGGGAAAAGGACAAAAGGAGATAGAGGAGAATGTTAGGAGGTGACAGTAAAAGGATGCTGATGAAAGGAAACAGTGCTATTCTTTGCTCGCTTCCTTCCCTTCTCTAAAAACCCACTATCATTTCCCCAAACACTGACTGACTGACAGAGAGAAATGACTGCTCCTCTGAGGGAAAGGTGAGAAACGTGGCTGCTGGGTAATGAAACACACATTCACTTTCTTTTCTCCCTCTCAAACACACACAGCTTCATCCATCCAACTGCATTGTGTTTTTCACACTCATGCACCAGTGCACACAGACATCAGCAAAATCTGGACATTTTTAGCTTCATCTCCTTCTCTTCAGCTTCATCTGCCAAACGATTCTCCAAAAGATTTCTAATGTGGCAGCGGCAGAAAGAAAACCGCCATTCCTACTGGCCTCTAATTAGAAGCAGGAGAAAAAAAAGGCAATGTCCTTGTTTTAAGTAACATTAGTGTGCCTGGCTACAGATGGCATTTGAAAAGCAGCGAGAGGAGGGACGAGGAGACTTTGAAGAGTGGAGGTGCCCTGTGCTTTAGCCTCTGTCAGTGCACAGCTCCAACCATCTGTCTGCTGCGTGCACGTATTGATGTGGATATCTGCATGTGGTTTTTTTTACATTTTCGTGCGTGTTTCTGGCTATCGTGGAGATAGGATGCGCTCTGAAGATGAAATAAAAACAAGAAACTAAAGGCAGAGAGGTGTGAGATGAGAGTATGAGTCAAGGCTGCAGCAGTCATGCAGCTCTCCACCGGCGTTACCTTGACCGCTGTGTTCTGTGCTGCCGGACAGGCGGGGAACAGGGATTCAGCGCCGTGTCAGTCTGGAGGGGAACATTCATTATTCAAGTCGGGAGAGGAGAGAACATTCTAACTGTACCGAGGAGTGAGGGGTGGGGGGAGGAATTCCTCTGAGAAAAAACTGTATACTTGAAATTCACAAGCGCCAGATGCAAACGTGAACGGTTTGAATACGAGAGAAAGCTGACAAAAACAACAAAAAATCTGAACTGTGGAGTTGTGCAGGTTTGTGGGGAAACTCGCACAATAAAGTCGCATTTCCTCAACCTTGAGATGCACACTGTAAAAAAACAAAAACAAAAAAAAATCCGTAGAACAAAAAGTCCAAGAAATCTGCTAAAAAAATGGTGGAATACTGCAATGTTCAAAAACTATGAAGATAATGACAAATATCCTTATTTTTATTTTGCTAATTTAAATACAGAAAAGCAGTGAAATGTTATGGTCACATATTGTAAAAGGATGAATTGTTTGGAAAAATATCTATTTTTTAATTAGGTATTAAATTAATACTTTTATTTTGTACACTTACTGGATACTATCTGTAGGGAAATTCTGTAAAATAAATTAAACTATTTGAAATTAAAAAAAATCATTAATACATATATTTTTCTTTCTAATAGCATCAACTTTGTAAAATAATATGTGCAGCTTATTTAAACACTGTAAAAGAATAAAATTCTATTTGTAAAAAGTACAGATTTTCGATTTTTGACGTACAGTTTTGACCTCGTTTTAAAGCTAGCATGTAAATTAATACTTCTGAAATGTTACAAAATATGATCTGTAATTTTACAAAACTGGAAAAACCTGCAAAACAACATTAAAATCTATTTATCATTTTTCTGTCACTAATATGCAGAATTTTACTGTCAATAACATCTTTTACATTGTTTACCGATTTATATACTGTAAAAAGATTGTGTAATGTTATGATTAAAATATTGTAAATATAGAATTTTGACGTGGACAGGACAAGTTATTTTTTTCTAAAGGTTTAGCATGAACTAATATTCTATACTTGCCCTGGAAAATAACTTTATTATAACAACACAGAGAAAATCTGTAAAATATGTGAAATTTTTCTTACTCTTATCTTTCATTTTACAGTCCTTTCTCTTTCAAATTATGTTAAGAATATTTTGAGCTGATTTACCAGAATGAACTAAAATACAATTATATACTACACGATTATATTATACTGTACTATTATCCTTCTGATGGGCAATTTTAAAAACATACATCTTGGAAAATATTTCATAAATCAATCTAAAACTTCACAGATACCCATTTAAATATTCATAGTTTATGATTATAAAGTTTGAAACAAATCAGAGATGCTGGAGCCATTGGTTCTGAGATGGATTAATGACCTAATATGCCGACCATGTTTGGATGGCGTGCCACTAACTTTCAGCAGAATTCCACAACTGTCGATGCATCTGTGCAGAATAAAGCAGTCAGCAACAACCTCCCAGCAACACTTCAGAAACATCTCATCCAGAGCTTCCATCGCTTTCTCTGTTTCAGCTGTGAGATTTCTGGATTTCTGTCCAGCAAAAGCAGTGTTTCAGTTCCACCTAAAATAGC